>JAIFOV010000009.1:0-600000 GCA_020654155.1 Novius pumilus
GAATACATTCTTTTTAGGGTCTATCTAAAACTATATTAATGTATAGTTGTTACGTATATTGAATACCTACTTTACTTCCTGAAATTTTTGGAATTCTTTAGGAAACCTGTTTTATGTATATACGACAACAATAAAGAACAACAAAATACCAACTTCATGTAGAAGTCGTCAACTCGGTCGAAGACAGTTCCATAATTGTTATGGTATAGTTTAAGTAATGCTCAACTTTTTCGTCGTAATTTGTTGTGGAAAAAAATTGAAATTTATGATGGAGGAAACGGACTGATTAGAACATATTTTCCTGATCGAGATAGTGAGTATCAGAGGAAAAAAATTATTTCTTCCTGTTCTACGAAATCATTTATGAAGAATCAATCAGTGAAAATAAAGTCATCGATTACAGGGCGCACTGGCACATTACATTGGGTAGATTGTTTGGTTAATAAATTGTTCTACTTTCAATTTGTTCTTGGGGAATCGAATTGTTTGCCGTTTTTCTCATCGATACAAAAATATTGAACTATTTACTATTTAGCGCAATCGATCGCGGAGAGAACAAAATTTCCAATTAATTTACTGCCACCTGCTCGGGTAGAGTTATTTTGCTCCTGAAAATCATCTATATTTCACATGTTTGTAAAATCCAGTATCGCAAATAGGAAAATAAATTCAAAACGCATGCGCATACGAATGGTTAGTACATACTTTCTTACTGACGTCGGCAGTTGGGAGGAGCTAATGCGTACATACATCTATATATATAAAAGAAAGTCGTGTTAGTTACACCACTTATAACTCAAGAACGGCAGAACAGATTTGGCTGAAAATTGGTAGGGAGGTAGCTTAGAGCCAGGAGACGGACATAGGATACTTTTTATCCCGTTCGACAGCGTTCCTGTGTGACTTGACATGAAACGTCAGTCACTATAAAACGTGGTATAACAAAAAAGAATCAGAATTGGAATAACAAAAAGCAAATGACATATATGTAATTGACGTAAAATGAGAGCTATGTAATGACGTATGGATGAAAATTTGATATTTGTAAGAAATCAATATTAAAACTATTTCTATTAAATAAATAATTAACAAGTGGATTGAAGTGAAGTGAAGTTTAATTAATAATGCCGCGACCAAGACGATCGAATCTTTCCCGACAAAGCCGTAATGCAAGAAGAATACAAAATACTGCAAATGAAAGGACTGAAGAAGAACAAGAAATTGCACGTGAACAGCGCCGCAATAGTATGGCTCGACTTCGTGCTTCTCAATCACGAGCAAAGTGAAGCAGCCCGTGAAACAGCTCGGTTGGCAATGCAGAATCGTCGAGCGAACAACATAAGTCAACAAATAGATAATTTGCGACGCAGAAGAAGATATTTAGCTGATTTGAATCGAGCTGCGTTTCGATACGATTGCAGCAATGATTACAGCTTGCATCCTAGCGTTTGCATTGGGCAAATGGACGTTGTTTGCGAGTATTGTGGTGCATTAAAGTTTTCCGGAGAAACGCCTGGATTATGCTGCGTTAATGGTAAAGTGAAATTGCCAGTGTTGACTCCGCCACATGAGCCATTGTATTCATTGCTTTGCGGCGAAACACAAGAATCACGCCACTTTCTTGCAAATACTCGAAAATACAATAGCTGTTTCCAAATGACGTCGTTTGGGGCAGACATTATCGAAGAAGGAGGTTTTAATCCGACATTTAAGGTATTTATTTTCGTACTTACATAGAATGTAGTTAAAGAATAAATTACTTTATCTATTGGTATATATGTATTATAATACTTTCCCACAGAAAAAGTGTTTATAACCCAGTTAATACTGTCTGGTTTTTATTTTGTAGATAATACAAGGACATATTCACCATCGAATTGGATCATTATTACCTTTCGAAGATACACAGAATAAATTTTTACAAATATATTTCATGGGCAACATGGAAGAACAAATTGATCGACGCCTAGGGATCAATGCAGGAATGAAGCGAGCAATTCTTCAAGACTTGCAGTGTCTGCTTCATGAAAATCATGCGTTGGTAAGGTTGTTTAAGAGTGCTTTAGAGCGCATGCCAAATGATGACTATAAAGTTGTCATCAAAGCAGATAAACGACCATCTGGAACACACGAACGCACATTTAATGCTCCAACAATAGACGAAGTTGCCATCCTGATTGTTGGTGAACAATTGGAAAAACGCGATATTGTGCTTACACGTCGCGTTACTGGGCAACTGCAACAAATATCGGAAACTCATCGATCATATGACGCATTGCAATACCCACTGATGTTTTGGCAAGGAGAAGATGGATATTATTTTAATATTAAAATGATAAATCCATTGAATGGTAAAGTATCAGTATCTTAATAATGGTTAATGTCTGTATTATTTGCCTTTGAAATAGTTAATTTTCAAATTTTTAATTTCAGGTGAAGAAACTACAAAGAAAGTTAGCTCAATGAATTATTATGCATATCGTTTGATGATTCGTCAAAATGCTGACAACTATTTGCTGCGGTTTCGTCGATTGTTTCAGCAGTATTGCGTTGACATGTATGTAAAAATAGAAACGGAACGTTTAACATTTATTAGGTTGAACCAAGCCAAACTGCGTTCTGAGGAGTACATCCATTTACGTGATGCAGTTAGTACTGAAGGAAATGCAGCTAATATTGGTCGATTAACTATTCTGCCGGCGACGTACATTGGTATTATTAAGGCGGAACAAAGTTCGCCGGGTCAGCTAGTATCTTATAATTCTTTGTATCATGGCCAACACCATTTAGGGCCCTTTCACATTAGGATTCGTGAATCGGATTCTCGTAGCCCAGATTCTAATGTTACGTTGCAGCAAATGGAGCTTTTCAGATTACGATTCCTATTCTTAATAGCTTTGGGATTCTTTATTGCTCGGTTGACACGTTCTTGTGTTTTTTGCTCCGGTAGCCGAATTCCAAGTTTACGTTAGAACAAATGAACCTTTTCACATTAGGATTCAGATTCTTTATGAGCTTGCGATTCAAAACATTTCGTCGATCGGTGTTTTCGGTCGCCGGAATTCTTTACGAGCGGAATAACCAAAACAAATATGTGTTAAGTAATTTAATCCCGACTTGTTCTTCAAGTTTGTTCCTGTGTCTGTCATCAGAACATTGGAGATATGCCCTCAGCAAGGGATGGGTTATATTATTTTTTCCAAACAAGTTTTGGGGTATTGTAACAAACGACGATATCTTTTTCATCACGCTCTTGATTTATTTTATGTACCCAAGTTTTCCTATTTCTCTTTCTATTTTTCGTGAATAAATACCACAAACCTATCACTTTTAATTCATCCATGTTGCTCTTGTTAAACTCGAATAAGGAAGGCAAATATGGGTAAATAATTATATGAGAGCCGAGCGCGTTAGGCCCGTCGCATACTGAACCGCCGAATCGCGCGATCCGTGCCGAAAAGGTTTACAGAAGTAGTTAGGAGTCGTTACATGACATAAAACCGATAAAACTTGACAGGATTTATTAGGGTAGAATAGTGACGCTCAGGTCAGAAATCCGAATGGGTACCGTACGCAGTCAGTTTTTAAAAGTGGTTCAAGATGGAATCATCTTCATGTATGTGTTTTGAAACTGAAGCGCAAGCAGAGATTTTCAGAAGAAAAATTTCATTAATAATTGATAGAATTGGAACACAACCCAATTAGTTTTAAATATTTTTGTGAGGGCGCCACTGTCTATTCTTACTTATCTGTGAACTCATGACGTCGAACGATTTCACCGTTGTGTACGCTTGCACTTTAATTGCAATAACACAAGATAGTTACTCAGTTAATTTCTTTTATTCCATCTAAATCCTACATGGTAGCAGAGCGTGGTTGTGGATAAAAGAAATCAGAGAAAAATAAACAGTAATTCCGAAGTTTTACCGAAGAGTGCAATTTTGAGGTTACCGGTACCTACCTACCGGCATTTTGTGGTCAGCGCGCTAAAAAAACTCCGTTTCTTCAGAATGTCGAGCTCGAATATGTTTAATCTCGAGAAATTGAGTGGTCGAGACAATTTCACAACATGGAAATTCAGTGTTAAAATATATCTCGAGCATGAGGAACTGTGGAGTTGCATCGAACCACCGACAGGATATACGTTCGACGCAGCAAAAGACATAAAGGCAAAAACTAAACTCATTCTGCTACTGGACCCTCAAAACTATGTTCATGTCCAACAGTGCACAACCGCCAAAGAAGTGTGGGACAGCTTGAATAAAGTATTTGATGATAATGGGCTAACAAGGAGGGTAAGCCTGTTAAAAGAGTTAATCAATACTTCACTGGAATCAAGTAATGGCATAGAGGACTATATTAGCAAGATTATGAATGCTGCACACAAGCTTAGAAATATTAACTTTGAAGTTAATGATCAGTGGCTTGGCACATTGATGTTAGCCGGCTTGCCTGATGAGTATAAACCAATGATTATGGGATTGGAGAATTCTGGTGCTAAAATTGGTGCAGACTTTATAAAAGCAAAATTACTCCTAGAAGTGAGAAGTGAAGATTCAAACAAAGCTTTTTATTCGAACTCAAAGAAAAACTTTAAGAATCAACACAATAACTCTAAGTCTCAGGTGAAAACTAAAGGCCCACGATGCTACAACTGCAATGGTTATGGGCATTTTGCAAAGTTTTGCAAAAAGCAGAAGAAGACAATGAACAGAGAAAACAAAGATCAAGAAAGTTTCATTGCAGCTTTTTCAGCCTTTTCAGGTAAAGAAAATCAGAAATGGTACATTGACTCAGGTGCTTCCATGCACATGTGTAGCCATAAAGAATGGATATACAATGTACGTGAGCCCCCGGTGAAAACTATCACAGTGGCAAACAGGGAGCCATTGTCAGTGGAGTGTGTTGGAGATATCAGCATTTATATCACACAACATGATAAAATTGAGGTGAGAAATGTTTTATATGTACCCGGACTTGCAGCTAATCTACTGTCAGTTAGTACTATCACTAAGAATGGATGTAATGTGTCATTCACTGAGAAAGGTTGCAATATTAATAATAATACGGGAAAGCTATTATGCTCAGCCTCGCTAATAAATAAATTATATGTTCTGGACTCTTATACTACTCATATTGAAACTGCTCATATGGTGTCAAATAAACCTAATGAAAATGATATTAATTTATGGCATCTGCGGATGGCACATTTGAATGTTTCAGCTCTAAAGAAATTACCAGATTGTGCCGAAGGTGTTAGACTGACACAAGGAGTTCATAAGGATACCCAATGTTCCACCTGTTTAGAAGGGAAACAGGCAAGGTTGCCGTTCAAGAATCCAGGTTCTAGAGCCACAGAACCACTACAAGTTATACATTCTGACCTTTGTGGCCCTATGGAGACTACTTCTTATGGAGGTATGAAATATTTCATTTCTTTCATCGACGATTACTCCAGAATGGTCCATATTTATTTTATGAAAGATAAACAAAATGTGCTAGATATTTTTAAAGACTTTAAAACAAAGGTAGAGAACCAATTGAATTATAAAATTAAAATAATAAGAACAGACAATGGTAAAGAGTACTGCAATTCCAATTTTGAGCAATACTTATCAAACTGTGGAATTATACACCAGACTAGCACTCCGTATACTCCTCAGCAAAATGGGCTTGGAGAGGATGAATAGAACACTGGTAGAAAAGGCGAGATGCATGATATTTTATGCAAAGTTAAATAAACCTGTATGGGCTGAGGCTATTGCCACAGCTGCATACATTGTTAATAGATCACCAACTAAAGTACTAGAAGACACTACTCCTTATAAAATGTGGACAGGAAAGGAACCAAAGTTAGATCATATGAGAATATTTGGCACAAGAGTCATGGTTCATATTCCAAAGGAGAAACGTCTAAAATGGGACAAAAAGTCAATGGAAATGATTTTTGTCGGTTACTGTGAATATACAAAAGGATACCGTGTAATGCATCCACAAACACATGAGGTGACAAGAAGTAGAGATGTTATTTTCTTTGAAAATGTTAATCAGTCTAATGAATGTACAATTTCAGTCAATCCAATTGATGCCGAGTCAATCAAGTCAGAAGAGAAACCAAAGCAGTCTGTCACTATTCCTCAGTCAGATGAATCTGCAACAAAAACTTTATCTGAAAGTGATGGTGAAAACTCCAGTGAATATGAAACTGATACATGTGATCTTGATGACAGTTACCGGCCGCCAAGAAGATTATTACAGCAAGAACAACAGACTAGTAATGTAACTCTCAGACCTCGTAGAAACTATCAGATTAATAATAATGGTTTACTTTGTTTATATACAAATATTACAGATCCACAAAGTGTAGATGAAGCTTTGACATCTCCACATGCCAAAGAATGGAGAAAAGCGATGGATGAAGAGTATAACTCCTTGATAGAAAATGAAACATGGCAGCTTGTCGACTTACCTACAGATAAAAAGGCATTGCCAAGTAAATGGGTGTTCAAGACCAAAACTGATCAACAAGGAAATACTATTAGATACAAAGCTAGACTTGTCATAAAAGGTTATGCACAGAGGAAAGGCATTGATCATCAAGAAGTCTACTCTCCGGTGGTGAGATACCCTTCCATTCGTTATCTGTTCGCCATAGCAGCTCAATATAATCTACAGATCGAACAAATGGATGCTGTGTCTGCTTTTTTACAAGGAAATATAGATACTGATATATATATGTTACAGCCAGAGATGTATACCAAAGGAGATAAGGTTTGTTACTTATTGAAATCTATCTATGGTCTCAAACAAGCTAGCAGGCTTTGGAATATTAAGTTAAGCCAAGTCTTAAAAGAGATGGGAGTTGAGCAATCAAAGACTGATCCGTGTATTTATTATAATATTAAAAAGAGAATTTATATTGCAGTCTGGGTTGATGACTTAATCATATTTAGTTCCCAGCCAGTATTAACTAAAGAATTAAAAGATAAGTTATGTGAAAAATTAAATATGAAGGATATTGGTCAAGCAAGACAATGTGTGGGATTAAACATCACTAGAGGTGAAAATAGAATTATGTTAGATCAGGAGAAGTACATAATGGAAATATTATCAAGATTTAATATGACAGATTGTAAAGCAGCAAGGACACCTATAGAAGTTGGTCTGAAGTTCACTGAAAATAATGAAGATCCATTTGACTGTCCTTACCAACATGCTATCAGGAGTCTACTGTATGTGGCTCAAGGAACAAGACCAGACATATCATTTGCTGTGAATACCCTTAGTAGATATAATAAAGAACCCAAAACTGAACATTGGACTGCTGTGAAAAGGGTGCTAAGATACCTACAGGGTACCAAACATTACAAACTAACCTATACCAAGAATGGTCAAAATGAAATCACAGGATACTGTGATGCAGATTGGGCGAGCGATGTGCGTGACCGTAAGTCGTGCACGGGCTATATTTTTATGTTGCAGGGTGGAGCAGTGTCATGGTGCTCACGCAAACAGCAGACCGTGGCATTATCTACTGCAGAGGCCGAGTACATGGCCATGTCATCAGCGGCACAGGAGGCGCTATGGCTACAGCAGCTGCAAGGAGAACTAGGAGGAGGAAAATGTGACTCTCTAATCATTCACAGCGACAACCAAAGTGCAATCAAACTCACTGCTGATGACTGTTATCTACCTGGGTCTAAACACATAGATATAAAGCATCACTTTTTAAGGGAACATGTTAGTAATTTAAAGTTAAAGTTTTGTTATGTACAGGGTATACAAAATATTTCAGATATATTAACTAAGGGGACTACTGTTGATAAACATTTATATTGTGTGTCCAATATGGGATTGTGTTCAGGGGAGGGTGATAGAATTGGAACACAACCCAATTAGTTTTGAATATTTTTGTGAGGGCGCCACTGTCTATTCTTACTTATCTGTGAACTCATGACGTTGAACGATTTCACCGTTGTGTACGCTTGCACTTTAATTGCAATAACACAAGATAGTTACTCAGTTAATTTCTTTTATTCCATCTAAATCCTACAATAATCACTTCCATATGCCTATCTATTCCATATACCTATATGTATTTGATTTTCAATAGACAAACCAACTTCAAAACTCGATAATGCCTACGAATTCAATGTATGAATATGCAACGGAGTCATAATTACAAATTTTTAAAATAAGAACGAACGTAAGTGCAAAAATTTGAAATAATCTCTCGCCCCGATAACAGTTCTTTATTGGAATCCCATACCTCTACGGCAGTTGGGCTCGCGCTCACCCTCGTCTTTCAACAAGGCAATTAAATTTTACGACCAAAATCGCGCTTGGAACGAATCGAGCATCGAGCTTGTCGCAAGCGGGTGGAATATCCTTTGTCGGTGTCGCAACATAGCCACCGTTTCCTTTGACTTTCCTTTCGGCATGAATCGCGCGATTCGGCGGTTCAGTATGCGATGGGCCTTAAGTGGAACAATAATAGAAATAGAGTGGGGTAACATAACGTCAATCGTTCGAAATTCAGAATCTGTAATATGAAGCGCACCAAATTCGTTTGTTTATTAAACAAATTTTATGGGAATCGGATTCAAGAATCTTAATATGAAAGGGCCCTTACCGTCAGTCAAGTTGTTTCGCCTTAATACGTGACAGTGGCGGATATAACAAGATATAACAAGACCCAAAACTTCTGGTTTCGATTCAAGCGCGAAGAAGCAGGGGGAAGGGGGAGGTAGATATTGTTCCTATGTTCCACTGAGATTACAAAAGAAAAAAGGTTTGCCGAATGGAGTTATCATAAACAAATATTTATTTTTATCGTTGTTTATATTGTTTTTATAAACGAATTATTTTGACTACACGTGGGTTACCAGGACGAGTGTTGAAATATTTGTCTTTTGGATACTAATTTCGAAGGGGGCCCGAGCCTCCTCAGCCCTCCTTATATTCGCCACTGATACGTTAACTAAATATCGATAAATGAATAACAGCTTCTTTACTTGGACAGGAATATAAAGCTCACAATGTTAATATCTTTTAATATCGATATGACATGAATTTCAAACTAACTTAATCCTAACCTCTTCTACGACCATACAGCACGTCCACGCTCTAGTTTACAGGACGTCCTATATGCGCCAGAATTTTTCCATACTGTAGTTCTAAATTCTTCTACGCTTGTTATGGCCCTGATCATGGATTCTAACGAAATTAAAAAATTTCTGATATCGTGTTTGCTTTCAATCCAGTTAAATCAGTCTCGAATTCTTTATCCCATGCAATTTAATCGTTTTCTGCTGTACCTATCATATTTGTTCATTCGCAAATACCGAGTTAATGCCTTTCGTCCGACACTAATTCCAAAGCAAATATTTACGACAAAATCGCTGAGCGCATGTGACAATAACATTGAGCCAGTTTCAGACGTTAACGTCGGAATGTCATGTCCGGACATACGAAATCGCACAAAATATTCTCGCTGTGAAATGGCCACTTGGATCTAGGACTACTTGACTCAACACCATAACTTGTGTAAGTAGTGGTACAACAAATTCGCGATGCATGAGCATGAGGACATAAAAATTATTCAAATCTCTGTTATGCAATTTTATGAAGCAGAAAATGTATTGCCACAAAAGCAGAGTAAAGATTAGGAAAGCCGGTAGATAGTTTCGTCACTCATATTAACCTGGAAATAGGCTTTAAAAAGACGAGAGCTCTATTTCTGGCTATTTCACATTTGCATAATAATAGATCCTTGGATTCAATTCTAAAATGTAATTTTTTCTCCATTGAATGGTTAAAGTAGAGGTAAGCGTTTCAAGTATAAACTGAAAATCGTTGCATAAGACGTTCAGTTGTAAAATAACAAGATATTTTAAAAGGAATTACAAATTGAATTTAAACGGTCGGAGATCGTTATAATCACATTACCTATTCAAGTGTATAATATATGATATTGATGCACTCTGCAGACTATCACAGGAGATAAAGCACCACATGGAAAATTTCAACAGGAAGGAGGAAACACAAAAACAGTTCCATCAAACAATGGCGACACCGAAATACAATCACGTCAGTGACCAGGAAAGACACCACGTTACCAGTAATCCAGCATAAGTGCAACCTCCGATCCAGAAATTCTCAGTCTGCAGAGTGCCTCGAAGGTGTGAAAATCTTTGAAGAAGTTTGATACTCTTGCCAGCGAAACATCAGGAAGTGACTGTGAACAACGACGTCCACTACACCCGAAGAAAGTATGTCCAACATCAAATATATTGCCGTAGCCACACACAGTCCTCTGCTACTGCTGCTGCTCCTGCACCTGCACTGCCGCGACCGGCCACACACTGCTCGGCTGCCGTCTTTATCAGCGACCGTCAGTACGACGTTGAATATTTTCTTGGATGGAAACAAAAGTTGCCGCAGCTGTGGCGCTACGCTTAAATGGCATATCGTTTTTCCATGCAGAGCGCTCGATCTGTACTGTCGACCAGACAAGCAGTCAAGGAGCTTATCTCATTTATTACCCTTTGACTGCGGTCGTGAGACCGACCAGATAACATAACCCAGCCACATGACGGGTTTGATAAGTCCCTGCAACATTTCCTGCAGTCAACTGCATTCGTGTGGCTGCAGGGTTAAATAATCATCTTTCTATCTAGCGATGATATTTAGCTTACCCTGCAGCCACACGAATGCAGTTGACTGCAGGAAATGTTGCAGGGACTTATCAAAACCGTCATGTGGCTGCGTTATGTTATCTGGTCGGTCTCACGACCGCAGTCAAAGGGTAATAAATGAGATAAGCTCCTCGACTGCTTGTCTGGTGGACAGTACAGATCGAGTGCTCTGCATGGAAAGACGATATGCCATTTAAGCGTAGCGCCACAGCTGCGGAAACTTTTATATCCATCCAAGTGAATATTCAACGTCGTACTGACGGTCTCTGATAACGACGGCAGCCGAGCAGTGTGTGGCCGGTCGCGGCAGTGCAGGTGCAGGAGCATCAGCAGTAGCAGAGGACTGTGTGTGGCTACGGCATATGGAAGGGTGTAACATTGAAATGTGTAACTTAGCTACTCCATATCGGCGCATGCGTATGAATTCGTATATTCCGTCGAGTGTGACATCAAACTGCAACATGTTTCGATAAACCAGTGATAGCAAAACCATCGATTTATTTGTGAAAAAAATAGCAAAGGAGTGTGCAAACTCCAAACTGTACATTAATTGTGAATCGATACGAAACAATTTCTTGGGTGACTTGTTGAGTCCCACAGCAGCCGTCACTGGTAAGGATGAAACATCGTTGTGAAAAACATCGTTGTGAATTTCTAGACGTCGATGTTTGCATAAAAAACATCTATAATAAAAAAACTCGTTGAAAAAGAACGATATACTGATGTTTTACCGATGTTTTGTTTGTTGAAAGAGAATTTTTGCAAAAAAACCAAGTGTTCAGATCTGCAGTTTTATATAGATGTAGATTATTTATATCTTCATTGTGAAAACAATATTTTGCTAGAAAATCTTAATTTCTTCGAATTGAATAGGTTTGATGTAGAGGATCTATTCTTAACTGTTTTGTGATTTAACTATTCACGACTTTTCCATACTTATGTCAAATCCAGAATCATTCAAATCAGATTCATGAGGTGCTTGTCGATTGGGTGATTCGTGTTCTGCTTATATCCATTCAAGAAACTTATAACTTCACTTTTGGTCGTGACATCATTCAAATGCGCAAACTTGAATCTGGGATCAAACAATAATGAAAGGAAGAATGTTTCCGTGTATCAATTCTTATTGCTACTGGTTTCTTGACCTTCGTTTTTAACTGTATTATTTCTTCAGAAAACGTCATTTTATGCAGAAATGATGTCAATGTCCATATTTTCTGTTACTATGGGTTTGTTGTTTTTTTTTCTCCTTTTTTTTCAACCAACTTTGGTTGAGTGCATGGCCCGTGCTGCAGCCTGAAAAGGCTTATTTTAACCCGGACGGTCTCCTATTAGCTCTGAGGTCTCGTAGCCACAGGTTTTGTCTCAATCTATTGAATGTTGATGTATGTGGTTGTCTTCTTTAGGCAAAACGATTCAAATAGCTTTCTGCTGCTGCATTGGAATGCAGCACTTTCAATAAAACATTCCAAAATATCGAATTTTTCATTAGTATCGAAATCAACAAACATTTTTTTGAGAATCAGATGCACTAAGAGCAATAACGACTTATTCTAAGAGTCTCTTGAAAACGATTTTTTGACATACCCTATTCGTCTGCTATGTTTGAAATTGAAGAAAAATTTAGAAATATCAAAATTTTCAGGAGACAAAGTTAAAATGAGTAAAACATATCATGCGATACATTTTTGAATAAGAAAAAAAAATTAGTTCTTTCGAATGAGCATCAAAAAATATACTGATCGTGTTCAAAAAAATACAAGTTCACTTTATAACTCAAGAACCAAACCGAAAAAAAAATTATTATATTATATTTCACATAGTTATCATTCAAACGCATCCAAATTGGGGCAGCCTGTACAATATATGCATTGAGGGAGGACTTTTTTCGCCATCTTCATTTCCAGTTTTTACAATTCATTTGGATATGCCATACTTCAAACATTGATAACACTGAATAACGGGGGGCATATAAAGTGATACACAGTCGAATATCAAGGTACATGATTTGAAATCTACTTGTGTCAATGAATAGTTATGTTTGTTGACTATCGTCTTTTGCATCTTCTGATTGACAAAATTTTTCTCGTGAATGCGCAACTATGATATCTTCTTCTGTGACTTCAATATCTATCTCTTTAGCAACCCCTCTCGATGTTTACATTCTGAACGGGGTATAATACCCATATAGCCCCTTGAATAAGTTTATAGGGTGGATATTTTCTAGTTCTTGATCATTTTCAGATTCTACAGTTAATATGAAAGGGCCTAAACCAAATTCAGGATATTCGATACCTTGTCTTTGATCATGTTCTATTGATTTCAATGATTCAAAGACCTGATACAACTTGAACTAAGTTGTTCTATTTGATATATGAATCCATAGCCAGAATTACATGGAGGCTTAAAATGTTGTCCTTTCTTTAAGTATTCCAGAAACAGATTCACTGTTTCAACTCGAGTTTCATATAAAACTTTCTCTATATATCATTGCAACATAGGGGGTAGGTAACCTCTTACGTTTCTTTATAGAGGGGACTCCATCCCTTTCGTACTTAGGTTGATCTATGTGGGTTAGGTTTTGGGGGTGTTTCAGACAGAAGAAAAGTCCGGTTCAGCGGTTAGACGAGCGGCGGGGATGAAGTTTTGAGGGTAAAAATGAAACTTTTTCGAGTAAAATGTATATGTTTTTAAATTCCTATTTTACGAACCTGCTAGTGTTTAACTTAAGCTATTTAGCGACATATGGAGTTATATATTTGCGCAGTAAATATTTGCGGCTACCTGCTCAGTCCATGCCATGCCGTCAAGATACAAATACATTGAAGAGTCAGAGAAGCAGTTTTCACTACTTTGTTGCTGACAAGACCGCCATTTATTAATCATCGATATATTGATCAAGGTAAGCCGCAATTTGAAAATTCAATTCAAGTATTTTGCCTTATTATTTTCTGTCTCGTTTCAGATGGCAGCAAATAGAAGAACATACCAAGACGACTTCCTTAGTTACGGTTTTACACAAATAGAAGACAATGGTACAATGAAACCACAGTGTGTTGTATGTATGAAGGTACAGCGTTCAGCATCAAGAGCTTGCTTTGAAGTAGCCTGGTTGATTGCTCGAAAGAAGAAATCACACTCTATTGGTGAAGATTTGGTTAAACCAGCTACTGTAAAAATGGCAGAGATTATGTGTGGTCAGAAAAAAGCGACGAAACCGAATTCGGTGCTCTTGTCTGCGAGAATTGTGAAAGAACGAAAAAGCAGAAAATGTGAAGGAACAGGTTATTTTCGCATTAAAAGAGGCTAAATATTTTGCTATTCAGCATGGTGAGACAACTGATTTTAGAAGCAGTTCACAGCTTATGGTATATGTTCGCTACAAAGGTGCAGATAATTTTGAAAAGGAATTGCCTCTCGAGTTGAGATCTAATGGAATTGATGTCTACACTGAAGTAAAAGAATACTTCATTGCGCAAAGTTTAAAATGGGAAAACTGTATTTCTATATATGTGGATGGAGCTCCAGCTGTTCTGGGTCATATTTATGGTTCGTAAGGTAAAATCCTTGTATTATATTGTCGTTACTCACTCTATGATCCATCGCCAGGCCATTATGGTTAAATATTTAGAACCTACACTGGAAGCCGTCATGCATGATGTCACCAAGATTATAAATTTTATCAAGGGACATCCACTAAACACGCGGCTATTTCGTGAATTATGTCAGGACGGTGAAGCTGACTATACGGACCTACTTTATTATACTGAAGTAAAGTAGCTCTTACACGGAAATGTACTAAATCGAGTATGATGGACTCTCAAAAATGAAGTCGAAATTTTTAAGTTTGATCAGGAAAATATTCTCGCAGATAAGTTTGAAAACATATCTCTTATATTTAGTGGACATTTTTGAGAGTATAAATATATTAAACAGGTAATTGCAAGTAAAGAATATTAATATCGTTTCAGCGAAAAAACAGTGTCAGCTCCAATATTGGAGACAAAAAGCAGAACAGAACAAGATAGCTTGTTTTTCAAGGTTAGCTTTGTTTTTGGAAGATTGCGAAAATAGTACTTTTAATGACATTAGATGTACAATTGTAAGACATCTCATCAAACCCAGAAAGCGGTTTTCAGATTACTTTCCAGATCTTGATACACGTACTGTGAGTTGGATTCTAGATCCTTTTAAATGTGAAATTGCTATGATACCAGAAGAACCTTCAGGTTTGGCAGAAGCAATTCTTGAACTTCGATCTAATACTGAAGCACGTATTCAATTTGAAATTAAACCAAATCAGAAGACTGTATTCAAATCGCTCTTACATAAATTTTCCCAATTTTGAAGCAATTACAACATGTTTTCTCCAAAACGTGAGGAAAGAATGTTTTCAATTGTTCTTTTATTCTAATTTTTTCAATTCTAATTTTTGTTAGTACCACCATTCTTATTACTTTTATTCTTTTCTGATATATTTGATTATCAAGGGTGAATAAAAATTCAGTAATTCAAATAAGATATTATCGACGTTTCGGGTTGAATCCTTTTTCAAAATATGACGATTTAAATATTTGAAAATGTTGTTATAATAAATTTTCTTAGTAACAATAATCTGACAAATGAACAACAAAAAGATGTAGACTTGATATCAATTAATTCGTCAGAATAAAGTTGAGTATATTTGATTTAAATTTCGGATATCTGTTCTGTCATCAATTGCTTCAGAGTTTCTTTTGATATGAATCATTTGAAAAAATTCTCTTGCTTTTCTGTTTTTTCGTAATCTGAAATTTTCACTGTGTTAAACTCAAATGTATTTTTTAATGTTTGTTCATGTTTATGTTTATGTTTATGTTCATGTAATGCTGTTTGTAGTTTAGAGTATTTATGACCTTTTATCCTTTCTTTCAATTTTTGTTTTGTCTGTCCAATATAAACTCCGTTACAATCTTTACATGAAATTTGGTATACGATGTTAGATTTATCATTTTTTAGTGTTCCCGATTTTAATTTCCTAAAAAGTTGTTTTATCTGAATGTGTGGTTTAAGTGCTATTTTGAAATTTGGATAGGGTTTGAAAATGTTTTTTCAGATATTCGTATGTATGGGATTGGAATATATGTTGAATTCTCTTCTTTTTTCTCGGTATTTGTATTTAAAGTGTTGTATAGTTTGGGTATACGTTCTTTCATGATTTTGTTTACGAATAATATCGGAGAATTATTTTTTAAAAGTAATGATTTTATGGAGTGTAGAATACCGGGTTTGTGAATTGTTGAGGTTAGTTTGATTGATCACTCTATATAGTTTATTATGATGGCTTTTTTGTTTTATGTGATGTGTTTTTGTTAAAATCGAGAATCCTATTTGTATTAATTCCCTTCCTAAACCATTTTGTTGTCAGTTTATTCCCGTCTCTAATAATGGTCATATCCAAGAAATTTAAGCAATTTTTCGATTCAGTTTCGAGAGCGAATTTAATTTTCTCATGGAAATTATTGATATCATTCAATATCGTTTATATTTTATCTTCAGAAATGATAATAAGACAATCATCAACGTTCCTTTTGAAAATGATTATATCATTAATATGATTTTTTAGTATTTTTTCTTCCAAATTTTCCATTACAATTTGAGCTATGGTGCTGGAAATGGGGGAAATTTCCATCAATTGCCTACTGACTCGTACAGCGAAAACATTTCTGATGATGCTCGGTGTGATCCCGGCGAAACGTCAAAACGCTTGTTTTTCCTTTCAGGTTTCTAGCGATAACCAATGGACCTATACCCAGAATATTAATGATACCACATATAATTCCGACCGTGAGAATTTGAAAGTTAACAGTTTTTCATTAATTTACACATTAAAATACCAAAAACTAGGGAGTTCTTTTTCAAACACTCTGTATATATATTTCAGACTGTGAGATAACTTTGTCTTCGTTTATTTTTCATGCTATATTCTTTTATTCTACTCCATCGAAAAGGAATCTTTTTTTCTTATAATTTCATTTTTTTGAGTTGATTTTTTATTTTTGGAATCGTTTTTCTTTTGTCAATTTGGCTGTGCTCAAATCATGATGATGATATACGGTTGTAAAGTATGGTGGGGATGATGTCCGATGTTTTCATTGAAAATGCATATCAAAATTTCAATTTGTTTCCTGTTTCATTTATTTTTTATGCTACGAACGATATGTTTTTAAGGAATGAATTATTTCCAATTTTCTTTATTCTTTCCTTTCATAACGATAAACCACTTTGTATTCGAGGATTGTTCGTTAAAAGATTGAATACATACAAATTGCTATAAGAATAGTAATGTAGCATTTATTTTTTCCATCGGAGATAATTAATAAATATTACGCCGATGGAAAAGGTATATATCACCATCGTTGTTTCGAACTCAAGATCATTCACTACGAAACCGACCACTCGGTTACAATAACACGTACACGGAGGTGCTCAATGGGCCTTTCCCATGCGGTGGGGATTTAAAATTTGACGGTTGTTAACGAAAATAGATTTTTTTCAACGCACAAAAATGTCCTAATCATTAATATTGGTGATATAGTAATTGAGAAATCTTAATTTAAAGTTTTAAAATCGAATTTTTTCATTGGTCAGTTGCATGTCACGTCATCATGAAAGTATCCAATCAAATTTGGCTGAAGCTGGCAACATTGCTTAAGACTTAATGTAACTTAGGTTTTAAGGTTATCTACGCATAGAACTTTAAAACTTCTAAGTATCTATGTCATTGTTCCTAAGCAACGGAATAGTAGATTGTTTGAATCTCATTCCCATGTTGCCGGTTATACATAAAATTTAAAATTCAGATTTCCCGCCTTTCAAATCGATTTTATTTATTTTATAAAAAACTAAGAGGATTTAGAAAAAAATTTTTTGGGAATATTTTAATTTTGACTTACTTCATTTAATTATGCAATAAAAAAAAATCATGGGAAAGGCCCATTTGATGATTTGATGATGAAACGACGAGAATCCCTCAGGACGCGATTGGTAGGCGAATCTTCGAAATTCAAGTTTTTATTCAGTTCGTTCGATAGGTACATCGATATTTAATCTGCAAAGGCCGGACCGGCTCTTTCATTTTAGATCTGTCGACGCGTCCGTTCGGAACTTTCCGGAGAGCAATCGTATACCTTCGGCACACAAGGGGAATTTTTCGAACTGTCTCGATTTTCTGCCGTTTTCCTCGAAAACGGCTATTCCTTCGGCCTTACGTTTTTATGTCGACTCGCAACTAATTTTTTTCGTATATTTTCGTGATAATTCGATACGTGCCGTAATAGAGGAGATATTATGAAAAGAAACGTATTTCGAGCGGGACGATTTGATTTTGGAATTTTTTGCGGAGAATCGGTAGATTCTACGTCCGCGACGTCTGAAGAGGAAACAAAGCCCTATTAATTACCTATTCGAAACGGGTATTCTTTTTAAGAGCCAGATGTACTCGACCAAAATCGATTCGCGGCATCCTACTTTTTTCTATTTCTATTACGATAGGTCCTACAATTTCGGGACCTTCTAGCGAAAGATTGCTTCCAATAATTGAGGAACACCTTTACAAGATCGTCGCATCTTCCGACGTACCGCCTCCGAGATATAAAGAAAAAACGAATTTTTGCTCCAAAAAAGGAGAAACCTGTGGCATCGTGCGGAAGATAAAAAAACAAAGAACTATCTTTGCCTTTTTGGAAAACATATCCCGCGTCTTCCGATCTCACGTACTTCTTGAGATAAAGGTTTTTAAAAATTTTGCGAAAACGAGCGATTTCCGGTTCTTCACGAAAAAATCTAATTAATTTTGGAGTCCGAGAGCGGGAAAAAATACCGGCGATAAGATGCCGTTCCTCGCTGACCGCGTGAGCCCCTTTACGACGCCCTAGTCCACTGACGAACGTCACAAAAAATTTGCGAAAAAAAAACACGCGGCCGCCGATAACTCGATAACGATCGAACCGATCGGGTCTGTTTTTTTGCTGGTTCAAATAGACGCCGAGATCTACCGATCTTTACCAAGACGACTCCCTTATCCTTGAAATTTGGCCCGCTAACATTTCTACATCGATCCGCACATTTTTCCCGCCGCATCGATTTAACGCTATGTAATATAGCGGTTATACAACTGTATATAAAAAGTTCCCCGACCGCTGGGTTAGACGAATCATACGCAGGAGCCGTTAAATTCGTTGTGCTGTTTTGCCGAAATCTTTCAACCAATTAATATCACCGAAATAAACGAAAATTTTCAGATGATACTAGGATACCTCTATCCTCAGAATGACTGATTATTTCCATTCGTTCTAGGCTTCATTTTGTCGTGTCTCGTTGTCGACGTCATCCCTGAGAAGGAGCCAATTTGAGCTATCGATGGAGCAGGGCTTGCACGAAACCAACTATCAATAACCGAAAACCACCATAAAACCACGCCCTATTCGCACAATGTCGTGACGTACCTTGTGTATCCCGAACAAACTGAAGGACATATTCTTCTCTACATCATATAAATAGGGTTTTTCCAATATTACGAGGATATCAATTATGTCTCTCGTTTAATTACTGATATTAAGATAAAGTTGCTGGTGGCGCTTCCGCCAATTTACACTGGCCCTCAGTTCTCAACATAATCAACCGAATCGAATAAAATAAATATGTAATGTGGGAAACTTTTATTTTCTTCCAACCTGACTCTCATTTTCCGTTGAGAAATGAAAACGTGTCCCCGTACAAAATTACTATTTTTGTCGACACGAATCGCCGTGATTGCTGATTGAAAATCGATCGATACTAAAACTTCATTTATTCGTCATTTTATTTACAACCATCAACCGAGAATAGATTTACATTAATAATTCATCTGCAACATCGATAAATTGAATATTATCACAAATATTACATTTATACTTAAGTTCTAGAAGTGCTTTATTTTTGGGAGAAAACGCGCCCGAAATTCGGCAACGATCCGTATTATTAATAATAAAATAACAAATTCGTGATGTTCATTTTCGATATTTTACGAAAAATAGGGGATTGGAACTAACACAGATTCTTTACGTATATCAAGTAGAAAATTCGTTCGATTATCGAAAAAATACGAAACGTTATTTCGTATTTTCGCGATTGTCCTCAACTCAGCGTTGGTTTCTCTCACTCACGTTATTGTAGTCAACTCACAATTCGGCGGATGAGTAGAACGGGAAGAATCGCCGAAACGAGCCGGAATCCACCATTCGCGATCGAGGCTCGATTACCTGAAAGACAAACGGATAACTTGTGTTAGTTTGGCGAGCTGTACAAACCCACGAGGTAGCGTGAACGTAAATAACCGGTATAACGGAGTCGGTTACTAAGGCCGGGTTTAATACGCCACTCGTCTAATCGCAGTTGTAATATTACAGACGAACGCGTCCGGGAATCAAACGGAATTAGTAGCAACTAGTTAGTTGCATACGGACACGAATCTCTTGAATATTCACGAGTCGGAATAATTGCCCAATTAGCTGATGGGATATTCTCGGCCTTCGAAGTTACCCTTTAGCCGGGATTGGATATCGTCGCTTTTTCCCCGTTACCGATGTGCCGGAGGGATCAATGTATGCTAATAAAAAGCGATACCCCCTTCTCTTTTTGCCTGAAGCTTTTACCGCGTTTCACGTTTCGTGACTGTAATTTTTCTTTATTATCTCGTCGGCGAAATAGAAACAATTCGAATTAACCGAGTGTGGGTTTATACTGGATTAAGGCGAACCGAATCGTCTCGGAACCGTAATAAACCGGACAAAACCATTTTGGTGCCAAACCAGAACTACTCCAGTTCGGAATTAAGGTTGTTGCGGTAGAAGCCGACTGGATTTGAGTGCATTCAACGGGAAGTCGTTCGGGGGGGAATATCAGGCCACATAATCGACCGACTTAGGAGAATTGAAAACTGCTAGGGTCAAGTTCGTTTTACCTTGGTGATCGGGGATATGGGATAATATTAAATGTATTGGTCAATCGAGTTTCTTCTAATCTTTTCCTAAAGCTTCTCAAATTTTTTGCATTGCAATGTTCCGAAAGCGTTCATTGATTTCATTGGATTTGTTGTAATTGTTTTATCCAATCGAATGAGAGCGTTCGATTTTTTTAATTTTACGTTGTATAAAGGTTCTGCTGCAAAACGACTACACTGCTATATATTGTTATATGGTTTGCCCCCGTACATTTTATAGGTAAATATACAGAATTTGCTTATTTTACATTTTTGTTTGAAAGTTCGCCGTTGTGTCAAACAAGGAACTAGACATATTTTGGAGTGCTACACTCCAGGCGATCGCGATCAGGGCCGGATCTGCAATTTTTAGCGTGAGGGGGGGGTTAAGTACTCATGCCCCCTCTTAGAGAAAAAAGTCGGATTGATTGAAGACGGGTAATTATACAAGGTGTTTCAATGAAAAAGGCCTATCTCATTCTATCACTATCACCGGAATTCAGTCAGATACGTGTTCAATAATGTTTTGAGGGGGACACATTTTGAAATACACTTGAGTCTGAGAAAAACAACCTTTAACGAGGGGGCGCCTCAACCGCATGATTTTGAATAGGTGATAGGGGTCGAATGATACATAATTTTGAAGATCTTGTAACTCGCTTTTCAATAATATATATTTTGATTTCCTGAAATCAAAATTGTTTGAATAAAACGAATTTTCTTCATGGGATACTCATTTTGAAATCGAACGAAAAAATTCAAAGCCATCCAAATCAAATGTTCAAATTATCCTCCATTCACTCTCATACAATGAAACAAACGCGATTCAAACATTCTGCGTACTTTTTTCTTTGGCTGGAAAATCTTGTGAACCATATGATATTCCTATTGTTGAACTTCATCTGAATTTATTGAGGACAACTTCGGCATCTTTTTCTTGCTAGGTGAGTATTAAATTTGGTCTTCATCAATACTGCTTAAGTGAGTGAGAATGGTTTGTTCAATTCAAAAACGAGTAGAACTAATCGAGTTGTATTACTCGAATGCGAAAAATTCAAGAAAAAATGCAAACATTTTCAAGGTAAATAATCCGGGACATTCTGTAGCTTGTGGAAAAATTCCGAGAAACTGGTTCAGTTCAGTAAAAAGCTGTCCTGGGACAAGTAGCTTTAATGCTAATCACTCAGTCCCTGAGAAAAATATGTGCAGCTTCTGAAGTGAGCCAATCATCAATTTCAAGGACACTCCACAAATTCAAGTTTCATCCTTACAAAATACATTTTGTGTATGAACTGAACGATGATGATCGTCTGAATCTAAACCCACAACTTCTTAACAGTATTTGTTTTCCGGATGAGTGTACATTCTCATTTAACGGTCATGTGAACCGTCACAACTTTCGGTACTGGAGTGACGTTAATCCCTATTTGATGAGGGAAGGACATTCTCAACGTCCAGAAAAACTGAATGTTTGGGCTGCAATTCTTGGAGATCGTATTATCGGTCCACTTCTTCTTCCGCAAATCTTGAATGGTAAAGTTTATCTGGAATTTCTTCAGAACTCAATCTACCCAAGACTTTTGGTAATAATCCAAAATGATGGAAATCTGATTGAAGAAGTATTCTTTAAACAAGATTGGAGCACCTGCTCATTATTAAGCACCAGTTTGATTCTTCTTAAACGAATATGCTCCAGAGCTTTCGAGATGTTCGCAGAATGATTGAATCGCACTGTGAATGGAGAACAATTCGAATATTTGATTTAAATGGCTTTGAATTTCATGGCTCGATTTCGAGAAAAGATTGTCATAAAGAAAATCCGTTTTATACCAACCTTTTTCATTTAAGGAAATCAAAATTCACATTATTGAGAAGAGAATTCTGAGATCTTCAACATGATCTGTTCCTCGATCCGTATTCCCTATTCAAATTCATGGGCTTAAAGCTCCCCCCTCCCCCCGTAAAGGGTTGTTTTTCTCAGACTCAAGATTATCTCAAAATGTGTCCCCCTCCAAACAGTATTGAATTCCGGTGATAGTGATAGAATAAGAAATATCAAGGGTGGCTTCTTTTCATTGAATCACACTGTATATATCTTACAATTGATTGATAATCACTTCCTGATGAAGCCAGAATTATAATAGTGAACATAATAAGTGATAATATTCTTCTTTTGCAAAAACATTTTAGGATTCGTTTTAAAACATCGTCCTAGAATATAGGAAACATTGTTCCTGTAAAACATACCATACGTTTGCCTTATCGAAATGAAATCAATCGCTATGAGGACGTACCGACGCGAAGCTGTGTTAAATAAAAACATTTGATCAAAGCATAGAACAAAAATTCGATGGAATATTATTCAACGGAATGAGTTGTCAATCATCGTTAGTGAAGTGAAGAAAGAATGGATAATAATATTTATTTTGATGTCAGAGTGAGACGTTGTCAACTTAAACAACTGATCCATTGCCGCCCCCTATATCTCAGCACCCGGGGTAAATGCCCCCGCATGCCACCCATAAATCCGGTCCTGATACCGATTCGTTCCGTCAAGACCCCCTCGTACTACGAAATGGTACTTCGAAACGGGCTACAAATACAAAGTACTGAGCACTGCACTGCACGGGCGTGGCTGCGAGCGTCAACTCGCGACTGATTTTGTGGTCTCGCGATCGTTTTCGATCGAGCGGTCTACTATCGAGCGTTGTTTATCCGGACATTTATGCCCAATGCTGATTTTCACTGCGGCAGGCACGGGCACGGCACAGTCTCGGCAAACAATTAAAATACGATTCATGTGTTGAATAGGGTATCCACTTTCAACCAATCGTCGTCAGAAGTTGTATTTTTTTTCCGCAGATATTTGTCGATACATATACCACAGAGATCATTTAAAAGAGTGAAACATAGAGAAGAATATCTAGGAGAAAAGGCACTTAACTCCCGACGCTCGGTTGAGAGTGTCTCTGAAAATCTTATTTATTAGAAAAAAAAATTAACCAACTCTGACGACGATAGGTTGAAAGTGCATACCCTACTTATTAACACATAAATCGTATTTTAATTGTTTGCCGAGACCGTGCCGTGCCCATGCCTGCCGCAGTGAGAATCAGCCTTTAGCCGTACGCAACGCTTTGAACGTCTCTTCGATTTTTTCACCTACGATCGTTCGAAGTCCACGAGCGTGCCATGAGTTTTCACGCTCGCGAGCGTTCCCTCTTTCCTCTCCTTGTAGTCCAGTCAATGGAGAAATTCAATGGAAAAAATTAATTACAGTGGTAATTGTTCAGGGTTGTTACTACAATATGAGGTTTCCATAAGGACTGCTATCGAGCGTCCTAGAGGGTGGGGGTGCAGCTCAAAGATTCGAAATCAAACTTTTTCGCTTCTAGATTTTAAACTAATGATTCTCTTGAGAATATCTTCAAACAAATCTTTCATATGCCTGCAATACCTTCACCTTGAATTGGGTTTCGTTCAATTTGAGTTGACGTTCAACAAGAAAACTGCAAAATAGGCGTTTTTTGCAAACGTGATATTTACGATGCCAAATTTTTCTCGATATCTTTTTATCATTTTATGATGAAGCTTTTAGAGCATCAAATCAAACTGAATGGAAAAAAATTATAACATACTTGTCGGAAATATTTTTCAATTTTTTTGACTGATTATTATAACTGAAGACCCATATTTTAATCTGCTGAAAGTTTTCAGACTAGGAAATGCAAAAAAATATATTTTTTACAACATTGAAAATAAGGTACATTTTTTTCCATAAACAAATAGCCTCAAACGGTTTATTTTGATCTTCAGAAATTCCATTTTCTCGCGAATGGAAATAAGCATTGAAATAAAGGGCTTGACTCTTCAAGAAATCTTCTACGAGTTTTTGAACGCGAGTTGTATTTTTTTCTTAAAAACATCACATATAAACAACAATTTAGGAATTAATTCAACTTCATACTCTTCCCGAAGAAATATATTTTATATTGCTTCAGAGGAATATGAAATAAACTATGTGTTTGTGGGAAAAAACGATGAGAATTTGGACGGGTTGTCGCATTCTCGTCCTGCGGTCGATGGGGTCTTGGATCGAATAGCGGTTCGGCGAGTATCGTAGTCGTAACTGTCCTCATAATTTTCAAGCGATAGTTTTGGAAAACTCAATCCAAAAATTGGACAACCCACTCGAGTTTCAATGCAAAGTGCGGACTATGTCGACGGGACGGGATGGAATCCCCTCCATTCGGGTTGCAGATGAGTATGCAACGGAATCGATTCAAATTGTCACCTGTTTATTTAAAACAGGCATATTGTCACTTTTCCTTTTGACGTTATAAAATATAATTCATTAAGAAAACTCGAATTAATTCTGAAATTGTAGTTTATACTGTGACGTTTTCAAGAAAAAAATGCAACTCGCCTTCAAAAAATAGTGCAAGATTCCTTGGAATGTCAAGTTCTTTATTTCAATGCTTTTTTCCATTCGCGAGAAAATGGAACTTCTGAAGATCAAAATGAACCGTTTGTGGCTATTTGTTCATAAGAAAAATTTAGCTTATTTTCAATCTCGTAAAAAGTAATATTTTTCCGATTTTCTAGTCTAAAAAAAAAGTTTGATTTGATGCTATAAGAGCTCCATTTTAAAATGATGAAAAGTATCAAAAAAAATTTATCGTCGTAAATATCACGTTTACAAAAAACGACGATTTTGGGAAGCTTTTTGCAGTTTTCTTGTTAACTGTCAGCCCAAATTGAACGAAACCCAATTCGAGGTGAAGGTATTGCTGGCATATAAAACATTTGTTTGAAGATATTCTCAAGAAAATCATCAGTTCAAAATCTAGAAGCGAAAAGGTTTGATTTCGAAACTTCGGACTGCGCCCTCTAGGACGCTCGATAGCAGTCCTTATGGAAACCTCATATTGTACTCACAACCATGAACAATTTTCAGTGAGTCACTACCGGTATTTAATTTTTTCTATGAAATTTCTCTATTGACTGAACTATAAGGAGAGGAAAGAGGAGAATGCTCGCGAGCGTGAAGACTCGTGGTACGCTCGTGGACGTCGAACGATCGTATGCGAAAAAATCGAAGCGATAAAAGCCATTTTTGGAATATCATGTGTTCGAAGAAAACGATATTCGACGAAGGAACTAGAAATTCATTCTACCATGTATCTGAACAAAAATTTTAGGATATATACATATGTATAAGTTCAAACTGAGCGGGTCGACTTTCGAATCAAAGAGTTCAAAAACTGAAAAATGTGAAAACAATCTCTCTTGATTTATTTTTATTATCCGCATTTTAACATTACTTAAAGTTATTGGAAAAATCTTGGGAGGACGAAATTATATATATGAGAATTTTGATGAGTGCTAATAACGCTAGTGTGAAATTATACTTGATTTGATATACCTAGTATGCGAATATGAAAATTAGATACCTTCGACGTTCAAAGAGTTGCGTACGCTGCGGCAGGCTCGGTGTCGGCAAACATTTAAAATAAGATTTATGTGTTAATAAATTGGGTATCCACTTCCAACTAATCGTCGTCAGAGTTGGTTAATTTTTTTTCTAAGATTTTCAGTGACCCTCTCAACCGACCGTTGAGAGAGACTTAGGTACCTTTTTTCCAAGATATTCTGCCATATGTTTCACTATTTTAAATGAGTTGTGTAGCACATGTATCGACAAATATCTGCGGAAAAAAAATTTAAACTCCTGAAGACGATCGGTTGAAAGTGGACACCCTATTTAACACATAAATCGTATTTTAATTGTTTGCCCGTGTCCGTGCCTGCCGCAGTGAGAATCGGCCCTGAGTCCACGAGCGCTCGCGATCGTTGGCGCTCGAACATAAATGTCCGGACAAACAACGCTCGATAGTAGAGCGCTCGATTGAAAACGATCGCGAGAACCTACCCCCTAGCACGCTCGATAGCAGTCCTCGTATTGTTCTCACAATCCTAAACAATTGTTTTTTACTTAGCACTTGAAATTTCTCTATTGACTGGACTATTAGTGCTACCTCTCAGCATCGTACGAAATGAAATAAAGTCAGTTGTGCGGCGGCGCAATGAGCTGATGAATTTAGTAGGGAATGTCCACGCTCCTTCAAGCGCTCGTAGCTGCGATCGTACAGGGCACTGGTGCTGAGCGCTGTAGCGGTCCTCTCGCGATTTCGCGCACTGGTTGCCACCGCATCGATCGATGCTATCGATCCGAAATGGTTGGAAAAAGGTATTTTGGTGAAAAGTCTAATTATTTGATACTGACACCACTTTGCGATCGTGGCGTTTTATTCACAATTGTTACCCTAGAATAATTTTTGAAGGCAACAATGACGCGTCCTAGTCAACGCATCGAGTGTGTGCCGTTTCAAAAAATCTCGGTATTGCATCGCGGTATTTTTTCGGAACGTGAGGTCGACAAGTCCAAACAGGCAAATGTATCACTTATTGTTTTGGTGTAATTATGCGTATCGATGTATCCGATGTGCTTCAACCGTTTTGGAGTGCATTTTTTTGGATATTGTTGGTTAAGTACTTTTTTCGGATATTTATCCACGTTTACTGTCGTGAATTTTAATTTTCTTCTAAGAAGCCGTTTGATAATTATAAGCAAACCCCAAAAGGTGACGAAACCGCGATATAAAATATGGTATGTATTTATTAGATTTTTTTGTACCTCTGTGGTTTATTAATTTTTGTTTTTAATTATATAGTACTTTTTCTAATGGAACGGAGGACTTTGACCGGTTAATAGACCGATCACTTGACCGTAAAAGATTTTGATCGTCGAAATCACAACTCTATCTGTAATGTACTCAACCCGTAACTATTAATAAGGTTTTAAGATTGTTATTGGGTTTATAATCATGTATAAAGAGAATTGGAAATGGATGTAATTTTGCACAATTCAATGAACAGAAACACAAAAGTTTCCAGAACTATGAAAATAATTCTTATTTTGTGGACTTTTGAAGATTTTCACATATCAGATGAAAATTCAACATGAGTCATCCATTTCAATTTTATATCCCTATTTTGAAACGCGGCGAAACTAGGATTTACGTCGAGGAATCCGAAAAACAGGTAAAGAGGTAAATTCTAAGCAAGCCCATGAAAAATTCAAAATAACAGTGCACATTTGATTGAGAATCGTAAAGAACGGATAAAATAACCAATGTTCGAAGTTGAATAAAAATGAGAGAGAATACAGTGGAGTTCTAAAGGACAACAGAATTTTTATAATGCATACTTTTGAGAATTCTGTCAAAAATTTGAATTGTACATTCCCAACTAAGATGAGAGAGATGAGAAAAGATGCAAACCGACGTTTTTTTTCTCAATAGGCATCTTATATGAATTTGAAGAACTTACTTTTCAATCCTCCATGCGCAGGTTTTTTTGAATGTGTAACAACGAACAGTCATGAAAACTTTTCAATGTTAGTTCGACTTCATTTCCTACAAATTTGTGAAGAAATACAAAATTTTCGGAATATAGGCGAAGGTGGTTGTGACCCGTATTGAAAACGATCTCTTTTCAGGAGAAGAAAAAATAAGATAGAAATAATATATTATTGTTTTTGATCTTCTACTTCGATTTTCATGGACAACAGTGCCCCATTCTCCGAGTTCAGTTCAATCGATTGGCTCTTTTCATGTTATTAAATAGCTGAACTTTCCTTTTGTGAGAACGAGGAACGAGAGAACGCAAATGACGCAATAACCGAATATTCGGCGATCGAGATCCCTGCGGATTCGACGGTGGTGAGCTTACCGGGGTAAATGACGGTTTCCCTTTTGACTGAATAGTTTGCTTGCGGTATCGAAAGTTCGCACGAGAACTCTTCGGGCGTGAGCAGTTCGATTGGCGCCGTCGTCGCCGAAACGTCATATAAATGTCCGCGTTGTCTCGACGTTATGTCGACAAGCAAAGAGTCCCTGAAATGAAAAGAAAAAAAACAGATCGATTTTACACCTGGCTCAATCTATATCGAGTACGTGAGCCACCCTCGCCGCGCCGCGTCAGTAATTTATATCCTTGTCAATAAACCGTAGACCATTACTACAGGCGAAGAGGACGACGAAGAAAAAAAAACTAATATTGGCGGAATATTGCGTTTTTACCCGGGGGAAGATCCGGCCGCCTCGCTTTTCATTTTGTAAAAGAGTAAATCCCGCGGAAATTTTATTTCTTCGCGGCTGTGTATTCCTGCGTCTTGGTGAGCTCATGGGATATGGCGGCGCGGCGTCGGCAACGGCGGAGGAACTCTTTTCATTTCGTAATGGCCGTTCAGCGCTCGTCGGTGCGTGAAACCGTTTACTTGTACGTGAGTCGCCGAAGTGCAAGGAATTTTTCCCGTCCACCGGCACAGTTACGCACAATTCATTCTTCGCCTCCCGAATGTTACTTTGAATAACGAGTGTGAGGAATTAGGTTGAATGTATATAGGCTGATTTACCGCATAGTCTTTCTTACCGTTCCGTTGAGAGTAGGCTCAATTTCGGATGCGGGAAAACTCCCTCTGCGATGCAACGCACCCTTTGCAATCCCCCTTCGGCGTTCACCCTCCTTATCAACAGGCTCTTCTCTGGAACTGGAAAAGACAAGGCGATGATAATTGAAGGATCATTAGGAAGAAGTCTTTATCGTAATACATTCTAAGTATCCCAACAAGTAGTTTTTTGTTGTAATCCATTTGGTTTGTACCGGGGGTTTTCCTTACATTCTTCCCTTTTACAACGCTTCTTGCCTTTTTGAGTCGAAAACATTTCGTAATTAATATTCAATTTCGGTTTCCTTATCGGGTTTACGGAAACTAACCTTGACCAAACTAACCAAACCAAATTCAAGTAGAAACAAAATTTGATACCCGACGCCACAGAATATGCTATATAGCATAGTCAATATTTTATGCCCACTTTCTTAACGCTGGACCGTAATTTAGGTTACTTCCGTTACTTGGAGCGGAAGATGCGGTAATATGGCAATTTCTTATGCATAAACACACGTCACATCACTAAACGATTATTATAACGATTCATTGCATTTTCATAAAAAAAGTGGAGTGATATTTTGGATAACACCGATTGAAAATCCGACTCTGATCAAATTTCATGGGCTTGCACAAGCGAGAAAGAATGCCTAAGGTCCTATCGAAAGATTGCTGGCAATCTTTATTTCTCAGTCTATCCTTCTTATACATTTTAATATTCAGACGTGGATACCACATCGATCTCTCGATTGCTTCTATCCTTCGATAGTTTTGAACTTTCGATGGGGCGTTAAACGGGTTACGCCCGAGCTTAATATTCAATCCCGATCCAAACTTTAATACTTCCATGGGTGTGCACAAATGATGTTCAAGGTAGAAAGAATACCTAAGGTCTTATCGAAAGATTGCTGGCAATCTTTATTTCACAATCTATCCTTCTTATACATTTCAATATTGAGACGTGGATCGCAGATCGATCTCTCGATTGCTTCTATCCTTCGGTAGTTTTAAACTTTTGATGGGGCACTAAACGGGTTACGCCCGAGCTTAATATTCAATCCCGATCCAAAGTTCAATACTTTCATGGGTGTGCACAATTTATGTTCAAGCGGGAAAGAACACCTAAGGTTCTATCAAAAGATTGCTGGCAATCTTTATTTCATAATTATTATTTTCATTGTTTAAAATATTCTATTTATATCTTGATTTCAATAATTTTTCAAAACTAAATCTCAAGTCATATTTAATTATGTTCATTATTTCATATATATGTCAATCGCGTCATAACATCAAGTATCCTTATACGTCATTTCGACAATGAAATTTGAAATTCGTTATCTAAACATATTTTGATTCGATTTGTGAGTTATTTATTTCTTTCATTATTGTAATACATATTATTTTATTGTAGCATCTCCCGCAGAAGAGATAAAATAAATCTCGAAAGCTTGAGTAAGGAATAAGAGTCTTCTTTTTCATACTTTGACTGCGTTCCCAATATTCATCAAAACATTCATACGAAACACCAGTCAATAACTCCTTTGTACTTTATTTCATAATCTATCCTTCTTATACATTTTAATATTCAGACGTAGATCGCAGATCGATTTCTCGATTGCATCTATCTTTCAATGGTTTTGAACTTTCTATGGGGCGTTAAACGGGTTACGCCCGAACTCAATATTCAATCCCGATCCAAAGTTCAAAACTATCGAAGGATAGAAGCAATCGAGAGATCGATCTGCGATTCACATAAATAAACCATGTGGCCTTCGGTCGCCACATGTCCTACGGCCTTCGGCCGCCTTCTCTTTTATTTTTCATCCGACCTCGTAGGTGATTATAGGTGTATCGAATTTTTCTTTAAAATTGTTTCGAAAATTGAGAGTTTGTATTTGTAATCCGGTTGAATTTCGATGTGAATATCATAGTGTGAATTTATTTTTTGTATTTGTTTTCGGTCATTTTGGCCGAATACGACGATATACGGCTATAAAGTGTGGTGTGGATAATGTTCGTTTTCTCATTCGAACATTCTGAAATTTTTTTTCAATTATTCATATTTTAGACTGTGAAATGATTTTTCCTTCGATTCTTTTCCATGCTCTATTCTTTTATTCTACTCCATCCTAAAGAAATCTTTTTCTTCTCAAAATTTCATTTTTTTTATAGTTGAGTTTTTATTTTTGAATTCGTTTTTTTTTGTCAATTTGGCTGTGCTCAAACCACAGCGATGATACACGGTTGTAAAGTATGGTGGGGATGACGTCTGCTGTTTTCATTGAAAACGCATTTCGAAATTTCAATTTATTTTCAAGTATTTCTATGTAAGATAATTTCTGTTTCATTAATTTTCTATGTTACGAACGACATTTTTTAGGGATTGAATTTTTTTCCAATTTTCAGATTTATTCTCTCCCTTCATAACAATAAACTTCTTTGTACCCAAGGATTGTTCATTGCAAGATTGAATACATACAGATTGCTATAATAATAATAACAAAGCATTAATTTTTTTTCCATCGGAGATAATTAAAAAATATTTCGCCGATGAAAAAAAAAATTTATCGCCGTCGTGGTTTCGAACGTGAGATTACTCGGTGCAAAACCGACCACTCGACTACCGCGGCTACGAGAACGCGTACACGGAGGTGCTCAAGCAAACTCATTGCGAATAAACGAACTCGAAATAACGACAAGCACCCAACCGGGAGCGATCGGTAGGCGAATCTTCGAAATTCAAAGTTTTTATTCAGTTCGTTCGATAGGTACATCGATATTTACCCTGCGAAGGCCGTACCGGCTCCTTTAATTTAGATCAACGCGTCCGCTCGGAACTTTTCTGAACGCAAGGGGAATTTTTCGAATTTTCTGGATTTTCTACCGTTTTCCCCGAAAACGGCTATTCCTACGGCCTTAAGTTTTTCGGACGATTCGTAGCTAATGTTTTTTTTTTCAGTATTTTCGTGTAAGCGATAATTCGATACGTGACGTAATAAAGAAGATAATACGAAAAGAAACGTTTTTCGAGCGGGACGATTGGGTTTTGGAATCTTTTGCGGAAAATTGGTAGATTCTACCTCCACGGCGTCTCAAGAGGAAAGAAAGCCGTATTAGTTACCTATTCGAAACGGGCATTCCAAACTTTTTAGGAGCTAGCCGTACCGGACCAAAATCGATTCGCGGTACCCTACTTTCTTCTATTTCTATTACTGTGTGTGAACGTTCTAGCGAAAGATGGCTCGCAATAATTAAGGAATATCTTTGCAAGATCGCGTCGTCCGACTTACCGCCTCCCAGATATGAGTAAAAAAGGAAAAATTTCGCGTTTACGAATTAGTTACCTATTCGAAACGGGCATTCCAAACTTTTTAGGAGCTAGCCGTACCGGACCAAAATCGATTCGCGGTACCCTACTTTCTTCTATTTCTATTACTGTGTGTGAACGTTCTAGCGAAAGATGGCTCGCAATAATTAAGGAATATCTTTGCAAGATCGCGTCGTCCGACTTACCGCCTCCCAGATATGAGTAAAAAAGGAAAAATTTCGCGTTTACGAATTAGTTACCTATTCGAAACGGGCATTCCAAACTTTTTAGGAGCTAGCCGTACCGGACCAAAATCGATTCGCGGTACCCTACTTTCTTCTATTTCTATTACTGTGTGTGAACGTTCTAGCGAAAGATGGCTCGCAATAATTAAGGAATATCTTTGCAAGATCGCGTCGTCCGACTTACCGCCTCCCAGATATGAGTAAAAAAGGAAAAATTTCGCGTTTACGAATTAGTTACCTATTCGAAACGGGCATTCCAAACTTTTTAGGAGCTAGCCGTACCGGACCAAAATCGATTCGCGGTACCCTACTTTCTTCTATTTCTATTACTGTGTGTGAACGTTCTAGCGAAAGATGGCTCGCAATAATTAAGGAATATCTTTGCAAGATCGCGTCGTCCGACTTACCGCCTCCCAGATATGAGTAAAAAGGAAAATTTCGCGTTTACGAATTAGTTACCTATTCGAAACGGGCATTCCAAACTTTTTAGGAGCTAGCCGTACCGGACCAAAATCGATTCGCGGTACCCTACTTTCTTCTATTTCTATTACTGTGTGTGAACGTTCTAGCGAAAGATGGCTCGCAATAATTAAGGAATATCTTTGCAAGATCGCGTCGTCCGACTTACCGCCTCCCAGATATGAGTAAAAAGGAAAATTTCGCGTTTACGAATTAGTTACCTATTCGAAACGGGCATTCCAAACTTTTTAGGAGCTAGCCGTACCGGACCAAAATCGATTCGCGGTACCCTACTTTCTTCTATTTCTATTACTGTGTGTGAACGTTCTAGCGAAAGATGGCTCGCAATAATTAAGGAATATCTTTGCAAGATCGCGTCGTCCGACTTACCGCCTCCCAGATATGAGTAAAAAAGGAAAAATTTCGCGTTTACGAATTAGTTACCTATTCGAAACGGGCATTCCAAACTTTTTAGGAGCTAGCCGTACCGGACCAAAATCGATTCGCGGTACCCTACTTTCTTCTATTTCTATTACTGTGTGTGAACGTTCTAGCGAAAGATGGCTCGCAATAATTAAGGAATATCTTTGCAAGATCGCGTCGTCCGACTTACCGCCTCCCAGATATGAGTAAAAAGGAAAATTTCGCGTTTACGAATTAGTTACCTATTCGAAACGGGCATTCCAAACTTTTTAGGAGCTAGCCGTACCGGACCAAAATCGATTCGCGGTACCCTACTTTCTTCTATTTCTATTACTGTGTGTGAACGTTCTAGCGAAAGATGGCTCGCAATAATTAAGGAATATCTTTGCAAGATCGCGTCGTCCGACTTACCGCCTCCCAGATATGAGTAAAAAGGAAAATTTCGCGTTTACGAATTAGTTACCTATTCGAAACGGGCATTCCAAACTTTTTAGGAGCTAGCCGTACCGGACCAAAATCGATTCGCGGTACCCTACTTTCTTCTATTTCTATTACTGTGTGTGAACGTTCTAGCGAAAGATGGCTCGCAATAATTAAGGAATATCTTTGCAAGATCGCGTCGTCCGACTTACCGCCTCCCAGATATGAGTAAAAAAGGAAAAATTTCGCGTTTACGAATTAGTTACCTATTCGAAACGGGCATTCCAAACTTTTTAGGAGCTAGCCGTACCGGACCAAAATCGATTCGCGGTACCCTACTTTCTTCTATTTCTATTACTGTGTGTGAACGTTCTAGCGAAAGATGGCTCGCAATAATTAAGGAATATCTTTGCAAGATCGCGTCGTCCGACTTACCGCCTCCCAGATATGAGTAAAAAGGAAAATTTCGCGTTTACGAATTAGTTACCTATTCGAAACGGGCATTCCAAACTTTTTAGGAGCTAGCCGTACCGGACCAAAATCGATTCGCGGTACCCTACTTTCTTCTATTTCTATTACTGTGTGTGAACGTTCTAGCGAAAGATGGCTCGCAATAATTAAGGAATATCTTTGCAAGATCGCGTCGTCCGACTTACCGCCTCCCAGATATGAGTAAAAAGGAAAATTTCGCGTTTACGAATTAGTTACCTATTCGAAACGGGCATTCCAAACTTTTTAGGAGCTAGCCGTACCGGACCAAAATCGATTCGCGGTACCCTACTTTCTTCTATTTCTATTACTGTGTGTGAACGTTCTAGCGAAAGATGGCTCGCAATAATTAAGGAATATCTTTGCAAGATCGCGTCGTCCGACTTACCGCCTCCCAGATATGAGTAAAAAGGAAAATTTCGCGTTTACGAATTAGTTACCTATTCGAAACGGGCATTCCAAACTTTTTAGGAGCTAGCCGTACCGGACCAAAATCGATTCGCGGTACCCTACTTTCTTCTATTTCTATTACTGTGTGTGAACGTTCTAGCGAAAGATGGCTCGCAATAATTAAGGAATATCTTTGCAAGATCGCGTCGTCCGACTTACCGCCTCCCAGATATGAGTAAAAAAGGAAAAATTTCGCGTTTACGAATTAGTTACCTATTCGAAACGGGCATTCCAAACTTTTTAGGAGCTAGCCGTACCGGACCAAAATCGATTCGCGGTACCCTACTTTCTTCTATTTCTATTACTGTGTGTGAACGTTCTAGCGAAAGATGGCTCGCAATAATTAAGGAATATCTTTGCAAGATCGCGTCGTCCGACTTACCGCCTCCCAGATATGAGTAAAAAAGGAAAAATTTCGCGTTTACGAATTAGTTACCTATTCGAAACGGGCATTCCAAACTTTTTAGGAGCTAGCCGTACCGGACCAAAATCGATTCGCGGTACCCTACTTTCTTCTATTTCTATTACTGTGTGTGAACGTTCTAGCGAAAGATGGCTCGCAATAATTAAGGAATATCTTTGCAAGATCGCGTCGTCCGACTTACCGCCTCCCAGATATGAGTAAAAAAGGAAAAATTTCGCGTTTACGAATTAGTTACCTATTCGAAACGGGCATTCCAAACTTTTTAGGAGCTAGCCGTACCGGACCAAAATCGATTCGCGGTACCCTACTTTCTTCTATTTCTATTACTGTGTGTGAACGTTCTAGCGAAAGATGGCTCGCAATAATTAAGGAATATCTTTGCAAGATCGCGTCGTCCGACTTACCGCCTCCCAGATATGAGTAAAAAGGAAAATTTCGCGTTTACGAATTAGTTACCTATTCGAAACGGGCATTCCAAACTTTTTAGGAGCTAGCCGTACCGGACCAAAATCGATTCGCGGTACCCTACTTTCTTCTATTTCTATTACTGTGTGTGAACGTTCTAGCGAAAGATGGCTCGCAATAATTAAGGAATATCTTTGCAAGATCGCGTCGTCCGACTTACCGCCTCCCAGATATGAGTAAAAAGGAAAATTTCGCGTTTACGAATTAGTTACCTATTCGAAACGGGCATTCCAAACTTTTTAGGAGCTAGCCGTACCGGACCAAAATCGATTCGCGGTACCCTACTTTCTTCTATTTCTATTACTGTGTGTGAACGTTCTAGCGAAAGATGGCTCGCAATAATTAAGGAATATCTTTGCAAGATCGCGTCGTCCGACTTACCGCCTCCCAGATATGAGTAAAAAAGGAAAAATTTCGCGTTTACGAATTAGTTACCTATTCGAAACGGGCATTCCAAACTTTTTAGGAGCTAGCCGTACCGGACCAAAATCGATTCGCGGTACCCTACTTTCTTCTATTTCTATTACTGTGTGTGAACGTTCTAGCGAAAGATGGCTCGCAATAATTAAGGAATATCTTTGCAAGATCGCGTCGTCCGACTTACCGCCTCCCAGATATGAGTAAAAAGGAAAATTTCGCGTTTACGAATTAGTTACCTATTCGAAACGGGCATTCCAAACTTTTTAGGAGCTAGCCGTACCGGACCAAAATCGATTCGCGGTACCCTACTTTCTTCTATTTCTATTACTGTGTGTGAACGTTCTAGCGAAAGATGGCTCGCAATAATTAAGGAATATCTTTGCAAGATCGCGTCGTCCGACTTACCGCCTCCCAGATATGAGTAAAAAGGAAAATTTCGCGTTTACGAATTAGTTACCTATTCGAAACGGGCATTCCAAACTTTTAGGAGCTAGCCGTACCGGACCAAAATCGATTCGCGGTACCCTACTTTCTTCTATTTCTATTACTGTGTGTGAACGTTCTAGCGAAAGATGGCTCGCAATAATTAAGGAATATCTTTGCAAGATCGCGTCGTCCGACTTACCGCCTCCCAGATATGAGTAAAAAGGAAAATTTCGCGTTTACGAATTAGTTACCTATTCGAAACGGGCATTCCAAACTTTTTAGGAGCTAGCCGTACCGGACCAAAATCGATTCGCGGTACCCTACTTTCTTCTATTTCTATTACTGTGTGTGAACGTTCTAGCGAAAGATGGCTCGCAATAATTAAGGAATATCTTTGCAAGATCGCGTCGTCCGACTTACCGCCTCCCAGATATGAGTAAAAAAGGAAAAATTTCGCGTTTACGAATTAGTTACCTATTCGAAACGGGCATTCCAAACTTTTTAGGAGCTAGCCGTACCGGACCAAAATCGATTCGCGGTACCCTACTTTCTTCTATTTCTATTACTGTGTGTGAACGTTCTAGCGAAAGATGGCTCGCAATAATTAAGGAATATCTTTGCAAGATCGCGTCGTCCGACTTACCGCCTCCCAGATATGAGTAAAAAAGGAAAAATTTCGCGTTTACGAATTAGTTACCTATTCGAAACGGGCATTCCAAACTTTTTAGGAGCTAGCCGTACCGGACCAAAATCGATTCGCGGTACCCTACTTTCTTCTATTTCTATTACTGTGTGTGAACGTTCTAGCGAAAGATGGCTCGCAATAATTAAGGAATATCTTTGCAAGATCGCGTCGTCCGACTTACCGCCTCCCAGATATGAGTAAAAAAGGAAAAATTTCGCGTTTACGAATTAGTTACCTATTCGAAACGGGCATTCCAAACTTTTTAGGAGCTAGCCGTACCGGACCAAAATCGATTCGCGGTACCCTACTTTCTTCTATTTCTATTACTGTGTGTGAACGTTCTAGCGAAAGATGGCTCGCAATAATTAAGGAATATCTTTGCAAGATCGCGTCGTCCGACTTACCGCCTCCCAGATATGAGTAAAAAGGAAAATTTCGCGTTTACGAATTAGTTACCTATTCGAAACGGGCATTCCAAACTTTTTAGGAGCTAGCCGTACCGGACCAAAATCGATTCGCGGTACCCTACTTTCTTCTATTTCTATTACTGTGTGTGAACGTTCTAGCGAAAGATGGCTCGCAATAATTAAGGAATATCTTTGCAAGATCGCGTCGTCCGACTTACCGCCTCCCAGATATGAGTAAAAAGGAAAATTTCGCGTTTACGAATTAGTTACCTATTCGAAACGGGCATTCCAAACTTTTAGGAGCTAGCCGTACCGGACCAAAATCGATTCGCGGTACCCTACTTTCTTCTATTTCTATTACTGTGTGTGAACGTTCTAGCGAAAGATGGCTCGCAATAATTAAGGAATATCTTTGCAAGATCGCGTCGTCCGACTTACCGCCTCCCAGATATGAGTAAAAAAGGAAAAATTTCGCGTTTACGAATTAGTTACCTATTCGAAACGGGCATTCCAAACTTTTTAGGAGCTAGCCGTACCGGACCAAAATCGATTCGCGGTACCCTACTTTCTTCTATTTCTATTACTGTGTGTGAACGTTCTAGCGAAAGATGGCTCGCAATAATTAAGGAATATCTTTGCAAGATCGCGTCGTCCGACTTACCGCCTCCCAGATATGAGTAAAAAAGGAAAAATTTCGCGTTTACGAATTAGTTACCTATTCGAAACGGGCATTCCAAACTTTTTAGGAGCTAGCCGTACCGGACCAAAATCGATTCGCGGTACCCTACTTTCTTCTATTTCTATTACTGTGTGTGAACGTTCTAGCGAAAGATGGCTCGCAATAATTAAGGAATATCTTTGCAAGATCGCGTCGTCCGACTTACCGCCTCCCAGATATGAGTAAAAAAGGAAAAATTTCGCGTTTACGAATTAGTTACCTATTCGAAACGGGCATTCCAAACTTTTTAGGAGCTAGCCGTACCGGACCAAAATCGATTCGCGGTACCCTACTTTCTTCTATTTCTATTACTGTGTGTGAACGTTCTAGCGAAAGATGGCTCGCAATAATTAAGGAATATCTTTGCAAGATCGCGTCGTCCGACTTACCGCCTCCCAGATATGAGTAAAAAGGAAAATTTCGCGTTTACGAATTAGTTACCTATTCGAAACGGGCATTCCAAACTTTTAGGAGCTAGCCGTACCGGACCAAAATCGATTCGCGGTACCCTACTTTCTTCTATTTCTATTACTGTGTGTGAACGTTCTAGCGAAAGATGGCTCGCAATAATTAAGGAATATCTTTGCAAGATCGCGTCGTCCGACTTACCGCCTCCCAGATATGAGTAAAAAAGGAAAAATTTCGCGTTTACGAATTAGTTACCTATTCGAAACGGGCATTCCAAACTTTTTAGGAGCTAGCCGTACCGGACCAAAATCGATTCGCGGTACCCTACTTTCTTCTATTTCTATTACTGTGTGTGAACGTTCTAGCGAAAGATGGCTCGCAATAATTAAGGAATATCTTTGCAAGATCGCGTCGTCCGACTTACCGCCTCCCAGATATGAGTAAAAAGGAAAATTTCGCGTTTACGAATTAGTTACCTATTCGAAACGGGCATTCCAAACTTTTTAGGAGCTAGCCGTACCGGACCAAAATCGATTCGCGGTACCCTACTTTCTTCTATTTCTATTACTGTGTGTGAACGTTCTAGCGAAAGATGGCTCGCAATAATTAAGGAATATCTTTGCAAGATCGCGTCGTCCGACTTACCGCCTCCCAGATATGAGTAAAAAGGAAAATTTCGCGTTTACGAATTAGTTACCTATTCGAAACGGGCATTCCAAACTTTTTAGGAGCTAGCCGTACCGGACCAAAATCGATTCGCGGTACCCTACTTTCTTCTATTTCTATTACTGTGTGTGAACGTTCTAGCGAAAGATGGCTCGCAATAATTAAGGAATATCTTTGCAAGATCGCGTCGTCCGACTTACCGCCTCCCAGATATGAGTAAAAAAGGAAAAATTTCGCGTTTACGAATTAGTTACCTATTCGAAACGGGCATTCCAAACTTTTTAGGAGCTAGCCGTACCGGACCAAAATCGATTCGCGGTACCCTACTTTCTTCTATTTCTATTACTGTGTGTGAACGTTCTAGCGAAAGATGGCTCGCAATAATTAAGGAATATCTTTGCAAGATCGCGTCGTCCGACTTACCGCCTCCCAGATATGAGTAAAAAGGAAAATTTCGCGTTTACGAATTAGTTACCTATTCGAAACGGGCATTCCAAACTTTTTAGGAGCTAGCCGTACCGGACCAAAATCGATTCGCGGTACCCTACTTTCTTCTATTTCTATTACTGTGTGTGAACGTTCTAGCGAAAGATGGCTCGCAATAATTAAGGAATATCTTTGCAAGATCGCGTCGTCCGACTTACCGCCTCCCAGATATGAGTAAAAAGGAAAATTTCGCGTTTACGAATTAGTTACCTATTCGAAACGGGCATTCCAAACTTTTTAGGAGCTAGCCGTACCGGACCAAAATCGATTCGCGGTACCCTACTTTCTTCTATTTCTATTACTGTGTGTGAACGTTCTAGCGAAAGATGGCTCGCAATAATTAAGGAATATCTTTGCAAGATCGCGTCGTCCGACTTACCGCCTCCCAGATATGAGTAAAAAGGAAAATTTCGCGTTTACGAATTAGTTACCTATTCGAAACGGGCATTCCAAACTTTTAGGAGCTAGCCGTACCGGACCAAAATCGATTCGCGGTACCCTACTTTCTTCTATTTCTATTACTGTGTGTGAACGTTCTAGCGAAAGATGGCTCGCAATAATTAAGGAATATCTTTGCAAGATCGCGTCGTCCGACTTACCGCCTCCCAGATATGAGTAAAAAGGAAAATTTCGCGTTTACGAATTAGTTACCTATTCGAAACGGGCATTCCAAACTTTTTAGGAGCTAGCCGTACCGGACCAAAATCGATTCGCGGTACCCTACTTTCTTCTATTTCTATTACTGTGTGTGAACGTTCTAGCGAAAGATGGCTCGCAATAATTAAGGAATATCTTTGCAAGATCGCGTCGTCCGACTTACCGCCTCCCAGATATGAGTAAAAAGGAAAATTTCGCGTTTACGAATTAGTTACCTATTCGAAACGGGCATTCCAAACTTTTTAGGAGCTAGCCGTACCGGACCAAAATCGATTCGCGGTACCCTACTTTCTTCTATTTCTATTACTGTGTGTGAACGTTCTAGCGAAAGATGGCTCGCAATAATTAAGGAATATCTTTGCAAGATCGCGTCGTCCGACTTACCGCCTCCCAGATATGAGTAAAAAGGAAAATTTCGCGTTTACGAATTAGTTACCTATTCGAAACGGGCATTCCAAACTTTTTAGGAGCTAGCCGTACCGGACCAAAATCGATTCGCGGTACCCTACTTTCTTCTATTTCTATTACTGTGTGTGAACGTTCTAGCGAAAGATGGCTCGCAATAATTAAGGAATATCTTTGCAAGATCGCGTCGTCCGACTTACCGCCTCCCAGATATGAGTAAAAAGGAAAATTTCGCGTTTACGAATTAGTTACCTATTCGAAACGGGCATTCCAAACTTTTTAGGAGCTAGCCGTACCGGACCAAAATCGATTCGCGTACGAATTAGTTACCTACGGGTACCCTACTTTCTTCTATTTCTATTACTGTGTGTGAACGTTCTAGCGAAAGATGGCTCGCAATAATTAAGGAATATCTTTGCAAGATCGCGTCGTCCGACTTACCGCCTCCCAGATATGAGTAAAAAAGGAAAAATTTCGCGTTTACGAATTAGTTACCTATTCGAAACGGGCATTCCAAACTTTTTAGGAGCTAGCCGTACCGGACCAAAATCGATTCGCGGTACCCTACTTTCTTCTATTTCTATTACTGTGTGTGAACGTTCTAGCGAAAGATGGCTCGCAATAATTAAGGAATATCTTTGCAAGATCGCGTCGTCCGACTTACCGCCTCCCAGATATGAGTAAAAAGGAAAATTTCGCGTTTACGAATTAGTTACCTATTCGAAACGGGCATTCCAAACTTTTTAGGAGCTAGCCGTACCGGACCAAAATCGATTCGCGGTACCCTACTTTCTTCTATTTCTATTACTGTGTGTGAACGTTCTAGCGAAAGATGGCTCGCAATAATTAAGGAATATCTTTGCAAGATCGCGTCGTCCGACTTACCGCCTCCCAGATATGAGTAAAAAGGAAAATTTCGCGTTTACGAATTAGTTACCTATTCGAAACGGGCATTCCAAACTTTTTAGGAGCTAGCCGTACCGGACCAAAATCGATTCGCGGTACCCTACTTTCTTCTATTTCTATTACTGTGTGTGAACCTTATAGCGAAAGATGGCTCGCAATAATTAAGGAATATCTTTGCAAGATCGCGTCGTCCGACTTACCGCCTCCCAGATATGAGTAAAAAGGAAAATTTCGCGTTTACGAATTAGTTACCTATTCGAAACGGGCATTCCAAACTTTTTAGGAGCTAGCCGTACCGGACCAAAATCGATTCGCGGTACCCTACTTTCTTCTATTTCTATTACTGTGTGTGAACGTTCTAGCGAAAGATGGCTCGCAATAATTAAGGAATATCTTTGCAAGATCGCGTCGTCCGACTTACCGCCTCCCAGATATGAGTAAAAAAGGAAAAATTTCGCGTTTACGAATTAGTTACCTATTCGAAACGGGCATTCCAAACTTTTTAGGAGCTAGCCGTACCGGACCAAAATCGATTCGCGGTACCCTACTTTCTTCTATTTCTATTACTGTGTGTGAACGTTCTAGCGAAAGATGGCTCGCAATAATTAAGGAATATCTTTGCAAGATCGCGTCGTCCGACTTACCGCCTCCCAGATATGAGTAAAAAAGGAAAAATTTCGCGTTTACGAATTAGTTACCTATTCGAAACGGGCATTCCAAACTTTTAGGAGCTAGCCGTACCGGACCAAAATCGATTCGCGGTACCCTACTTTCTTCTATTTCTATTACTGTGTGTGAACGTTCTAGCGAAAGATGGCTCGCAATAATTAAGGAATATCTTTGCAAGATCGCGTCGTCCGACTTACCGCCTCCCAGATATGAGTAAAAAAGGAAAAATTTCGCGTTTACGAATTAGTTACCTATTCGAAACGGGCATTCCAAACTTTTTAGGAGCTAGCCGTACCGGACCAAAATCGATTCGCGGTACCCTACTTTCTTCTATTTCTATTACTGTGTGTGAACGTTCTAGCGAAAGATGGCTCGCAATAATTAAGGAATATCTTTGCAAGATCGCGTCGTCCGACTTACCGCCTCCCAGATATGAGTAAAAAGGAAAATTTCGCGTTTACGAATTAGTTACCTATTCGAAACGGGCATTCCAAACTTTTTAGGAGCTAGCCGTACCGGACCAAAATCGATTCGCGGTACCCTACTTTCTTCTATTTCTATTACTGTGTGTGAACCTTATAGCGAAAGATGGCTCGCAATAATTAAGGAATATCTTTGCAAGATCGCGTCGTCCGACTTACCGCCTCCCAGATATGAGTAAAAAGGAAAATTTCGCGTTTACGAATTAGTTACCTATTCGAAACGGGCATTCCAAACTTTTTAGGAGCTAGCCGTACCGGACCAAAATCGATTCGCGGTACCCTACTTTCTTCTATTTCTATTACTGTGTGTGAACGTTCTAGCGAAAGATGGCTCGCAATAATTAAGGAATATCTTTGCAAGATCGCGTCGTCCGACTTACCGCCTCCCAGATATGAGTAAAAAGGAAAATTTCGCGTTTACGAATTAGTTACCTATTCGAAACGGGCATTCCAAACTTTTTAGGAGCTAGCCGTACCGGACCAAAATCGATTCGCGGTACCCTACTTTCTTCTATTTCTATTACTGTGTGTGAACGTTCTAGCGAAAGATGGCTCGCAATAATTAAGGAATATCTTTGCAAGATCGCGTCGTCCGACTTACCGCCTCCCAGATATGAGTAAAAAGGAAAATTTCGCGTTTACGAATTAGTTACCTATTCGAAACGGGCATTCCAAACTTTTAGGAGCTAGCCGTACCGGACCAAAATCGATTCGCGGTACCCTACTTTCTTCTATTTCTATTACTGTGTGTGAACGTTCTAGCGAAAGATGGCTCGCAATAATTAAGGAATATCTTTGCAAGATCGCGTCGTCCGACTTACCGCCTCCCAGATATGAGTAAAAAGGAAAATTTCGCGTTTACGAATTAGTTACCTATTCGAAACGGGCATTCCAAACTTTTTAGGAGCTAGCCGTACCGGACCAAAATCGATTCGCGGTACCCTACTTTCTTCTATTTCTATTACTGTGTGTGAACGTTCTAGCGAAAGATGGCTCGCAATAATTAAGGAATATCTTTGCAAGATCGCGTCGTCCGACTTACCGCCTCCCAGATATGAGTAAAAAAGGAAAAATTTCGCGTTTACGAATTAGTTACCTATTCGAAACGGGCATTCCAAACTTTTTAGGAGCTAGCCGTACCGGACCAAAATCGATTCGCGGTACCCTACTTTCTTCTATTTCTATTACTGTGTGTGAACGTTCTAGCGAAAGATGGCTCGCAATAATTAAGGAATATCTTTGCAAGATCGCGTCGTCCGACTTACCGCCTCCCAGATATGAGTAAAAAAGGAAAAATTTCGCGTTTACGAATTAGTTACCTATTCGAAACGGGCATTCCAAACTTTTTAGGAGCTAGCCGTACCGGACCAAAATCGATTCGCGGTACCCTACTTTCTTCTATTTCTATTACTGTGTGTGAACCTTCTAGCGAAAGATGGCTCGCAATAATTAAGGAATATCTTTGCAAGATCGCGTCGTCCGACTTACCGCCTCCCAGATATGAGTAAAAAAGGAAAAATTTCGCGTTTACGAATGTTTTACTTCAAGAATGGAGGGAGCTGCGAAATCGAGCGGAAGACAGAAAACGAAAAACTATTTTTGTCCTTTTGGAAAACGTATCCCGCGTCTTGCGATCGTCCGTACTTCTCGAGATACAGTTTTTTAAAAATGTCGCGAAAACGAGCGATTTTCGGTTTGTCGCGAAAAAATCGGATTAAGTTTGAAGTCCGAAAGCGGGAAAACATACCCGCGATAAAAGACCGTTCTTTGCGGACCGCCCGAGCCCCCTAGTCACCGAACGAACGACACAAAAAATATGCGAAAAAAACGCGTGACCGCCGATAACTCGATAACGGTTGTCGAACTGGTTCAAATAGACTAGGGATGTTACGAAGCTTCGACTCCGACTCCGATATATCGGAACTTCCGATGGAAATTCGACATTCGACTCCGACTTCGACTCCGATGTTTTTATGTCGGAGGTTTCGGAGGTGCAATCGTTGTTTTTTGGGAAGATATTTCAGTTGTGAACTGAAACTCAATCTGACCTATTGAGAAGTCATTTTCGTGTATTTTAATATGTTTTTTGTTCTTAAGACAAGAAGGGATGAGAGTGATAAAATTTCTGGTTTGTCTTCAGATTATTTTAGACTTTTTCGTTTCTCCTTTTGCGAGTAGTTTTGTATTTAATTGAGTGAAAGGGTTTCTGGGTTTTTGATCCTTCATTTTAGTTCATTGTTCCTTAAAGTTTTTTTTATATAAAAGAAGTGCAATTTGTTTTAGACGTTTTGTCGTTTAATGTTGTAGAAAGTTTGGAATTTGTTAAATTTATGCGAACGCTGGCGCACAATTATAATATGTGGGGTGGCCAGTTTTTTTACTCACAATATTTGTAGTGATATATATTCCAAAATTCCAGAAGAAATTGTCTCATTCTTGATGTAGGTCAGACGAAAACAAAGCAGTGAAATTAATTTTCATTATTATTTGGATTTTTATTTTTTCTAATATATATTTCAGTTCATATTTACGTATACCATGGTTTTTTTATAATTTGATAGTAAAGTTTTATTGTAGCGCGAACAATTTAATTTTATTATCCAATTTCAGAACACCTCCGACTCCGACTCCGAAATACCTCTGACTTCGCGGAGGTGAATGTGCGACCTCCGATTTCAACTCCGACTCCGATCAAACCACCTCCGTAACATCCCTAAAATAGACGTCAAGAACAACCTATCGCTACCAAAACGACCGCCTAACCCTGAAGTTCGGCCCCTAACCTCTCTACATCGATCCGCGGGACGCATATTTTTCCCTCCGCATCGATCTAACGCTACCGTAATATAGCTAATGAAGGAAGTTTGCCAAAATTTCCATTGATTGACGGGTCACATCAGATATTGCCTCCTTATTATTAAAGTCTGGCCGTGTAAAGGTTATTGCATACGCTTGCCCTACTCACAAAGTGAGCGGGCATAAAGCCGTATACCTTGCCGTCGTTCAGCGACCGAGGTAGTATGCGCGTATGTGTGTATGCGTGTGTGTGTGTATGTGTGTGTATATGTGTGTGTATGTATGTGTGTGCGGCAAAATTTTCTGTTCACGCTACAGGCTAAACAGCTGAACGATGAAATTTTAGGGAAAGATGCACAGTAACGGCCTCCAGGTCTGATTCCTTATTCCATCGCAATAGGAGAATTATTTCTCGAGATATGCTTGAAAAACTGAAAAATTTTCGGGATTTTTTTGCGACTTTGTTTTCAGAGCTACGGGTTCGAGATTCGGCAAAAATGTGCCTAAAAATGTATTCTTCAGGTAGAATGAGTAAAAGAAAGGCGACTTGGCGAGAATTTTGAGATTTGATCAAAAGTGTGAAAACAAATTGAATTTTTTTCCTTTTAATCTGGATAACTCAAAAGCTATTGCAGATAGCGACACGAAACTTTTTTATAGCAAAGAAAATTTCAATTAAAATGTCTTTCGTAGGAACATCTAAACCGTGGTGTTCATAGATTTTGAGAAAAAAATTCAAAATCCCAAAAACCTACGATTTCGCCGAATATTTCACCGATAGCATGGCCCCCTCAACAGTCAACGCTCAAAAATTTTCACTAAAACATTCATATTTTCTTTTACTATGATTGCCTTTGTCGATGAAGGTGACACAAATAGCCCTTTCGAGCAAAATCATATCAAAATATAAAAATTCCAAAGATTTTCTAACATTTTCTAATATAACTCAATGTCTAAAACCACCAACGCTCTGAAGTTTCTACCATTCAATTCCTATCATATAGGGCTACATTCGCCGCGCTTACTATTCCTACCTAAAATGAACCATTTCTGAGAAAGAATCTTTGAAACCATATGAAAGTACCTTTTTTTCGATGAGTCATAACTCAACTGATAATAATTGCACCGCTTTAGATTTTTCACCGAACGTTTCGCCGTAATTTCATGAACAATTGTTTTCCTCATCGTTTTTAGGTATGGCCTACCGTTTTCAAGAAAATCGATGAGATACGTAAAAATAATCGATTCGGTGCATTTAAGTTAGGCGTTCTTATGCACGCATTTCCGAGTTCGAACGAAACGCGACCTTTCGAATCAGTCCTCATTCTCGTCGGTACTCGATACCCCGAATGCCGAAAAGACGAAAGCATTTCCGATAGTAAACTCGTGGAGAAGAGAGGCGCTACCGCCGATTCTATACCTTTCGATCTCTTTCCCTCTTGAACTGTTCATTTGTTCGATGGAAAAATCGATTTAATTACTAATTCTTGTCCGAATCAATTCGATATTGAGCTTAAGACGTCTGTTTTTCAGATGACCTGCGCTACGTTCCGTAATTTTACGTTTAGTAAGAATATCAGTTCCTATCCGATAAGTTTAAGCACAATTCCAACAGATGGAACTTCTTAATTTTCATTATAAATCCAATTTGCCAATTTTTTCAGTCACAAAATGAATCATGATTGAAATTTGTAATAGTTGCAAACTTCATTACGCATCTAATATGTTACACTGACCATTTGCAAGCGTATACCTCGCGTTCTGATATTCGCAGAGCAGAATTACTCTCTGTCTTTGATCCATAACTTACTTTAAAATCGTATAGCCCCTCTTTGGTTTGATCAAAGCCGAAACGAAAAATAAATTAAAAATTCGAAAAATAAATTCACAGGTTTTCGATTACTACTATGAATATAAACTTATATAAGAAAAAAATATTCTTTTCAATGGACTAGAATAGTTCAACATGAATACTTGAAAAACAAATGAAAATCATTATCCGCACACTTCAACACTCCGACCATAGCCTAAATAAAAAACAGTTTCTTTCAGCCCGTGACATTCACATCGAAAATCGACCGCATTGCAACCATATATTCTCTTGAGTTTTGTCGAATGCCGGTCAGGTTTTCAATTTCTTCTTCTTCTTTCTTCTGGACGTTGGCGATTATTGGCTATCATCACTTTGTTGGTAGCTGCTCGGAAAAGTCCTGTCGTCGATTCGTTGAACCAAGTTCTCAAGTTTTTCAACCACGATATCCGTCTTCTTCCTGATCCTCGAAGTCCTGGTATCCTCCCCTGTAGTACGAGATGTAACAGTTCATATTTCTCAGGATGACGCATTATATGTCCAAAATATGTGAGTTTTCTCTTCTTTATCGTGACAGTCAGTTCAGTTTCCTTTTTAACTCTTCGTAGGACTGTTGCGTTGTTTATGTGGTCCCTCCAACTAATCTTCAGCATTCTGCGGTAACACCAGAACTCAAAAGCTTCCACCCGTCTCATGCTGGCCTCGGACATCGTCCATGATTCAGCCCCATACAACAGGATAGAAAATACATAGCATCTTAGGAGTCTAGTACGTAATTCGATTGATAGATCTCGGTTGGTTAATGCTTTCGATAACTTAAAGAATGCTACTCGGGCTTTTTCCACGCGACATTTGATCTCCACCGAGTGATCCCAATCTTCACACACTGTTGTACCCAAATAAGTAATTTTTGGTACTCTCTGTATTGAAGTGCCCTCGACTTTGATAACTTGTGCGAAATTCCTCGTTTCTTTACTAACAATCATTGTCTTAGTCTTCTTCACGTTAATTGTCAACCCAAACTTCGCCGATGTCTCTAAAATTCTGTTCATCAATCTCTGTAGGCCTAGTTCGCTGTCAGCAATAATAATGGTATCGTCGGCATATCTCAAATTATTTACACGTACGCCATATACAGATACACCATCTTCCGCATCTTCTAGAGCTTCATTAAATATGCTCTCAGAATAACAATTAAAGATAATTGGTGACAGGATACAACCTTGACGAACTCCTCTCATCATTTCTACACTTTCTGTCAGTTCTTGACCCACCTGTACAGTTGCTTTTTGATTCCAGTACAGATTCACAATAAATTGCAGATCCCGATCATCAATACCCGATTTCTTGAGCACTTCAGCCATCTTGTCGTGCTGTACTCTATCGAAAGCCTTCTCGTAATCTATAAAGCACATAAATACATCACAGTTAACGTCTCTACAGCGCTGGATCAGCTCCCACAAGCTGAACAAAGCCTCTCTCGTCCCTAGTCCTCTTCGAAATCCAAACTGCGAATCACCAATGGTCTCTTCGATACGATTATATATTCTTGCGTTAATAACTTTGAGAAACATTTTTAACACTTGACTCATGAGACTAATGGTACGGTATTCTTCACATCGTTTTGCAGATGGTTTTTTGGGTAACGCAACGAAAGTTGATTTTAGCCAATCATTTGGAATTACCCCTGATACGTAAATTTCGTTAAATAGTTTGCACATTATTTCCACTCCTCCTTGTTCGCCTAGTTTTACAACTTCAGCGTATGTCTCATCTGGTCCGGCGCTTTTCTTGCCACCAGCAATGAGTGATCGGAATTTACATCCGCACCCGGTAGCGTTGTTACAGCTTTAATTGACGTTTTGAATCGTTGGTTTATAGCGGTGTAGTCTATTTGATTTTGTATTACATTGTTTGGATCATCGGCTGGAGATTTCCATGTATACAACCTTCTCTTTAGTAATTTGAAAAACGTATTCATAATGACTAAATTATTATCTTTGCAGAATTGCACAAAAGTATCACCTCTCTCGTTTCTATTACCCAAGCCAAATTCTCCCATCGTCACTTCGTCTTTTCCATTTATATCTCCCATCAATATAACTGTTGCATGTTTGCACTGCTTTAAGCAAGCCTTTACATCCTCCTAGAAATCGTTGAGCTCTTCTTCACTAGACGCAGAAGTTGGCGCGTATACTGGCACAAAGTTGAGTTTAATAGGCGTCGCATTGATTTTTAACATAGCTACTCTGTCAGAGATAGAGACAAAGTTAAGTACAGTATCCTTCACTTGTTTGTTGACGATGAATGCAACCCCATTTCGGTGATATGCACCGATCTCACCTGAATAAAAGATTCTCCATGAGTCTTCTTCCTCAATTCCACTGCGTCGCCATCTCATCTCACTTACTCCTAAAACTGCCAAATTCAGTCTTTCCATTTCTTGAATCGTATTTTCCAGTTTTCCGTCATACATACTCCGAACATTCCAAGTCCCAATTGAAATCTGCGATTTTGGTTTTGATGTAGATGCATGATATGCATTCCCTGAGCATTCATTGGCTTGCCGGGAGATTCTTAGCACCCCTGCCCCATTTAAGGGGCGCCCGTACTCGGGTCCGTTGGTTTGATTTGCAGCCATAATATGATTGTTCTGGGAAAGTATAGTGTGGTGGTTTTCCGTTGCCTTCCACACCGCTGTTGAAGTGCCGTTGTCGTGGATTCCACTGCGCCACTCCATATCCGGTACAAAGCCGACTCCATACTCCATACTCCATAGACCGCCTTTGTCCCTACTGAACGACCAGCTGCCATCGTTCTGGGAATCAATTTAATTGTAGCTTAATACTTCTCCGCCGCTGACTTATTATCAAGATAAATTAGACAGAATCCTTCTTGCTATGTCGTGAAACTAAAATCAACTGCTTTGAAATTGAAGTGATGGCTCGGGGCCAAATTTCTAGAATGTAGCTATAGGACCGATACCAAAGTGGAGGAATCCTTCTGTTCTAAAGTCGGCGGCTGCCAAACTGTCCCTTGAATGAGATCGTATGAAGGTAGGAATTAATCCCCCACAATTCTATAATGGACGTTGATATGAAGGTATGATAGCGCAAGAAATGAAAATTTAAGAAATGTCAACTTTCTTCCGATAAGAAAAAAAAATATCGATGGTGATGTTTCCGGGTCAATCGATTCGCCAAACAAAGATTGAATTGCCCTTTCCACGTTGGGCGAAATCTGCCGGCATTGTTTTCGGGAGCGCGATCGTTAATCATACGTCGCCCTTTTTTTTTGATCAACGTCATTGACTTGCCGCCAGTTGGGGCAAGAACAAACGTTGCACGTTTCCATTTATTCATTTAGCGAACATGTCAACTTTCCGAAATGCTAACAGCGTTAAACTGTCACGCACGCGACTGATACGTGACGGCGTTACTTCCTTTTCCCTTTTTTTTTTGTTGTCGGACCGAGCGAACGAAACGAACATTTATTGGATTATTTATTCCGTCGAACAAAAATAGAAAGGAAAACGGGTGCAGGAGTGTTACACCCGTCGGGGGGGTCGGCGAGGAATTATTCATTTTCGTTACACGAACGAATTTTATGTGACCTGTCGCCGAACGGAACGGTTTCGGTCCGTTTTCCCGATCGTTTTTCAGTTCGTGTGATGGACGAAACGTCCCGTTTTATCGGAGTGCCTCCAGAAATTCGCCTAGCGAGCACACCGTCGCGAACGGTCGGGTCGTGGCGATAAAAGACAGACGACGTAAAGTCATAATGAACAGGAGTTGTCTAACGAATTTTTCCCCCGTCTCGCGACTTATTCCGTGGCGTAAAACGGGGGAGGATTGTTTCGTGAAAAATTGCGCCCTCGGCCCGGCGATTTTACGTTATCTATGAGGGGTCGCGTAACGCCCCGCAATTAACGGCGATAGTCGGCGCGATGTGGCGTGTCGTCGCGATGGCCTTTATATCCGAAAGGTAATATCGTCGATGTTTACGAGTGTATTATCGATGGGGAAATATGAAATATCGCCTTACATTACCGTGACCCCCGTTCGGTATATTCAGCCGTCGCTGTCGGGGGGATAATCAGATCAATTCGAAACCGGGACATTCCATGTCTCGCCCTCATTACTCCTATCGTGATCGGGCCACGTTTTTCCAACCACCCCCCTCAATCGATATCGGGTTAAAAGTCCGATATTTATGAATTATTCATCGGTTCGGAAGATGGACGAGATCTGATTCCGAAGCGTGGAAATGGAATGATCAGCATATTCAACATAACTTTTACACTGTTAGTGTGCTTCAGACGGGTCTGGTTTTAATTTTCCAAGTACTTGGGTGATGATAACAATCATAGTCGGTTATTCACTCTGAGTGCTCCATTTATGTTGAAGTTGAAGTCGCTTTCGACCGAATGGGCAAACACACGCATCACGCACATTACTCCGTGGGGCACTAACCTGACAAAATTTTCTATAATTTCTTAAGTGGTTGTTTTCGGTTTTGGTTCCAATGAATCAATGAAGCTCGGAAAAATTTAAGTATTAGGACGTCCATGTACAATATAGTATATTTCATAACGAGTGCGGAAAGTCGATGATTTCATGGGAGTGTCAGTTTGACGAACGAGGCGAAGCGAAGCGGAGCCGAGTGAGGCTAGACACGAGTAATGAAAACTGACTTTCCACGAGTAATGAACGACATTTTTCAGGCGACCACAAAAATGGAACTATACAATAATTACTTTGAGAACACACAACGAACGTTTCAACCCAAATAGAACTGAATAATTGAATCTTCAGCTTCTAGATGGCTTTGTAGTGAAAATAATAGATAACTGCATTTGTTTATGTTATTTCGTGCCTTCCTTTCAAATTTGTCAGCAATAACTTCCACGAGTTTAATATTTCTGGAGGGATATTTCCGTCATTGTGCATATTTTGTTGGCCCAGATGAATGCGTACTCGAAAACACTCCCACTACTTCGAACAATATTAACGACGCTTTATTGAGAAATGATAACCACAGAATATATTTCTCATCTGTGGTGACAACTTAAAATCCAATTTGTCCAAATCACCTCTTTTCTTTAATGTCTTCCTTGCAAGTAATATTTAATATTAGATATAAGTATAACCTAAATTTCACATCTATGTATGGTTTTGACGTTTGCTCTACTTAAGATATCTTCGACTGCTATCGGCATTTCGACTGATTACGAACTTGTATTATTTCTTTTTACAAAATTGCAGTCAACAATAAAAAAACATTTGAACGTTTCATACGACGTTTCGATCGTTATACGATTTACCAATAACTTCAAAATATTCCATTATAAATTATAAATTGTTTTTTGGAATTGCTGGTAGATATTGCACTCAGTCCAAAACATTTGAATGAAAAAATGTTGCGAAATGAAGGAATGTACAGCACTATTTTTGTATTCACTTCTTTTTTGGCAAAAGTATGAAATTTGAATCAAAACATTTCTCAAGGTATATATGGAGCACTATTTATACTTTTTTTGGTCAGAACTATTCAGATTATTGGTTTATTTCATTATTACTATCTACTGTCTGATAACATAATAGATATTGGTACACTAATTTGGATTTCAATAGGACAAAAAAAATCTGCATGAAATGGGATGTGCATTTTTCATGTTGAATTTTACTATAAAAATTGAATGTCAGAAGATTGAAGAAATTATACTTTTTTGTAAACTTAAAGACGAATTCAATTTAGAAATTCAGATTATTGTTATTTTAAATGTAATTATATCAAATATGAAATGATACCATTGATAATCAATAAGTGCAATTACTAATAATATTATACAACCATAAATAAGAATTTATATTACCATCAAAAAATCAATTTTTCCAATCTTAAAATTTTCCTTTTATTTATATTCCTTTTTTCGAAAGAGGTAGACCTTTTCCACCATTCATTGAAATATTACGCGAAACGATCAATTTTGTTAGAATACATATCACTAGAAGACGTAGTTTGAAGAAAATTTGCGGTTGAAATTAACGTAACATCTTTTACCTTACTAATTTCATTTTTGGACGAAACTTTTGCGTGAGTTTTTCTTTTATTTCACCCCAACCGAGAAAAACTGCAGACCTTCCATTACCTATTTATTTTCTTGAAAAGTATTAGAAATATTTTCAGTTGTTTTCTTTCAAATAATTCATAATGTCAAAAATGTATGACGGAATTATTTTTACAAAATATCACATTGAACCAGCATCTAAATTCGATCGATGTACTATGGTCTCGACGAGACGTCTCGAGTTCTCGAGACGAGACCAGTGTCGAGTCTCGCGGCATCACTAATTCGCAGAACCTTCTGATCTTTCGGCAATTTTTATAGAAAACTTACCATTAATCTACTAGAATACTAGAAATGCTTTTCAGATGACCATGTAGGAAAGTGGTATATATCGCCACGCCTACCTATCGTAGAAAGTAGACAATTACATGCAACTGTGCGGGAATCTGTTTCCCGCACGGGTAAAACAAGTTTGATCCGTGCGGGAAAGTGGTGACATCGAAATGAAACGACGCCAAATAGATAGAAGTAACTGAAAAGTTTAGTTCGTATATCTCATTAAATATTGATAACGCTAATGAGTCACTAGAACAAATTGTATCATTAACAAAGAGCTTATTTGTTTAATTAAAAAATTTGTTTTCCATACAACTTTGGAGTGTGGTTTAACAATTTGATGATGTTAATAATGTTGCTTAGATACAGATCACAGCTTACTGTTTAACAATAACTTGAAAACATTCGATTATAAATTATAATTTAATTTTCAATATCTGTTCTAAAATTGACAGAGTTCATTTCTTTTTTGATATGTATCATCTCTTTCATTGATCGTTTCTGATAGTTTGATTCTTTATCAAGGGTTGTCACATTATTGAAATCAAAATTGTGGTTCAAGTCATGTGAATGTTCACTAAGAGCTGTGCATTCATTATTTAATCGTAAAGTGTATTTATGGTTACAAATTCTTTTATGTAAATATTGTTTTGTTTTTCCAATATATTGTCCTGGACAATTCATACAAGAAATTTGGATACTACATTCGTTTGTTTATTTTCATCTGTTGGGTCTTTTAATTTAGTGAAAAATTTATTTAGAGTGTTGTATGGTGTTTATGGTATGTTGTATGGTCTGAATATTGCCGGAATGTACGGGATACTAATGCACTTTATATTAGAAGAATCTAATTCATTATCATTATTATTATTATACAGAGTGTCCCATAATTAGACCGACAAACTTCTATTCGATGTTCTAGACATTATTTAAGGTCGGTTCGATCAAAATAACATAATCCGAAAATGCTTAGTTGAGAAGCTGGTGCCCTCTGAAGATGACATCCAGGCAACACTTTTGGACACATATCTCCAAAACGGCACGATCAAAAGTATTGAAATTTTAAACTATGGCTAATATCAAAAATACGCATCGAATGATTTGAGTGAATTTTTCCCATGTCAAGCATAGGCGTATCTTATTTTTACTGAAAAGTTTTTTACCTTTTACTTTTTACAAGGCATGCATCAAATTCATAAACTATGATAAGTTTTCTTGCAGAAAGGTGTCCTTGTGTCATATAGCCCAGATGCACAGGTTTTGAGAAAAATCGATTTGAAATTTTCTCTCGGTTTATTACTCAATACTCGTTATCTAAAAAATCATAATGATGTAAATGAAATATAAATTTCTTGCACTTCTTTTCTGATATTTTATCGAAACTTTATCTCATAAAACAATTGTTTTTTGTTTATGTTATTTAGCATCGCTTAAATTCTCATTGCAACATTATTAGTTCTTTAAAAAGTAATAAATTAAACTATTCCATAACAAATCTTTTATGAGGTAAAGCTTCAACAAGATTATAAATCAAGTGTAATAAATTAATATTTCACCTACTTTATTATGATTCTTTAAAAACCGAGTATTGACTAATAAACCAGGAAAAAATTTGAAATCAATTTTTCTCAAAACCAGAGCATCTGGGCGATATCACACAAGAACACCTTTCTTCAAGAAAAAATATCATAGTTTATGAATTTGATGCATAACTTGTGAAAAAATGAAAGGTCAAAAAGTTTCCAGTAAAAATACCCTTGGCCCCTCCAAAATGATACGCCTATGCATGACATAGAAAAAATTCACTGAAACAATTCTATGCGTATTTTTGGAATTAGCCAAAATCTACAATTTCAATAGTTTTGGTGAAGCCTTTTAGGAGATATGAGACAGAAAGTCTTGACTGAACGTCATCTTCAACGGCTCCAGCTGCTTAACGAAGCATTTTTGGATGGAGTGATTTCGATTGAATCGGCCTAAAATAATGTCTACAACATCCACTAGAAGTTTGTCGGTCTAATTATGGGACAGCCTGTATATTTTGTTTATTCTTTCTTCTATAACGTTATTTATTAAAGAAATGAGATAACTGTTTTCTACTAAAATATTTTTTACTTAATTCAATTCAAGTGTACCAGAACTTTTTAAGAAGAATGTTATTGTTGATTTAATAGATAGAGCAGTGAAATTAACTGAACCACCAAAACGCAAAAAACAAATTAATAAAGTAAAAAATATTTTAATAGAAAAGAGTTATCCCATTTCTTCAATAAATAGCATTATAGAAGAAAGAAAAAACAAAATATATGATAATAATAATGATAATGAATAAGATTCTTTTAATATAAAGTATATTAGTATACCGTACATTCCGGAATTTTCTAAAAAAATAAAAAAAACATTTTTCGTAGATATAATCTTATTCTGTCAAATAAACTATACTCTAAATAAATTTTTCAGGCGACCACGTCAGAAAGTGGTATATATCGCCACGCCTACCTGTCGAAGAAAGTTGATAATTACATGCAACTGTGCGGGAATGTTATTCCCGCACGGGTAAAACCAGTTTGATCCGTGCGGGAAAGTGGTGACATCGAAATGAAACCATGCCAAGTAGATAGAAGTGAATGAAAAGTTTATTTCGTATATCCCATCGAATATTCATAAGGCGAACGAGTTACCAGAACATATCGTATCATTAACGAAGAGCTTAACTTGATTCGATTCGCGTTTATAACATGCAAAGTGAAAAATATCCCTCCGGAAATATTAAACCCGTGGGAATTATTGCTGACAAATCTGAAAAAAATTTCGTCCAAAAATGAAATTAGTAAGGTAAAAGATGTTACGTTAATTTCAACCACAATTTTTCTTCAAACTATGTCTTCTAGTGATATGTATTCTAACAAAATTGATCGTTTCACGTATTATTTAAATGAATGGTGGAAAAGGTGTACCTCTTTCGAAAAAAAGATATAGAGGAAAATTTTAAGATTGGAAAAATTGATTTTTTGATGGTAATATAAATCCTTATTTATGGTTGTATAATATTATTAGTAAATGCACTTATTAATAATCAATTGTCTCATTTCATATTTGATATAATTACATTAAAAATAACAATAATCTGAATTTTTAAATTGAATTCGTCATTCAGTTTACAAAAAAGTATAATTTCTTCAATCTTCTGACATTCAATTATTATAGTAAAATTCAACATGAAAAATGCACATCCCATTTCATGCAGATTTTTTTTGTCCTATTGAAATCCAAATTAGTGTACCAATATTTATTATGTTACCAGACAGTAGATAGTAATAATGACATAAACCAATAATCTGAATATTTCTGACCAAAAAAAGTATAAATAGTGCTCCATATATACCTTGAGAAAAGTTTTGATTCAAATTTCATACTTTTGCCAAAAAAGAAGTGAATACAAATAGTGCTGTACATCCCTTCATTTCGCAACATTTTTTCAATCAAATGGACTGAGTGCAATATCGACCAGCAATTCCAAAAAACAATTTTTTACCCTTAAAAATCTGAAGATTTTTGTTTTCAGTTTTACCTAGGTTATTCGACAATATTCGAATGTTATAATGGTATGATTTTCTTTTGTTCACGTCTAATTCAGGCTAACAATATCTGTAGCAAATATAACCCATGTTTTTCCGCTTGAATATTTCTATGTTATTCACCGTATCACGTTTCGTAATGTTTTGAATCTGTTTTTCTTAGAATTTCATGCATCCGTTCTTCGTATTTATAGTTCTCACTGTAAGGGCGACCGTCCATATAGGCGATTCAAGTTGCATGAGAGCAAAAAATGGTCTAGCTCGAAAAGTACCCGGCTATCAGATATTCGATTTTTGACACTTTTACGATGCACGCTTGAGAAAGGTTCAACTTATGGGAATTTCGGAAGGGATATCCCTCTTCATTTAGACTCTCATTATGTACTCATGTACATAGGTACAAAGGCAAGAGATAGAATGTGAAATATATTTTTTTTTACGAAAACGAAAAATACGTCGTGCACAGGTTCACTTTCAATTCAATTTAAATTGAGCCATATAGAGTCTGAATGAAAAGGGAGTTCCCTTTCAAAATTCCCATAAATTGAACCTTTCTCAAGCGTGCATCGTAAAAGTGTCAAAAATAGAATATCTGGTAGCTGGGTGCTTTTCGAGCTAGACCATTTTCTGCTCTCATGCAACTTAAATTGCCTATATGGACGGTCGCCCTAAGGTGAATAACATAGCTCAATAGAAATATGCTTATTTAATAATAGCCGCCGTATTAATTCCTTTTTTGAACTTATTCAAAACCACCCGAGCGAATTTGTCGATTTTTTTCTTGAGAAAAAAATGGAAATATTTTCAATTAAGAAGCTTTTGGAATTGCGATCTGTATCGTCGACTTTGTTGTTAAATGTTTTTTTTTCTTTCTCTTTTTCTGTTTTGTAGCCCGTGCGTGCGAAAGAACCGCGGTCGACTGCGTCGACGCGACTCAGGGACGTTTTTGGGGGGTCGCCCTGAGTACATCACATCAGATAATCAGACACATTCAAGACATCGATTCGAAATCAGCGACAAAACACAAATCCCGCGGTTCCGAAACACAAAATCATTTAAACACATTTATAACGCATCATTTTTATATATCATTACATCGAATAAAACGCAGAGTTTTAAAACCAGTGGATTTTATCAAAAATCAATCGAAACTATCGGAATCCCTTTCCAACGAAAGCAATTTCGAACTTTTATACGCAACACGAACATTCCAAACTGTCCTTCATATTTCGACCGGCCGACCAATTAATGTTCGAGGTTTTGAAATTCATCCGTTTATTCTCGATAAGCCAATCGTAGAGATAATTCAGCACTAAAATTGCGGAAATATGATCGGAAATTTTATTGTTGTGTGCTTCAACTAGTGACACCGCGAGATTCTCATCGATCTCGTATATATACTCTTTTTCTTCATATAAGATTTTTACTTACCTCCCATTCATTAAATTTATGAATATTTTCAATGAAGTTAGGTCATGCCAGAGGCACTTGTGCGATCTGAAAACTCTGGCACTAGACCCGGGTCAGTGGGTAGCACGATCTTTACTTAGTTCACAGTAAGCGGCTGAAAAATTCTCATCTGAGTGAAAATTATTCCAAAAAAAAAAAATTAATTTCGTGTCAATATAAACATTGTCTGTGGTGGCAAAACATGTGAACTCTGTCCTCGTCATTTTCCACATGTTAAACCATATAATGAACGTGTTAACCTATTGAAGTTATTATACTGGCTAGTATCAAAAATGATTTTAAACTTCGTTACAGTATTTACTTTTGTCGCTGAAAAATTTTTTATATTTTGAGACGAGACCACTCAAGACGAGACGAGACGAGACCCAGCCTCAAGTCGAGTCTCGTCTCGTTTTGCGGCAACACTACTACGAATCGTTACTAGATAAAAAGTGTAAAGTAGGTGTTATGCAAAAAAAAAGGATTTATAATATTGACTTCCCCGTCGAATCCGCTAACTAAATTGAAAGCCTTCCGTTTTCGATGTTCAAGGAAGCGTTGTTTACAAATTTTGGCCTACTCCACCTAGTGACTTCCAACTGGTCAACCTGAAACATGTGTGTTCCGGCATCCACAAACGTCATTTTAGGGCGAGATGTGAACGAAATTAATTGTTTGTCGCCTGTATCCCTGATTTCCATTCCAAATAGAAAATATCATCATGTTGAGGTAACTAATCGTCATCTGAACTGAGGATGCACCCGAACACGATCTCTTTGAATGTTAAACGGTTCCGAGACTTTGTCACAGAAGCGAAAAAAATTGAATTACGTAATGAATATGGACCCAGACTTTAAATGTATCTTCTTTGAATTGATAGTAGAAATATTTGATAAAACATTCTCTATATTGATATCTTTTGATTTAAATCAACTACTGTTTCAGTTCCTTGATATGCGTTTAGAGTAGTAAAATTTTTTTCTAGTTCTTGCCTTCTATGTTACCTGTAACTTTTATGCTTTATTTGGCAGTCTTTTTTTCATTCAATTCGAGTTAAATGCCGTCGGACTTTTAATTACTATTACCGTTCATTTATGAATTTTCTAATGATGCAACGTCAATATTTGACGTTTTTAAAGGAATCAATATACAGGGTTTGACGACACCCCTGACTGGCTCCTGCTCGGATGCCAGTTGGATAACGCTAAAACTTTGTTCCTACACGGTTGATGCTAGCTGGCGGATGCCCGCTTTGATGTCGCTATTGAAACTAACCACCCTATTCTTCCGGATGGTGCCCACTGTAGTTGCACGTTATTGAAACTCCACAACCAAATGGCCACTCTTCCGGGAGAAGTCCGTTAGGCGAACTACCCTACGACAATACCACGTCTAACACAAATGGTCGCTATTGAAGCTGACCCCCCTATTCTTCTGGATGGTGCCCACTGTAGCTGCATATTATTGAAACTTCTCAACCAAAACTTTTAAAAATTGTTTATTAGAATTAAAATAAAAAAAAATTTTTTTGTACTTATTGAAAATGTAAACGGAGGGGGCGTGAAATAATTATTAACACTCTGGGGAACCTTAACAAAAAAAAAAAGGTTGAGAAACCTTGATATACTCGGTGCAAGATACATCGTAATTGGACTAGATTCAAAGCTCGCACCACTTCCAATTAATCTTACTCTTATTTCGTCTATAAAATTGGTATATGATTGAATAAAGAGAGAATAATTTTTTTTAATTTTCAGGGATAGTGAATTCGATACTACCTTATAGTTAGCAACGTTCCCCCTCCACCCCTGTTCACCTTATTCAAAGTTGTACCAATCACTGACCGCGTCAAATGTGATCTTCCTCGCTATTTATCTCCACTAGTGATCATACACATTCGTCCATCTCGTAGACGTGTTTCGTTCCAACATTCACTAGTGTGATCGACGTATGCAATTGAATTTGATTAAGCCGTTAGGCCTACAATGACGCTTGTTGTGAATACAGGTTATGTTTGAATTGTTGTCCGTTGTTGACATGAATTTGAAATTTACAAAAGGTTCAATAACTATTCATTTGGAAAGTATATAGTTTCTTTTGTCATCTATTGAATCATAATTTATTGATCATTTATAGAATTTCTACCTTAGTGATAAAATGATAGCGACAAATAAGCCATTTGAACAGAATAGCTTGATTGCGTAGTTTGGAGTAAGAAAACCAAATTCCCTAATTTAATTAAACAACGGAAGTGTGCTTACCGAAGACTAACATGCTTTTGGTTCGGATATCCTCGCTCTGCATCGTCGACACAGAACACGTGTAATCCCCGGACAAATCCGGTCCTGGATCGAGGATGTGAAGAGCCCGATGAACGACGTTCGCATCTACGCTCGGAACGGCGGCATGATGTACGTTCAAACGGTCCTTCAGCACGCCAAGCACTTGGGGATGACTCCGGGACGCTGTAGAATGTCCCACAAATTGACAAGCTACACACCGTTTGTTTCTTTTTTTTTATGGTCTACCTGGAATCCACTGGTAAATGAGAGTACGATTGTTCTTGTTGAAAAACCATTTGACGACCAAGTCCTGTTCTGCGTCCTCGAGGGTGAAATCGCAATCCAGGACGACGGCGTCTCCGTGCCTAATCACTTCCGGCACGTGAAGTTTGTTGATTTTCACTCCCGAAGCGACGACGACCGCGCCTGAAATTCGATTAGGCGAACATGTAACACAAACTTGAGGAGCGAACGGGAGCCGTCTAGGAACTTGGGGGGTTGCGGGACGGAAATTAATTTTTTCCGGACGTCTTTTAGGAGCAGAAACTTCGCATTGTATGTTCAATGATTATGGAGTGAAATGGCGAGGCAAAAGTTTTAGTTAAGAATGAAGTTTGTTCACTGACGAAAAATTATCAAAACTTATGGCGAAAGTTGGATGAACTGTTTAAAAGTTATAAATATAATTAGCGCCCTGATGAAATAACTGAATAGTATACATATGTTCATTAGTTGACGATGTTTTTACGAAAGTTATTTTCATATGGTCAAAAAATTAATATTTTCAATTACTCAACATCTAATTTGATTGATAACAAGTTATTATTGTTATCGATAAACTCCTAATGGCGGTTAAAAATTATTTTTCATTCTTTAATAAAAAAATATGAGACAAATATTTATAACCATCCCACCCTTCGGGAACTTCAATAACATATCCATGTGACTGACATTGTAATAAATTCAAGATATCTTAAATAATGAAAAAAGGGACCGCTTGATACGTCTCATAAATTTCATTCCTATATAATTTTTTTATATAACTATTACCATTAGTAGAACGTCCAGAGGTATAGTGGAACGTTGCATGAAAAATAAGGAATTCATCTCATAATAGAGAATGAGTAAAGCATGTGTCGTGTTTTCCCTTTTCACTGATATTCTATAATAAATCTTCAATGATGAGTGAAGATCATCCATTCCCTTTCTCATCATGAATATTAGTGCGGCCATGTTTGAATGTTACAACCCATTTCATTACCTCGTCATCACTCATAATGTTTCCTCCGTCCGTTTTACTGATGTAGCGATAAATTTCAACTTGTTTCACGTCTTAGATGGAACGAGTCCTTATCAGGAAGTTTCCTTTTCACTGAAGACGATTTGAAAACTTTAAGTTGGAGATTCAGATTACTTATTTTAGGTAAATAATTAATCCGTTTGATCTAAGTCAAGTTATAATAATAATTAATGTTAATATAAATCATAATTATTGATGATAATGGACCTCTCGACAAACCCGAAAGTTGGAGAGAGTAAAAGACCTCAATGCAAAATTACACAAGGAAATTGTACGATGTCATTACTGTACGCTCGAAAAATGGGTAAGAAAAAAAAAAGCTGTGGACCTAACAAACTCCCCTTCCAAACGCAGTCTTAGCGCAAACAAGATTGCTACTCAAAGGATGTTTATACTTAAAAAAGGTAACCTATCCAGAACAGAGATTAATAGAATGAGCAAACGATTCTAGAAGAATCGCCCCTCTCCCCCGAGTAGAAGTTCACAACGGGCAACTGTTGGTGCAATTATTACGGAGAACCAATAGAACTGACGTAGGCGTCTGGTCCTAAATTGACACTACTCACGTAACTTCACAACAACTTGGGATTTTCACTCCCAGATGGGCGCAGACCTTCATTGAAAACCAAGTTCACACGTCTCACCGTGTTCCCGCCCCCTATGGTCATAAGTATTCAGTCCGCAGGTAACGGGAACAATTCATCCGCTTCTCCGGGAGAGTGCGAGTCAGGAATCCAATTTTCCGCTTCTGCTGACCTTAGTGCATCAAGGCGACTTCCCCTCTCTCATGAATCCTGTCTTCCGTTTCCTTCTTGCCAATGATGTTGCATACATACATGTAAAGGAGCTTCAACTTCCGGTCACAACGGACCACGGAGGGGATGAAGGCCAACACCTCTGCCAGTCGACTTTCTCTCAGCGCTCTTTATATCTCTTTCCTCTCCTCATTCCATCGAGAACACACCCATGTTGCGGGTCGTCTCGCACCCCACAAACCCGACATAAATCATCCATCGTTTTCCCTACTTCCCACGTGAATGAGCCAAAGGACCCGTGTCCGGTGAGGAACTGGCTGAAGTGATACGAGGTCCTCCTATTAGGACACTCGCATCACTCCCGCAAATCCCCCACTAGGGCTCTAGTCCATCCAGTGTATACCTCCCATGCCGCACCCACTTCCCCATGGTCCTCTTGTGAGCCATCCTTCGCACGCCTCGGAGGTGCTCGTTCGCTAAATTGCTCAGGAAGACTCGTTCCGCGATCAACACCTGGACAGCCAAGGCCGAGACCGTGCAATGCAGAAGCCTTTGTCTCTGGCACAACGTTAGATGGATTTTATGTTTGTTGATATCCACATCGCTCCTCCAGATGGGTACATCATAAAGAAAACACTGTTTATGACCCCCAGCAGTAGGCCCCTTCAAACACTGTACTAACCGCCCCCAAATTTCCTCTTCGTCTTTGCCATTGCGTGACCAACATGTTCAGCGCAACTCAGCCGATAGTCTAACTCCACACCTAGGTACCTAATCGATCTTAAGGACATTATCTCCTCCCCCGTAACGTGACCTTCATCCGGAGACTTTCTTTACGACCCCTCACAACACTCAGATTTATTGGTCTCTATATCCATCATGTTAGGCGTCACCCAATCGTCGTCAACACAGAAGGACTCCTTCATCTTACCCCTAAGATCCTCTAGGGATCCAGCAAGAACAGTCAGTAGCAAATTATCCGCATGGGCTACAGACGACACGTCCATCGGAAGCCTCACGAATAGAACGCATAGATCATTAAATTCCACAGTGTGGGTCCGAGGACAAATCCCTTTGGCATACCAATGGACCTGTCAGAGATAGTCATTGTTTTGGTGAGACTTGTGGATTGTTGTGCTTGTGATTTCAACAAACGTTGAACGTATCGTAGGTCCTTATCCAAGAGATAAGAATGTTTTGTAGAAAGGTGTCCCTTTAATTTGCTAGGAGCCATCACTTCATTGGATAATTTTTGTCCGCAAACGAGACAACAAGGTTTTGGTGCGTCTTTGTCTCCTATCCATTTAAATCCCAATTTTAAACAGTCTTCATGATATTGTCGTTTACCGTTCACAGGTTTTTGTTTTTTTTTTCGACGGGTTGACTGCATGATTGTTGATTTTTAGCTGATGTACGGGTTACGAATTTATCCATGTTGAACGTTTTCTCAGAAGTCGAACTCACAATGACATTTAGAAAAGAAAGAAAATAGAATTTACACCGTATATGTAGTGAGAGCGATATTATACAGCGAGAGCTAACAACTGACGCACATGTGATAAGAGCACCGCGAGAAAGAACGGATAACTCAAACGAACACTTGTCACATCGCGTCAAGTCGGAGTGTTTCACCCGCTTCGCTTTCCCTATCGCTCCGTTACCATAAACAACCCGACAACACGAATCACACACGCAGTATTTTCTCATTGAAACAGCCGTTATCCAGGATCTCAGTGCAGCATCTTCGCGGAAACCGCGACACACCTGAAAATATACGCGGCACACTGGTGTGCCGCGGCACACCGGTTGAAGGCCTCAGTTTGAGGGATTTCAAAAATAGATAAGTAGCCGATTTTTCAAGCCGTTTTGGAGGAGTATCGAAACGACGATTGTTCTCAACAAATGCATGTTTGCTAGATTCACGGAGTTTAGACTAGCCCATTCTGATGGCTGGTCTGAACCAAAACCCCAATCCAAAACACCATGCCGTAAGAGAGACTCAAACAGAGAAAATGAAGCTGTTCTTAATATTTTACAAGACAGGCGACAAGACATTGACTTCAACAGAAATATATTTTTCGACGGTTTCGAGACTAAATGACAAGACCAGAATCAAGAGTCATTCCCAACAATTTTGCGCCATCAGTAATTTCGCTGACAATTCTAACCATTAGATTGAATACTTCACAGTCTTTTCTTCATTCACCAAGAGCCTGTTTGACACAACCAGTCGACAGCCTTTGAACGCGCAATATTACCATCCCCGTTCGATGTAATTGAGATGGATGTTTCATCGGCAAACAGAACAATTTTAAGGATATTAAAATACATTAGTTAGTCATTTATGAAGACAAGAAATAAAATAGGATTCAGAAACGAGCCTTGGGGTATTCCTATTGCAACATGTTTATCAGATCTACTGTTGGAACAAACTGCCTGAAATCTGTTTGTGAGATAGGAGGCTATCAATAGAACTCTTTGGAATTGGTTCTGCAAAGAAGTCTATCTTTGCAGTCCTTACTGCAAGGGAAATATAAAATAAAGTAAATTTATTTATTCAATGAACATCACATTTTAACTGAATATATATTTCAGTTTCTGGCAAGAGGAAATTTAATGCGCACTATTGCTTTTAGCTATATACTGATGTCTGCTCTGCTATTTGTTAGCCTGCTAGGGGCGCTCGTAGATCGTGATGACGATTGTCGTATTACTATCGCTTAAGTCTGAGTAATATATTGTTTATTATGATTGAATATAGTCGTTCTGAAAATATACGAAGCATTACACTATTATCTACAAAACCTGGGAAGAACAAATACATGTTCCTAAAGGAAACGCCTGGGGGAGAATTACAGATGAGGTTTGGAGACTTTGAAATTTTGCCAATTGCATTGAGGCAATGGATTGTAAGCTATAGAGAAGATTGTGAGCTGCTATAGAAGCACGAGCTAACACTGGGTCCTACTGATACACGAGATCATTCTCCATTTTACTTATTGCACTCGTATCATATAAATTTTTGCCGTGGATATTGAATTATTTGAAAAAAATAGCGCTCTCACCTAGGCAGCGCATTGAAAGAAACAGCTTGATCATTCCCAAAGGGAGATTACTTTCAAATACTGTCAAATGTACGCCCTCTATGCCATGATTGGAGATGAAGCCTGTTGGAGACCTACCATTAGGTAAATTATCTAGGATCGCATGTGAAAGAATAAAAAGCAAAGGCAAATTTTAAGTATCGTTTATCTCGAGTGAAGTAGTCACAAATACCTTTGGTATATCAGCTCAAATATTTCGATTTTATCGTAGAATATAGATATCAAAACTGTTGGTGACATTATATTTCACAATTATATACGAAGTGCAAATTTAAATTATTCTTAAACCAACGAAAGTCAATTCACATTGACAAATTTGTCTTACCAAAGTGGAAGTGCCCAAAGTAGATCTTATGGTGTCAGAGAAAATCTCAAGTTATTTTTTTTCTCTCCCCCATAAGATCAATGCGAAACTTGAAGTATATGAAATATCGAATGATGGGCCGAATTTCAGGGATAGAGGAGTCGATTTGGTAACGATCGGTTGGTCTTGACGTCTTCTTGAACCAATTCGAAGACGGACGCGATCGGTCTGATCCTTATCGAGTTATCGGCGGTCACGCGTTTTTTTTCGCAAATTTTTCATGTCGTTCGTTCGGGGACTTGTGGGTTCAAAGAGGGCTCGGGCGGTCCGCGAAAAACGGTCTTTCATCGCCGTATTTTTTCCCGCTCTCGGACTCCAAACTCCATTAGATTTCTTTGCGAAAAACCGAAAATCGCTCGTTTTCGCGAAATTTTTAAAAGCCCTTATTTCTAAAAGTATGTACAATCGGAAGACGCGGGATACTTATTCCAAAAGGGCAAAGATAGTTCTTGGTTTTTTTGTGTCGGCTCGATTCCACAGGTCCCTCCCTTCTTGGAGTAAAAAATTCGTAAACGCGAAATTTTTCGTTTTTTGCTTATATCTCGGAGGCGGTACGTCGGATGACGCAACTTTCTTGTGGAGATGTTCCTCAATTATTGCGAGCGATCTTTCGCTAAAAGGTCTCGAAACTGTAGGACCCATCGTAATAGAAATAGAAAAAAGTAGGGTCCGCGAATCCTAGGGTACAGCTAGCTCCTAAAAAATTTGGAATGCCCGTTTCGAGAAGGTAATTAATACGACTTTCTTTCCTCTCGAGACGTTGCATACGTAAAATCTACCGATAATAATTATAAATTTTGAAGATGTCGATCTCGTCCGGATGGGTCCTCGTCGTTATTTCGACTTCGTTTAATTCGGAATAACTTTGTTTTAATCCGTAAATTGTGCACCTCAGCGTACGTGTTATCTTAGCCGCGGTAGTCGGGTGGTCAGTTTCTTACTGAGTGATCTCACGTTCGAAACCACGACGGCGATAAATTTTTTTTTCATCGACGTAATATTTTTTAATTATATCCGATGGAAAAAAATAAATGCTACGTTTTTATTATTATATCAATCTGTCCATCTTTTAACGAACAATCCTCGGGTACAGAGTAGTTTATCATTTTGAAAGGAAAAAATAAATATGAAAATTGGAAAAAAATTGAATCCCTAAAAAATATCGTTCGTAGCATAAAATATAAATGAAACAGAAATGACTTTCGATAGAAATACTTGAAAACAAATTGAAATTTCGAAATGCGTTTTCAATGAAAACATCAGACGTCATCCCCACCATACTTTACAACCGTATATCATCGCTGCGAATTGAGCACAGCCAAATTGACAAAAAAAAGATTCGAAAAATAAAAAATCAACTCTAAAAAAATGAAATTATAAGAAAAAAAAGATTTCTTTTGGATGGAGTAGAATAAAAGAATATAGCATGAAAAATAAACGAAGAAAAAATCATTTCACAGTCTAAAATATGAATAATCGAAACAAATTTCAGAACGCTATTCGAATGAGAAATTGGACATCATCCTACCACACTTTGCAACCGTATATTCTCGCTTTGGTTTCAGCAAAGCCAAAATGACCTAAAAAAAAAATTCAAAAACGGAATTCATACCGTGACATTCATAAGGAAATTCGACCGGATTACAAACAAAAGTATATTTTGTCTCAATTTTCGTTACAAAGGTCGGATGGAAATAAAAGAGAAGGCGTCCGAAGTGTGCCGGAGGGGCCGACGGCGAGCGATCTGTTTTGATAATCAATCTCATATAGAGAAATTTACCTTTAGCATATTCATGAACGCGCAATATTATAAAAACTCCGATAACTGGAAAGAAAAAAAAAGCTACTTTGAAAATTCCTTTTGAAAACTCCGAATTCGTAGAAAATTCACATAGAACAAAGACACAGTTGCCCTCTATTCCGTTGTTCGTCTCGAAACCCCGAATTGGAAATGAGCAGAAAGGGAAAACTTGGTTAAAGAATCTTTTTACGGTCCTCGGGGAACCCTTTCCTAAATGCGAGGCGTCCCGTTTTGAAAGGGTTTCGTCTGTTGCGTGTTACACCGAACACAAATGCATCCCCGGTATCCACCCCGCGCGGTCGTGCGATGATATATCGCGATCATTGCGCTCCCCTTCCGTCCGAATAAACACTTGGAGTTTCATGCGGCCATTTCGTATAATTTTTCACTCTTTGTCGTTCGCGGAAAATGGACGAAATTTTACGGATGGAAGGTCCGCGAAGGATAAAGAGAAAAGTGGAGTCATCAATCTTGTTCCAGGGCAGACTAACGGCCGCGCATTTCGCTAATATACTTTTCCTTTGTAGTTATTCCGTTCACTTATAAACCGATATTTCTGCACGGGGTTTAAGCTTAATCTACTACTCGCCAGAGGCATTGGAACGATTATTAAAACTTTTCTTTAGTTGGTGATTTATCTCGAAGACGTTCGCGAAACTATCTCCACAGTTTGTCGCTTTTTACGGTCCCGCAGGGCATAAATTACGATTAATTGGAGACGGGTTAGTCTCGAGTAAATATGCCTTGTCATTTCTTCCCTTTCTTATTGCGGTCTGTTTGGACTAAATGCTATATGGAACGTTCAACTATAGCCCTTCATTAAGAATGTAAAGGGTATAAAAATAAAGTTGGCGCAATTTTTTTTTCGGGCAATTCAAGATGTTTAGAAAAACTCTTTACTATTCTCGATTATTTTTGTGATGAATTTGTTAAAAACTCGATTGTTTCCATAAGAACGCATAGGAAAATTGAAAAAAATAAAACTCACCCCTTGTTGGAAGTTTTGAGTTTGAGGGAAAAATTGAATTGGTCGGCACGCAGCGTAACGTCAACTAATAAAAACGAGATGAAAATGATTTTCTGTTTTGCATCGTTATTATATAAGTTTTCTCATTCCTCAACCATCAGAAACGTTTCTTTTTGTTATTGTATAAAGACGTGTTCTATATTCGTGTCTTCGACATTCACAAAAGCTTTTCAGGGACTTAACCCCCACGGGAATGTTAAGGGATTACTGTACGAGCATACGCATTAATCATGATGTTTGAATAGAAGATTCTTCGGATGGCGGAGTTTACTATTTAATAAGACTACAATTCAACGACAATATCAGTCGTGCCTTTGAAGATCCGCACGTGGAATATTAAGTGTCGGTACGAGACGAGAATGAAACATAATACCACTTCAAAGATGTACAAATATTTGAGCGCTCCAATTGGATTTTATTCGTAATTTACGAAGCAGAGGTAATTTGGTGACAAAAATCCCGTTACCAAAGGTTTCAATATTCTTCTCTACATTTTTCAATACTATATATGATGGAAATAAACGTCAAATTTCAGTATGAACGTTGTATGAGAATTTAGGATTTCACGTTGGTGTATGCAACCAAATAAAAAAAATGTCCAAAGGGCATAGCCGGATAAATATGGGACATCTGCCCCCATGGCTTTTTTGACCCACACTTGGGGGATCGATTTCGTGTCAAATGAAAATAATCTATACCAAATTTTAGCCCTTTTACTCAAACGGCGTTCGAGATTTTCAAAAAAACATGTTTTTTAGATTTTAATTTCATTATTATAATAAAATTCGGAATTAATCAATGGTGATTTCTTTTCTTATTCTTAGGAGTCTAGGGCATGAAAAAATCGTATGATCATGATTTTTCAACGAAAAACTGATTTTTAACGAAGGAAAGAAAATTAAAATCATTTTTTTTGTTGGGTTTTTGAAATATGTCAATCACCAAAACATGTCCTTTATAGCCTTCTACACTCAGGAATTTTTTCAGATTTTTTAAAGTGGTGGAACAATGTCAAAAAAATCAAAAACTCATTTTTTTCCCGAAATTCTGCATCTTAGCGCACTTTTATTTTTTATCTGCTAGAAAAAATACGTAGAAAATTGTTTTTATTAATAGTTCATACAATTTCATTCTATTCAAACATTTCTAATCAATTTACTAAACAAGAATGACGTAAAGACTATGTATTTCAAAATTCGCGCCAAATTACTGCTTTGGAACGTCATCTACCGGGACTTCTGGAATCTATCGATCATATCTATTAAAGTTCCGTTTGCTCAGGTAACCTCAAAATAAAGTAGTCTTCATGCTTCACTCATTGTATGTATTGAATAACAGTTGTTCTGTTTATTAATTCAGTTCTTTTATATTGAGACTATAACTTTAATAGATATGATCGATAGATTCCAGAAGTCCCGGTAGATGACGTTCCAAAGCAGTAATTTGGCGCGAATTTCTAAATACATACTCTTTACGTCATTCTTGTTTAGTAAATTGATTAGAAATGTTTGAGTAGAATGCAATTGTATAAACCATAAGTGAAAAATAATTTTCTACGTATTTTTTCTAGCAGATAAAAAAATAAACGTGTGTTAAAATGCAGAATTCCGGGAAAAAAATGAGTTTTTTAATTTTTTTGACATTGTTCCACCACTTTGAAAAATCTGAAAAAATTGCTGAGTGTAGAGCGGTATAAAAGACATGTTCTGACAAATTTTGGTGATTGACATATTTCAAAAACCCAACAAAAAACATGATTTTAATTTTCTTTCCTTCGTTAAAAATCGACTTTTCGTTGAAAAATCATGATCATACGATTTTTTCATGCCTTAGACTCCTAAGAATAAGAAAAAAAATCACCATTGATTAATTCCGAATTTTAGTATAATGATAAAATTAAAATCGAAAAACCAGGTTTTTTTGAAAATCTCGAACGTCGTTTGAGTTGAAGGGCTAAAATTTGGTATGGATTATTTTCATTTGACACGAAATCGATCCCCTAAGTGTGGGTCAAAAAAGCCATGGGGGCAGATTTCCCATATTTATCCCGGCTATGCCCTTTCGAAAATTTAATGGAAATGGGAAATGATCTAGTGAATTTAGCACAATAAATAAATGATAGAAAAACATTCAAATAATTGATTGACATTTTCTTTACCCAGCCAATTAAGTAAATATGATCAGTTTTTAAATTAACGAATAGAAATATGACCCGACGTTGCCAGATTAGGTACTCAGTACCTGGATGACTTTATCGTTATCTGTATCTACATTACAGCCAGGTTATTTTTATAGCAAAGTAAAAAAATGCTTGAATCTGGTTGAAACAGAGAGTTAAAGGAAGGAGCAGTAGCTCTTTTTTATTTCAAAGGAAAGAGGCATCTCCACGTCAGTTTTTGCTTATCCGTGAAGTAGAAATATAATTGATGACTACGTAAATACAACATGTTCTCTCAAAGTTGTTGTCGTTTCATGAAGTTTCATTGAATTAACTGTGTAACTGGCATTAAAAAAATAGAAAGGAACTTTAACTATTCAGAAGGGGAAGCATTAATTATGTGTTCCGAATTGCTTTTGAAAAGTAAAGATCTATACCTTACATCTCGTATCAAACACTGTTTACGCTACTCTCTACGAGATGGCGCAACTATTTTCAACCTCTTATCACCCCATTATCATCCCAACGTGATTTTTTCCAGGAATGACATTTAGTCTATCCAATTTCTATTACCAAAAAGGCTTCAATTACCAAATTTCGAAAAAATCGTTAGAGCCGTTTTCGAGATACATATTTGTGTCCATTCAATCTATCTTTTAAATGTTGTTCAGTTTGGCCAATGTTGTTTTCTTTTTGTAGTGTCGCTGTTAAATCTCTTCTGATTTTTTTGTACGTTGTAGTGTCTTGGAGAAGTTCTTCTACTTTACTATGATATTCCCAGATTCCATAATGACGGTTTTATTCCCTTTGTCTGCTTTGGTGATGATGAGGTTTTTATTTTCATTTAAAAATCTGTTAGTTTGCTTATTGTTGTTGAATAAAATGTCCAAATGATGTGCATTGTTGTTATGGGTCATCTTTTTTTGATAATTTTTTAAAATATTAGTTAGAGAAAATCGAATTTTGTTTTGTTCATTATTTGGAAGGTGAATGATGTTCGGTTCTATGTGAGTTATATACGTGTCTATAGGTATCTTCTTCGGATCTTGTATCGGCAGTGCATGTTTTGGATCTAAATTGAGAATTTTTGCAGTAATCTGGAAGTACGGTATTGGTGAGGTTCAGTATTGCATCATCTCTATCGTCGTTATTGTGACATTCTTGGGGCTGCAGTTTTTTCATTTTGTTTTCATGCGTTTTCTTGTTCACTTCGGTATTCTTCTTAGTTATTTCTTCTAATAGTTGATGAAAATTTTCATATTCATTTTGTGTTAAATGATCCTTCAGAAGTCGCAGGGAATGGTCCATTTCTGCCACCATATTGTTGATAATTTTAGTTGTATCCGTTATTAAAAGTTGTATGGTGCGTTTGAAGTATTTTTCGACAGCGCATTTATATTTTTGCTCCAGATGATTGAACATGAACACTATATGTTGGGTGTTGAATTTCAGGAACGATGGACATAAATTTTGATGTTTACACTTAAGTAGAAATATTCGTCTAGCTCTCATATTGTTCTGTTTCAAAGCATTCAGTATTGTGTTTCGTACGAGTTGGAAGGTTCTGTAGTTTGTAGATCCCGTCTGTTCATGGAAACGTCTAGCGCGCATAAGTGCATATTGTTGGATATTTTTCTTGCTCGATGTGAACCAGTTTTCCATTTGAGTCGAAATGATTTTTGAAAATATTTGTCAAAATTTCAGCCTTGACTTTAATATAGTTTGAAGCGATTATTTTTCTCTGTCCAATATAATTGTGAGGTTTTTAGTTTGGCCTTTTCAGAGAATCAGAAAATCAACTTTATTTTCGGTTACAGACGTTTCGGAAAGTTTCCCTTCGTCAGTGTCAATAAAAATAGGAATATACAACTTTGATTTTAAACATAATATAAATTAATGTTGAAAGCTAACTGGATGTGTTTGTCGTAGAAAATCTGTATTCATTCATCGATGAGCGAGTTGTAAATCGTATTCAGATTTCGGATGTCCGTTCTGTGGTTCATAGAATTTTTATGTCTTCGGATGTGGATCATTTCTAGTATTTCTCTCGATCTTCTTTGTTCTTCGAAAGCAAGAATTTTTGTGTTGTCGAAATCGATGGTGTGACTTTCGGAAACTTGGTGAGTCTTGAGAGCGGTTTTTTGTTGTCTTGCATATTTGTGTCCATTCAATCTATCTTTTAAATGTTGTTCAGTTTGGCCAATGTTGTTTTCTTTTTGTAGTGTCGCTGTTAAATCTCTTCTGATTTTTTTGTACGTTGTAGTGTCTTGGAGAAGTTCTTCTACTTTACTATGATATTCCCCAGATTCCATAATGACGCTCTCAAGACTCACCAAGTTTCCGAAAGTCACACCATCGATTTCGACAACACAAAAATTCTTGCTTTCGAAGAACAAAGAAGATCGAGAGAAATACTAGAAATGATCCACATCCGAAGACATAAAAATTCTATGAACCACAGAACGGACATCCGAAATCTGAATACGATTTACAACTCGCTCATCGATGAATGAATACAGATTTTCTACGACAAACACATCCAGTTAGCTTTCAACATTAATTTATATTATGTTTAAAATCAAAGTTGTATATTCCTATTTTTATTGACACTGACGAAGGGAAACTTTCCGAAACGTCTGTAACCGAAAATAAAGTTGATTTTCTGATTCTCTGAAAAGGCCAAACTAAAAACCTCACAATTATATTGGACAGAGAAAAATAATCGCTTCAAACTATATTAAAGTCAAGGCTGAAATTTTGACAAATATTTTCAAAAATCATTTCGACTCAAATGGAAAACTGGTTCACATCGAGCAAGAAAAATATCCAACAATATGCACTTATGCGCGCTAGACGTTTCCATGAACAGACGGGATCTACAAACTACAGAACCTTCCAACTCGTACGAAACACAATACTGAATGCTTTGAAACAGAACAATATGAGAGCTAGACGAATATTTCTACTTAAGTGTAAACATCAAAATTTATGTCCATCGTTCCTGAAATTCAACACCTAACATATAGTGTTCATGTTCAATCATCTGGAGCAAAAATATAAATGCGCTGTCGAAAATACTTCAAACGCACCATACAACTTTTAATAACGGATACAACTAAAATTATCAACAATATGGTGGCAATGTACAAATATATATACATATATAGGTTCACTACCTCGTTTAATAATATAAGATATCTCCATTTTCAAAGAGCATTTTTTAATCTATTTTTCCGCTGTTCTGTGGGTTCCTTTTGATAATGTAGTGAAGGTATTTTCCGCCATGTTTGGGACAGCCTGTTTAAGATCCGATTTGAATACTACAAAAGTTTCGAATAATTTTCGCGTCTTCTTCATCTTTTTTTAAATTAGAGAATATTAACAATTTGGTGACAAAATTGATTTAAAACATAAGAAAGTAGATTGTTGTGGCAACGTGGTTATAAAAAGAAATTCCCCAATCGAAACATCACACATGTTGGAATATATTTCGCTTTTGAATTTTTCTTATGCGTTACGAATCTTCATCATAAGTGACCAACTGAATACCAGGTATTACACAATTAATAATCTCAAAACAGGTTGAGAATATTGAATCAATTCAATGTGAACGTTCATATTGAAAGTCATAGACTGCAGTCAATCAATAATACAACATTAGGCACACAGACTGTCACAATGAATGCGGCTCGAACTACAGAGTTTCACGATAGGCAAAAATTGATTTTATTGGATTGAAAGTTTACTATCATTACGATTATTTTTTCATTTGAGGAATTGGATAAAATCTTCGGGAATCTTTGGAATCAGAAATGTCATAATATGAAAAAAGCATTAGGCCTAAGAGAGTATGCAACTTGTCATCATTAAAATGAATTTTGAGAGAAGTTCAACAAGTGTTAATCAATGTGAATATCTAAAAACAGTTCGAACAACCTTTAGAAAAAGATCTAAATAAAAAAAAGCATAGAAGTTAATAAAACCAACTAGTAGTGTTTCAAAAACATGTTCAACGTTTATCAAGAGTTTAAGAAAGTTTGTAGGACAGTTTTGAAGCTGCACCTGTACTAAGATGTCATGAACAGTAAGTGATGTTGTCAGAGAAGATTAAGCGAGAATATAAAAACGTGAAGTCTGTTAGGCTACTTCGTTTGGAGAAAACCATTGGTAACATCAGAGGGCAGCTGAGTAGATTTGCTCGAATATCAGAGGAATCAGAATCCAAACGTCTTAGGGGTAGAATAAGAAACATTTCCGAAAAACTGCTACTCACACTCAAGATCCAGAACACTCACAACACTCAGTCGAACATTTGGATTTACTTAAGCAGACGATGAAGGTTAAATTTAGGCGGTTATCCAGATACCTCAAATGCTTTAAACGGAAATAACAGAACAGTTTATTTATTAACAATAAGAAAAAAATTTTACAGGCCACTATTACATGAAGTAAAATCGAATAAAATCCAGAATGTACCAAGTCATCAAAGTCTAACATATTACTGGTATCCATCTGGTCAGACCAAAAGATGGCAAATGAATAATAAATGTTTGAAGGAATAACAACTGCGGAGATAACAAAAATAGTGGAAGCCGCAAACAACTGATAATCACCAAGGGTCGACTGTAATCAAAGCTTCACTTCAACACACCCATATTTAGCAAAATAATTTAATTATATCTTACAACAGCCAGAAGACTTGCCAAAAATTCCTGCGCTCGATTCTACATACTTGCTACGATGAAAAACAAAACAGAGGATCCAACCCAATATGGACCAATCACACGTCTAGTGTATAGTGGCAGAAGAACATAAAGGCTGCAGAAAGGGCCACCAAGGCTGTAAAGAACAACTTATAATAGATTAAGTAATACTTCGGCAAGCTCAAGAGCCGCGGAGGAACATATACCCTGCCTTTATCGATTATAAAGAAGCATTTTATAAAGTTCCTCACTCTTGGCTTTTGTAGGTGTTACGAATCTACAAAATAGACCCAACAAAACAAGTTTCTTTCCTTCAAACAATAATAGGACAGTGGCGAGCGAACCTGCACCTTCAATTCAAAAGTAAATGTATTGTTACTGCTAGCAGGTAGACTTCTTTGGGTGCCTATCAGGGAGGAGTGAATAAATTACTGCCCACCGTAGATTCCCCTTGTCCAGGTAGACGGACGAAGACCACAACAGTATGGAAGGTGGAAAGAAAGATCCTCGGTAAGGCGGAATAGCGTAGGTGGCAACCCTTCTTTTAGGGTTTGTATAAAAGAATCTTGGCGTTAGGAAGCAGCTACGTCAACACTAGTTCAAGGCCATCGAAAAATGATTCCCCTAAGGACTTGACACTAGACACTCATGACCGACTTTCACATCTTGATTCACTCGGCTATGACACTGCGATACAGAAAGCAACGGAAAACTACTGTATTATATTTCCACACAATCTCTATGGCTAACGAAAATACAACTACGGCCTTCAGTCCGGGGCATCTCTTAAATGGGAAGAGAGTGCGAATACCCCCGTCGTTAACCATGGCAAACACAACTCACATCTACAACAAACCACTGCTCATAGCTACATGGAAAATCCGAACACCTTACATGACTGGAAAACTAGCCAACGTTGAAGAAGAAAGACAACGACTGAAAATAGATATCCTGGGTTTGAGTGAGGTCAGATGGACTGACACTGGCCAACAAAAATTTGATAGTGTATATATCTATTACTCTGGAGGATCGAAACACCAACATGGAATTGCTCTCTTAATGTCATCTGAGATAAATAAATCCTTAACTAACTTTGTACCCTATAATGACAAAACAATGATGCTACAATTAAGAATAACCCATAGAAGAATGAACATAATTCAAGTTCATGCTCCAATATGCGATACCTCTGAAGAAGATGTGGAACGATTCTACGAAGAATTAACAGAAATGATAAAACCTGTAAAAAAGGGCGAAGTTACTGTCATTATGGGTGACTTTAACTCTAAAATTGGGTCAGCAACAGATGGTGAAATAGTTGGCCAATATGGTCTTGGCCAACGAAACGATCGAGGTGACCGACTCGTCCAATTCTGTACCGAGAATAACCTAATCATCAGTAACACTTTCTTTGAACTTCCATTCAGGCGACTATATACATGGAAATCACCAGGCGACAAAACTAGAAACCAGATAGATTTCATCCTTGTTAAGAGAGATATGAAGAAGTTTGTGAAAGCGGTAGAAACTTACCCAGGTGCAGATGCATATTCCGATCATAATCCTTTACTAATGACTTTCTACATGCATAGATTTAGAAAGAACACACACATCACAACTCCATCGACGTAACAAAACTAAAAAATCCTGAAGTAAAATTAAAAATAGAAAATCAAATTAATAAGAAATTCGAAGACCCAATAGAAAATGAAAACATTGAATCACACTGGACAACAATAAAACATGAATTAAAGGCTTTATAGGACAAAGAATTGGGCAAAACAAGGGTAAACAAGAAACAAGCATGGATGACAGAAGAGATTATGAACCTAATGGACAAGAGACGTATACATAAGTCAAAGGACAATTAAATTAAATAAATAAATACGTCGAAAATGTAGGGAAGCACAGGAAGCGTGGCTGTATGAGCAATGTAGCGAAATTGCAGAATTGCAAAAGGAACACGACACTTTTAATCCTCATAAAAAGGTAAAACAACTAGCAGGAAAGACAAACAAAGGACAAGAAACCATGCTACGAAACGAAAATGATGAAGTCATATTAGACGTCAAAGACAAACTTAAGACTTGGTAACAATATACACAACTCTTCAATGGGCAGAGACTAGACATAGAGTTAGAAGAGGGGGAGGAGAGTGGTCCAGAAATAATAAAAAGCGAAGTAATACATGCCGTAAAATTGCAAAAGGATAGAAAAGCTGTCGGACCCGATGAACTAAATGTGTAAATCTTAAAAATATTTTCCGAAGACAGCCCATTTATTAAACAACTAGTAGTCCTATTTAACAATATAAATAACACTGGACAAATTCCCCACGAATTGCTTAAATGGACTTTCACACCAATACCTAAAAAAGCTAAATACACCAAATGTGAAGATCATCGTTTAATTAGTTTAATGTCACATGTTCTCAAAGTTTTTCTAAGAATACATAGTAAATGCGAAGACAGTATAGATGATAAACAGTTTGGATTTCGTAAGGGGTTAGGTACACGTGAAGCGTTGTTCTCGTTAAACTTACTTGTCCAGCGCTGCAGAGATATGAATGTGGAGGTTTATGCATGCTTTGTCGATTATAACAAGGCTTTCGAACGTGTGAAACATAACAAACTAGTGGGAATTCTAAAATCGAGTAACATAGACAAAAGGGACCTCGCAATCATTAAAAACTTGTATTGGAATCAGTTAGCAGAAATAAAAATCGGACGGGAAAAATCTGAAGCTGTAAAGATAAGTCGGGGTCTGCGACAGGGATGTATTCTTTCGCCCCTATTGTTTAATCTATATTCCGACGCTAGATTTAGAAAAGCCTCACATGATTTCACTGAGGAATTATTCGCTAAGGCAGTTGCATAAATTATATACGATATGCAGATTATAATATCTTGATAGACAACGGCTTAAATAACTTCCAAAATTTAGTTAATAAAGTCGTGATGAGAAGTCAAGCATTTAGTTTGACGATGAACATAGAGAAAACAAAATGGATGTTGGTTACAGAAAGGAGGGAGAATACACTCGAATATCTCAAAATTGATGGAAGAGAGATAGAGCGAGTATCAACATTTGAATACTTGGGAACTAACATCAATGACAACTGGGACCGAGGAAAGAAATCAACTCCAGAATCGCACAGGCTCGCATGACTTACATAAACACGAGCAAATTTTTTAATAATAGAATGCTCAGCTCGGAACTTCGCATTAGAATGGTAAGAGCCTATGTATTTTTTGTTCTTGATTCATATTCTGAAAATACTTGAGGCTTTCGAGATATACATTTATAGGCATCTTCTACACATCTCCTGGACACAGAGAGTAAAAAATACAGAGGTGCTGCAAATGATGAATAAAGGAAGAGAATTGTTAACAACGCAATATTTTGGACACATAATGAGAGGCCCGAAGTACGAGTTTCTACGTCTGACCATCGAAGGTAAGATTAAGGGCAAAAGATCTATTGGAAGACGGCAGAATTCTTAGATGAAGGACATGCGAGGATGGTTTGGCTGTTCGTCAAACGATATTTTTAGAACAGCAGTTAACAAAGTTCGTTTAGCTGTATGGATCGCCAACCTTCTACAGGAGACGGCGCGATAAGAAGGGAACTGCTAAGATTGCAATCCACAGGGGTATCAATCAGGGTGACGCACTAAGTCACTAGAGCTTTCTCTTTCTGTGAATTCATGAGCCACTATCTTATATGGAAACAACTACGGGATCAACATCATAACCGGCAGAGGTAGAGATTTCACGGTTTCTCACCTTTTCATATGGATGAGACAAAGTGAATGAAAAGCAAATTGAACAATTGATGAATATTACCCGAACATTTTTGAAGGACATCGATATGGAGTTTGTATTAGACAAATGTGAAAAGTTAAATATTCAGCAGCGTAAAAAGTTGAAAGGCGATACTGTACCACCAAATGTGCTGAATGGTGACATTATATGTGCGAAGAAAAGAACAGAACAACGAATTCAAAAACTAGGAGTATAGGTTTTATCACAAATTGAAAATACATTTTCAACCAAATGAAGAGTTGGAAGAAACACCTGGTGGAGATGAATAGACAGAGATTTTATTGATCAGCAGTACGGGGTGAAGGCCAGCAATGCAATAAAAGGGCGGAATGGCTGAAAAAGGAAAGAGAGGAAAGCTTGGATTTGAAACCCATGGAGAACCAGAAATAACAAGAGAAATACTAAGTGATGCAATCAAAAAGATGCATACTTGGAAAAGTCCAGGAAGCGACAAGATACATAATTTCTGGTTCTAAACACTGACGATTGCTCATTAAAATGGCAAAACAAATTAATGATCTTAACAAAGACCCTTCGACAATCCCCGAGTTCATTACTGAGGGCAAATCCTATCTTCTTTCCATGGGAAAAAGTAGTATAGACTCTCCAAATACAGACTTAACACTTGTCTTCAAACAATTTAGAAGATCATGATATCCGATGTAACAAATCTTTTGTGAATTGGTTTAGGCTTTCGCGGCCGTCGTTTGATGTAGACCACTGTTTCGTCGGGTGTATTAGCCGTCCTTGTTTGGAATCACTTCCAAACACCGACGGCCAATACACTCGAAGAAACAGTGTTCTACATCAAATCTTTTGTATATGCATATTGAAGGTCAGAGGACAATCGGTGAGGAAGAAAAAGGTTATCGCAAAACCGAGAAGCTATTATCCTGCTGCTACATCGATTACCAGAGAGAATGTGATAGCGTGCCTCACACATGGGTACTAAACGAACTCCAATTGTATAAAATATATCCTGAAATATCAAGGTTTTTGGAACAACTCATGAAGTCCTAGAGATCAATAAATCAACCAGAAACGGAGACCCTCGAAATAGAGACAAATCGGGGAATTTTTTTAAGCTAATTTGCTCAGTTCTCTCTGACTATCAAAAATATTAAATACGACAGTTATTGGGTGTGCCTCGAAAAAGAGTGGCGAGATCGAGTATCACAGTTGGCAATGGATGATCTGGAACTCTATGCAATGTCACAGTAGGAAGAACGGGAAATTATCTTACTTATTGAGTAGTTCACCCAAGACATCAACATGGCATTCGGAATAAAGAAAGTGTAGAATCATAAATATTGTGGAAGGAAAATCCTGAAGATGGTTGACGCCGGGTTGATGCAATCCATGTGAGTAGAGGTCAAGTACCTAGGATACGAGCGAGAAAAAACAGTAGATCACTACAACATAAAAGATAACCTCACTAAATAGTACTTGAACAGAATTAAGAAGATAAACTAAACAGAGCTCAATAGCAGGAACTTATTCAATACGCCCTCAATACCATGCTGTACCTGCATTGACCTATTTGTATGGACAAACACGGATCTAGAGAATATCATGGAGAAGACACGTCAGGACCAACAAAACATAGAAAACATCATCCTTAATCGATCTCAACATATTTTTCTCATAACAATGCAATTTTTATCGAAATTTGGACATAAAAAAATTTGAGTTCTCAAATTCTTTCTTTCAATGTAGCGATCAATGCGAGTATTTTCTAGATTAATTTGCCGATGTATTTTGTGCTCTTGTGTTGTCCCTTCTGGTCCAGTGTTCTCTTGAGAGTGTCACAATTCTCCAAACGTTAAGAAATTCAATGGGCTTACAATGTTGAGATTATTTTGAAATCAATAATTCGTTTCTTAGACAATCGACCAAGTCTAAACGGTTCTTCTGGGAAAACCCCAAATATCGAGTATATACTCCAAGATATGCGAAAACCCTAGAAACGATTTCTTTTTTGATACCGATATTCATAACTGACAGTGAGATAAATTCACAATTCATTTGAATTCGCACATCAAAAGTGTTTAAATCGCTGTTACAAATTCAGGGTTGTCTACCCCAATGTTTAGAAAAATAGCTCCTTTGAATAAATAGAAAAGGGGCCGATGAGAATTTCAATTTCAAATTAATTTTTTCATATTCACGACAGAAGAATATTATGAAAAAATAATTAATTCAGGTAAAAGAAAACTTTTTCTCTAATCTTAGTCATTATTTCCTTCTTTCAATAACTACCACTCATCATTCGTGATTGCAGTACTAAACGACTATTTCATTAGGTCAATAAACATTATAACTTAAGAAAGTAAAACCTTGGTGATACTTGCATTTGCAAACGACAGAATTCAACCGTACCAATATAAATGAAAAAAATCTGCTCATTATCTTTCGTTATCGTTGGTATGTCAGAATTACAGTTCTACCTTTTTCTGTTGTGAAAGGCGATGTCGTGAATTATAGAGTAGCGTAAACGACCATCGCTTTCTTGAATTGAGTTGTAGCTGAAAAAATTCGACGCATTATCGGTTTGAATTCGAAGTCATCAGAAATAACTCGAACAGAAAATCTAATATTTCACCTGAATAGAATTGTATTTATGACCTTCGTCAACTAATGGATGAGGGAATTTCACGAAAACATATCCTTTGTCAATAGGGAAAATAAAATAACCTCTATGCCTGTCTCATAATGACTATGTTACGAAGGAGTTGATTACCTAAGTTATATGTATGTCAAGTACCTGAATGATCGAGCATCGCTCGTTTAACCACCTCATGCTCTTCATAGTTTCTTTCCATTTCTACAAACTAATAAGTAAGAAAGGACCAATATGCAAAAAAACCTAGTGGCGTAATGTCTTGTAGCCAAGCCAACGAATATTACCCAAGCTCCACTTGTTGCTCATTACAAAATGATTATTCAGGGCAAATTCGGGGTAGCGTTGCATCGGAAAATTCGCTTTTTTGAGAGCTAAATAAAACGAATAAACTAAGGAAAGCCATCACTAACTACACATGATTATTCTTCATGCAACAAATCAGTCAATATCGTCAATGTATTGTAATGACACGGCGGTCCGCACAGCGTCGTCAGCGCATGCGCTATCTCCCACCTCTGCAACTCGCGCATCACCGCTCCTAGAATCGTGCTTCGACGAGAGTGGGGGCAACCGTAACGGTATATAAGCCGACCCGCTGCGTTGAATGAATCAGTAGAAGCATGACGAAAGGAGACCAGGTGTGTGCACAAATTTGCTCAAAATCGTCCTAACTCGTGCAGTCCTCTTATGAAGTCACTGGATGCGTTGTTTTCGCAACTTACGATTCGTTGTGTTATCTAATGGTTTGTAACCACATAGACAAATCAAAGCCGCTTTATTTAATTTTCGGCACGTACTACAATGTTCCTTGTATGTTTTGGGTTTTCGGTGGCAAAAAGGACCATAAGTGCGGATGGTCTCTTAACTGGTGAATATTGCGTGCAGGTTAACCCCAACAGAGTCAAATGTTCGTCCTTGGGATTTATGAACACTCATGACAATTGCAGTTCTTACTGAAAATTGGTGACGCTGCATTGTGCATCCCAACTGTCTTTTTGATGAGTCGAGTGTTTTCCTTAGTATATGAAATTTTTTACCAGATTGCTAACCAGTAATAATTTTCGCTTTTATTATGTTGGTGCAAAGATTAGTGATAATAATTTTGACGCCATTACATAGACCTTCCGAATCATCTAAATGACGCAAAAACATTATTATTAGGCATTTTTATTTGATGTTAATTCGTGGGGTGGCAAGTCTGAAATATTGATATTGTTGAGGAACTCTGTTGTGAATTCAAGCGCTTCCCTTTCTGGTTGATCTGCCATTGAATCATGAATGTTGTACTATTCGAGAAGTTTAGCAACTATAACATCATTAATCTTTTGAACATCCTCATTGAGAGGTGCGAATTTCGCTTTGCCCTTCATATCTTTTTTTTTGATGATTAAACGGCCACCAAAAATGTCGTCAATAAGATCGTTAGTTGATAGGAAATTCTATGGCAATTCAATCTCTTCCATCCTTTTAAGGTTCACCTTAAATTTCAATATGAAAAACTTTTCATGTTTCTTTCTGTATTTAAATTTGATTTGAACCGTTCAAAAAATTAATATTGTATGGTCAATTCACGTATCGTTCTGTTTGTAATTCTGTATAGTCTGATACAATATCCAGAAGATTTTCATATTTCTTTCTCTTTCCAAATTTGATTAAGACCATTCATGGGATAAATGTGACAGTTGTATAATATATTTCCTTCGGTGTCTGAAGTTATCTTTATCCCTTCACAACGGAGATGGAGCAGGAAAATGGATGAATCTAAGTAACGTCTTTACGAGATTACGTAACTATTTTTTTCTTTTCATACCGAAAAAGGCGTAAAGGATAAATTCGGGATGAATGAGACCCCGCTAGATCAATTTTCTAACACTCAGACACCCCCAGAGACCGAACTTCATTGAAATCGAAATTGAAAAGAATTATTATCATATATATAGCAATTGTAGCCGTTTAGGAAAACACGGGTCACTATTTACAGTTTTATCTTACTTCACTAATCAATATTTACACGAAAACGAATATATGTACACAAGAACGAAATTAAAACGAAAAAACGAAAGTTCGGCAAACTTCAAAGTTCCCGTTGCGGGCTGCTTTTGGGTTGAGAAATAATAGTAGGGGCAAAGAAGTCTCTAGCAACAGTGCAACTTTGAGCGCTAAGTTCGAAGTATTCGATGCCAAGCGGAGAACGATTCCAACTAACTAACAAGTGGGTGCGTTTGGCTTTTTATAGGCAGGCTCTCTCTTAGAGGAAGTGCTTCTGCGTCGACGCGCCGTACGACCAAAGAATATAGACCTACGGATAAAGAACAGACACTCTCGCCTTTCCGTGAAGCAAAAGGCGAGCAGTGCCGCCGAACCTGCGCATTGCATCGAGCAACACAGATATGGACTAGCTGTTGCAGCAGGGAATAAATACCTATTGAAACGATATATTGTTAACTGAAAAAAAACGCGGAAAAAAATATTTGGCGGGTTTATATTTTATGATCAATACGCTGAAGCTTCGGAGAGGCAAATAACGAAAAATATTCGTTTAAATTTGAATGGAATGATTTAAAGTAAGTCATTGAATGAACATAATGCTCACAAACTTTGTTAGAATAGATTTTTTCTACAGACTGTTCTGCTAAGTTCACTGTAATTTGGAATTGTTATTTCAATTTCTCATGCACCACTGGGAACGCCTAAATGAAATTGTTGCACAATGTGACACCCCTTATATTCGTCACTGTATAAACATATATTACTTTTTTGTTCACTACAATTGAGGTGATTGATAAATGTTTATCGGAACGAATAAATTACATATTTCGGAATGAAATTTGTTTACATTTTACGGTTCAATATTTCCTCGAAGGTGCTACCTGTTTTTACAACCCTAATAAAGAACCCTTTAACTAAATCCCCCATGATTCATGTTGTGTACTTTTGTTCTCTGAAACTAAATAAACAAGTACTGTATTTTCCAAAATAGGAGAATATTATTCATGCAGAAGCGGTCGAAGTGTTTGCATCCCTTACGTTCTCTTCTTGTTTTCGAAATAAAAAAAAAGGATATTTTTGTGCAGTGAAATCATGTTCAGCAAGAAATGACGGAAGAATACCATTCTTCAAGTTTCCCAAAGATAATATCAGGTAAAATACTTTCCTCAATGTTACATATACCTATTTCGTACCCAGTTGCGATACTATATTTTACATTTAGATGCAAAAAATGGTTGCACTTGTGTTCAAGAGAAACTGAATGTTTTAATACAGCAGATGTTAATAAGTTTTCTGCTAAATTACTAGTCTGTGGAAAAAATTTTGAGGAGGAAATGTTTCTTAAAAGCTAGCAACCCCGATTGACACCACAAGCAAAACCCATAAGATTGAGAGGTCTTCTTGAAGATAATGGACAACCCAATAATGTAGATACCCATTTTGTATTAGATCTTGAATCTTCGCAAATAAGGTAATAGATCGTTGTTATTAAAGAGAAAGAATGATGTTTCATAATGTAACCTCTTTCAGTTGTACATCAGATAATGGAACGCAGACAACATTTTCTTCCGATGCATCAAAAATATTCAGGATCAAGCAACAATTGAAGGAACATAAACAAATCATTCGTTTTCAGTTTTTCCTAAAATTTGTATAAGTGTGATAAGTATAAGGTCTCAAGTAAAGTGACGAATAAAACCCCTCACCTTTCATACATTATTGTAACATTTATTGATACATATACGTTAGCTCCAGTTCAGGTTAACCGATGAACGCGATTGAACTTTTTTGTGAGCCTTCACGGCGAGGGATCGTGTAGCTCTCAATAACTTTATTAAAGTTACTGTGGCTATTAAATTTAACCTCATTACGAAATTCCAGATTCATTTAGAAAAACTAGTTCTTCCAGGTCCTAAATCCGGCACTGTATATTCGACAAAATGATTTTGTATTACAAATCGGCGGCGTCGCTCATTGGTCCGATATTAGCTGCCGAACCTGCGCACTATGAAACGTGAACGAGAAATTTGTTCGGAGTGTCGGTTCTTTATCCGTAGGTCTATATTCTTTGGTACGACAGAGTACTAGCCATTGCGCCCTCTATCTTTAGTCGGTGGTCGCATTCGGAACTACTTGCTCGCGATGATGGTTGTACTAGGAGCGCCACCCTGCCTTGCGCGTCGCTGTTTTACTAGGCCAGGCCTGCGTTTTTATACTGCACACTGCACGATCGCAGCTACGAGCGCTTGAACGATCGTGGAGATTCCCTAGTAAATTCAGCAAACTCCTTGCGCTGCCGCACAACTAACTTTATTTCGTTTCATACGTTGCTGTGAGGTAGCACTACGGAAAGGAAAGAGGGGAACCCTCGCGAGCGCGGAGACTCGTGGCACGCTCGTGGACATCGAACGATCGTAGGCGAAAAAATCGAAGAGATACTAGGGTTTTTCGAATTTTATGTGTTTGAAGAAAACTATCTTCAACGAAGGAACTATAAATACATGTGTCTGAATGAAAACTTTACGATACATACTCTATTTATAAATTTCAACTGAGCGGTTTAACTTTAGAATCAATGAGTTCTGAAACTGAAAAATATGAAATCAATCTCTCTTGGTTTACTTTTATTATCCGCATTTTTACAATGACTTTTCCTATTTTCCAAATCTTTTACATGAAGTTATTGGAAGAATCTTGGCAGGACGAAATTGTATATGTGAGAACTTTTGATATTTGAATTTCGTTGAGTGCGAATAACGCTAATGTAAAATTATACTTGATTTGAGATTCGCGCATTACTCGCATGACGTCAGGGGATGCGGTGTTACCACAACTTATGATTCGTTGTGTTATCTAACGATTTTTACTTGTGACCCGCATAGAAAAATCATAGCCGCTTTCGATATGGTACAACCCGATACATTATAGTCCGACAACGCTATAGAAATCGCATTTCCTGCTCAGTCATTTGATCTGTTTGAAAAAGTTATGAAGATAATTTTGCAAGGACGAAACCCTTTACTATTTATTTAGCTCTTATTTCTGTTTTGGAATATTGATATTGTTTGGAACGTTGCGTTTTCTTGTTTATTTCGAAATGACGGGCTGTGCAGTTGTGTGTTGCAAAAATTACTCGAAGGAAACAAAGGGAACGGGGATATATTAAGTATGAGACGGGCCTCGGATTCACCGAGTCGTCTTGAAATTGCAATGGGCCTTTCCCATGCGGTGGGGATTTAAAATTTGACAGTTGTACACAAATATAGATTTTTTTCAACGCACAAAAATGTCCTAATCATTAATATTGGTGATATAGTTATTGAGAAATCTTAATTTAAAGTTTGAAGATTGAATTTTTTCATTGGTCAGTTTCATAGTTCGTCACGATGAAAGTATCCAATCAAATTTGACTGAAGCTGGCAACATTGCTTAAGACTCAATATAACTCAGGTTATAATATTATTAAGGCATAGAACTTTCAAATTTCTACGTATCTATGTCATTGTTCCTAAGCGACGGAATAGTAGGCGGTTTGAATCTCATTCCCATGTTGCCGGTTATACAGAAAATTTAAAATTCAGATTTCCCGCCCTCAAAATCGTTTTTATTTTTTTATAAAAAACTAAGAGGATTTAGAAAAAAATTTCTTGGGAATCTGTTGATTTTGACTTACTTCATTTAGTTATGCAATAAAAAAAATCATGGGAAAGGCTCATTGACGCAGCTTCTCGGTGAGTACTCTCAAAATTGTATTTTTTTTTTACTTTTGTTGTTTAATTTCTTTTCTTTTTGTTATTTCTTTTTTATTATGCAAATTGTAAGGTCGGTACGTTGTGAGGCGAAGTATAAGAATCGACCTATGATGCCGATAGGCGAGACGGCCATAATTTCGAAGGACATGCGTTGGTTCAAGAGGCGCCTAATCCGATTCATCATTTCGATGCCGAACATTGTCGTCAAAATTGTTAACAAACGCCGTAGGTAAGTTTTTCGAGAGCGTCACCGATTTGTATGGAGCAGTCAAGAAAATTGAAATGCCGAAAGTCGACATGGGCAACAGCGAGAAAATCTCTAATACCCCCACCCACATACATCATCGGATGGTTTGGGAGAGAGTCCACGGTTCGAAAAGGAAGAGTGTGCTAGACTGTGAACCAAGAAGCTGGGTTGCAAGTCGACGCGGTCATCAAGCTGTTTCTTGGGTATTATTTTTTTGGTTTGTGTTTTCTTTTTTTCTATTTACCTCACACGGCCGACCACTCTAAGAACTGTATTTCGAGACAATATAACGTTTGATTCGTTTCCATACTTTTTTTTACAATTTCGTTTGACGCGTCGGCCTGCTATCGGAAGCAATATATAGGTTATAAGTATTACATACATGTAAATTATTCTGTTACATATTTGTCAGTAATATATTTTTATTTATCCGTGTAAATGGCTACTGTAATATTAAATCTGTCATTTTTTGTAATGATACATTTTTCATTATTCTTACCAATGTGTATTTAATTTAATTTAATGTTATTCAATTTGTACTTGGAACAAATTTTTTTCAATATAAAGATTTTTTCTACCAGCAAATCGAAGGCGTAGCTATGGGCAGTCCTTTATCTAGTACTATAGCACAACTAGTGATGGAATATTTCGAGGAGAATGTCATTACAAATTCCGATCTAAACATTTTCATATATAGACGTTATGTCGATGATTGTCTTGTTATTACATCACAAGAAAACATTCACCACATTCTCACAAAATTCAACAGTTTTCACCCTAAACTACAATTTACAATTGAAGAAGAAAAATTGAACAAACTCAATTTTCTTGATATGACGTTAATACGAAATAAAACCAAAGTAGAAACAATATGGTTCAGGAAAGATACACATTCAACAAGAATACTCAATTACCATTCATCACATCCTAGGAGTCACAAAAGGGAATAATCATATCTTACATCGATAAAGCATTAACATTATCCTCTCCAATTCATCGACAGCATGCACTAAATTTGGCAAAAACTATTAATTCAAAATTTCTATCCCCCAAATATTATAAATAAAATCATCAAAAAAAGATTGAACAAATTGTACAATTCTCAACAAACAAATAAACCAAAATCATCGTCAACATCACCGATTTACATTAGTCTGCCTTACATTCCCATAGTATCACATAAAATAGAAAGAACTTTAAAACCATACAACATCAAAATCGCCCATAAACCTCTAAATCAGGTCAAAAACAAATATTCCAAATTAAAAGTGAAATTCCAATTTTAAAAAAGTCCCACATCATTTATAGTATTCCTTGTAGAGATTGCAACAAAATTTATATTGGCCAAACTGAACAACATTTAAAAGATAGATTGAATGGACACAAATATGCAAGACAACAAAAAACCGCTCTCAAGACTCACCAAGTTTCCGAAAGTCACACCATCGATTTCGACAACACAAAAATTCTTGCTTTCGAAGAACAAAGAAGATCGAGAGAAATACTAGAAATGATCCACATCCGAAGACATAAAAATTCTATGAACCACAGAACGGACATCCGAAATCTGAATACGATTTACAACTCGCTCATCGATGAATGAATACAGATTTTCTACGACAAACACATCCAGTTAGCTTTCAACATTAATTTATATTATGTTTAAAATCAAAGTTGTATATTCCTATTTTTATTGACACTGACGAAGGGAAACTTTCCGAAACGTCTGTAACTGTAACCGAAAATAAAATTGATTTTCTGATTCTCTGAAAAGGCCAAACTAAAAACCTCACAATTATATTGGACAGAGAAAAATAATCGTTTCAAACTATATTAAAGTCAAGGCTGAAATTTTGACAAATATTTTCAAAAATCATTTCGACTCAAATGGAAAACTGGTTCACATCGAGCAAGAAAAATATCCAACAATATGCACTTATGCGCGCTAGACGTTTCCATGAACAGACGGGATCTACAAACTACAGAACCTTCCAACTCGTACGAAACACAATACTGAATGCTTTGAAACAGAACAATATGAGAGCTAGACGAATATTTCTACTTAAGTGTAAACATCAAAATTTATGTCCATCGTTCCTGAAATTCAACACCCAACATATAGTTTTCATGTTCAATCATCTGGAGCAAAAATATAAATGCGCTGTCGAAAAATACTTCAAACGCACCATACAACTTTTAATAACGGATACAACTAAAATTATCAACAATATGGTGGCAGAAATGGACCATTCCCTGCGACTTCTGAAGGATCATTTAACACAAAATGAATATGAAAATTTTCATCAACTATTAGAAGAAATAACTAAGAAGAATACCGAAGTGAACAAGAAAACGCATGAAAACAAAATGAAAAAACTGCAGCCCGAAGAATGTCACAATAACGACGATAGAGATGATGCAATACTGAACCTCACCAATACCGTACTTCCAGATTACTGCAAAAAAATTCTCAATTTAGATCCAAAACATGCACTGCCGATACAAGATCCGAAGAAGATACCTATAGACACGTATATAACTCACATAGAACCGAACATCATTCACCTTCCAAATAATGAACAAAACAAAATTCGATTTTCTCTAACTAATATTTTAAAAATTATCAAAAAGATGACCCATAACAACAATGCACATCATTTGGACATTTTATTCAACAACAATAAGCAAACTAACAGATTTTTAAATGAAAATAAAAACCTCATCATCACCAAAGCAGACAAAGGGAATAAAACCGTCATTATGGAATCTGAGGAATATCACAGTAAAGTAGAAGAACTTCTCCAAGACACTACAACGTACAAAAAAATCAGAAGAGATTTAACAGCGACACTACAAAAAGAAAACAACAATATCATAAAAAAGTGGGAAAAAACGCATACATATCACCATCCGTTGCAAAAACATTAATCATCCATAATAGTCAACCACCAAAATTATACGGTTTACCCAAAATACATAAACAAAATTCTCCGCTAAGACCTATAGTAAGCTACACCCAATCACCCTTGTACAAATTATCTAAATTTTTATCAAATATTTTGAAAAATATTATTAACCAAAATCCATTCCACTTAAAAAATTCGCATCATCTGAAATCCCAACTCAATAATATAACATTAGACGAAAGACACAAATTATACTCATTTGACATCGTTTCTCTTTACACCAACATACCATTAAATTTGATACCAATTATAATTTCACATAGATGGAACCAAATTAAAAATCACACAGATATTCCTGAATCAATATTCAAAGATGTTATTCAATTTGTACTTGGAACAAATTTTTTTCAATATAAGGATTTTTTCTACCAGCAAATCGAAGGCGTAGCTATGGGCAGTTCTTTATCTAGTACTATAGCACAACTAGTGATGGAATATTTCGAGGAGAATGTCATTACAAATTCCGATCTAAACATTTTCATATATAGACGTTATGTCGATGATTGTCTTGTTATTACATCACAAGAAAACATTCACCACATTCTCACAAAATTCAACAGTTTTCACCTAAACTACAATTTACAATTGAAGAAGAAAAATTGAACAAACTCAATTTTCTTGATATGACGTTAATACGAAATAAAACCAAAGTAGAAACAATATGGTTCAGGAAAGATACACCTTCAACAAGAATACTCAATTACCATTCATCACATCCTAGGAGTCACAAAAGGGAATAATCATATCTTACATCGATAAAGCATTAACATTATCCTCTCCAATTCATCGACAGCATGCACTAAATTTGGCAAAAACTATTAATTCAAAATTTCTATCCCCAAATATTATAAATAAAATCATCAAAAAAAGATTGAACAAATTGTACAATTCTCAACAAACAAATAAACCAAAATCATCGTCAACATCACCGATTTACATTAGTCTGCCTTACATTCCCATAGTATCACATAAAATAGAAAGAACTTTAAAACCATACAACATCAAAATCGCCCATAAACCTCTAAATCAGGTCAAAAACAAATATTCCAAATTAAAAAGTGAAATTCCAATTTTAAAAAGTCCCACATCATTTATAGTATTCCTTGTAGAGATTGCAACAAAATTTATATTGGCCAAACTGAACAACATTTAAAAGATAGATTGAATGGACACAAATATGCAAGACAACAACAAACCGCTCTCAAGACTCACCAAGTTTCCGAAAGTCACACCATCGATTTCGACAACACAAAAATTTTTGCTTTCGAAGAACAAAGAAGATCGAGAGAAATACTAGAAATGATCCACATCCGAAGACATAAAAATTCTATGAACCACAGAACGGACATCCGAAATCTGAATACGATTTACAACTCGCTCATCGATGAATGAATACAGATTTTCTACGACAAACACATCCAGTTAGCTTTCAACATTAATTTATATTATGTTTAAAATCAAAGTTGTATATTCCTATTTTTATTGACACTGACGAAGGGAAACTTTCCGAAACGTCTGTAACTGTAACCGAAAATAAAATTGATTTTCTGATTCTCTGAAAAGGCCAAACTAAAAACCTCACAATTTAATTTAATTTGTATACTTCTTCACATATGTGCACGGTCAAGATAAAAACTATCTGTTATTGAATTATTTTTTATAAGACATTCCATAACATTCTTGTTTGAACACTCTTATTACTTATTTTGTTCTCAAATAATCCTTAATAATAAGTAATAAATCTGGTGCTGTATAGTATTGACTCAAAATTGAAACAGCATTGATAAATATAAAAAGGTGAAGACCTGTTTCCGAATTATTTTATTCAAACGGAACCTCCATTTTTCCGAAGTTTTCAGATTCTTCATAAATTCCTCTTTCATTCTAAGAACGAACTGAATATTTCATTCCTATAAGCGTAAATTCAAGTGAAAGTATTCGTTCAAAGCTTCTCATTACAATACCGTTATTCGTTTTAACGTAATGCATTTCAAAATTCCCGCGCAAATTTCCTAAACGCGTGACGTAGTGCGAGTAAAATGTAAGACAAGGAGAAACAGAATTGTGAGATGGAGAAATTCGCATGCACACACCTGGTTTCCTTTCGCCACGAGTAGAGCGTGATCACAAAATCAGTGCGAGCGAGTTGACGCTTGCAGCCACGCTCGTGCAGTGCACTGCTACACAATCCATATTTACCACATCCATATTTTCAGTTGAACCAATGACTCCTTAACCTGTTTCTTTAATGACACTTTTAGACTGAATGTTACGACCAACTAACAGAATCAGATAAAGGAAACCAAGCTTTTGACTTTGTTTGACAAAAGAAGATACGCAATGGAAAGCAGATAAAAGCGACAATAGTCATTGATGCCATAGATAAAACTCCAATAAAACTTACCCAACTTACAAATACGAAAGGAATAAACGTTCTCTTTCACCAGTCAGGAACAATAGCCCGAGAGAGTGGGTCCTATCTAAATTTGACACTATTCCAAAGCGACAATGGAGCGATCACTTAGGGCCACATTGAATGATTTGATAACGTAGACAGTATTTGTAAACACTACCCACAGTTCAATTTCTGAATTTTCAGTGAATGAAGTCCGAATGCGGCCGTGCAGAATGTTTGGGACGAAAGAGGTGCCCAGACTTCATTAAGAGAACACGAATGGGATGAAAAGAATTATATAAGATTTCAAGTTGTTCAAAAAGTTCCGTTAGCACAGATAACAAGTTTGCACCGAATCATTTCCGGTCGACATATAATGAAAGGTTTTCTCGTCTATTATTCAACAAAGTTCGCTAAATGCAATTCGGTTCACAGGAAACAGTTTTGTATTCGAACTATTTCTGATGACAGGCAATACAACTCAATAATCTGCACATTTGTATTTACAACGGAATACGAAAACAAAAGCTACTTTATGATGATTTGGGTATTAACGCGAACGAATATTTTTCTTTTGAAATATTCATGCGATTACGAAAATAAATAGAGGATTGATTTAAATGAGTGCAGAACATTGACTTCCGAATATATCAGTTGTTAATTAACTGTTGATAAGTGAAAAAACTCTCATTTAATTTCGTCTTTCATCTGAATTCATAAAGATCGTAAAAATGTTTGTTCGATCTTCATATATAATTCAAATTTTTTTAAGAGAATCTACAGATTCTTCATTATTTTCAAAACACAATGAGAAATTCATGCAATTTTCGAAGAGACATCTCCAAATAATGAGAGCAGCGAGCGCAACAGATCGAGTAGTTTCCAATTTGTCAAATTTTGCCATAAAAATTTAAATGATAATTATACATCATCTTCACCAAGCGCATCATCTCTTCTGCTACTCTACCACATACCTTAACAACAAATAAACGGTAGGCTAGATATACATTTACTAGAATTGTCAACAATTAAGATTCCCAACCTTCTCAAATAATTCACTCATTGTGTAGTGTTCGATGACATATGAAAGCTTGTTGTATACGCTTGCCCGACTCACGAAGTGAGCGGGCATAAAGCCGTATACCTTGCCGTTGTTCCGCGATCGAGGTAGTATGTGCGTATGTGTGTGCGGCAAAATTTTCTGTTCACGCTACAGGCTAAACGGCGCTACCTAAAACGACGAAATTTTAAGGAAAGATAGACAGCAACGGTCTCCAGGTCTAACTCTTTATTCCATCGCAATCGGAGAATTATTTCTCGAGATATACTCGAAAAACTGAAAAATTTTCGGGAATTTTTTGCGAATGGGAAAATTTTGATTAAAGTCTCTTTTGTAGGAATATAAGAAACGTGGTGTTCATAGATTTCGAGAAAAAAATTCAAAATCCCAAAAATTTACGATTTCGCCGAATATTTCACCCATAGCATGGCCCCCTCAACAGTCAACGCTCCCAAATTTTAACTGAAAGATTCTTATTTACTTTCACTATGATTGCCTTTGTCGATGAAGGTGCCACAAATAGCCCTTTTGGAGCAAAATCATACCAAAACATAAAAATGCCAGAGATTTTTTAACATTTTCTAATATACCTCAATTTCTAAAACCACCAACGCTCTGAAGTTTTTACCATTCAATTCCTATCAAATAGGGCTACGTTCACCCCGCTTACTATTCCTACCCAAAAAGGACCGTTTCAGAGAAAAAAAATTTTGGAACCTTCTGAAAGTACTGTTTTTTCGATGAGTCATAATTCGACTCATTGCACCGCTTTAGATCTTTCACCAAACGTTTCGCCATAATTTCATGAACAATTGCCTCTTTCATCGTTTTTACCTATGGCCTACCGTTTTCAAGATAATCGATGAGATATGTAAAAATAATCGATTTGGTGAGTTTAACTTAGGCATTCTTATGCACGAATTTCCGACTTCGAACGAAACGCGACCGTTCGAATCAGTCATCATTCTCGTTGATACTCGATACCCTGAATACCGAAAAGAGGAAATCATTTCGGATAGTACACTCGTCAAGACGAGAGGCGCTATCGTCGGTTCTACACCTTTCGATCTCTTTCCCTATTGAACTGTTCATTTGCTCGATGGAAAAATCGATTTTATTACTAATTTTTGTCCGAATCAATTCGATATTGAGATTAACACGTCTGTTTTTCAGATGACGTGCCCTACATTCCGTAATTGTACGTTTAGTCGGAATATCAGTTCCTATCCCATAAGTTTAACCACAATTCCAACAGATGGAACTTCTTAGTTTTCATTATAAATCCAATTTGCCAATTTTTTCAGTTACAAAATTAATCATGATTGAAATTTGTAATAGTTGCAAACTTCATTACGCATCTGATATGTTACACTGACCATTTGCAAACGTATACCTCCCGTTCTGGTATTAGTAAAACTAAATTACTCTCTGTCTTTGGTCCATAACTCACTTTAAAATCGCGTAGCCCCGCTTTGGTTTGATCAAAGCCGAAATGAAAAATAAAATAAAAATTTTAAAAATAAATTCACAGATTTTCGATTACTACTGTGAAAATAAATTTATATAAGAAAAAAATATTCTTTTCCGTGGCCTAGAATGAAAGAATATAGCATAAAATAACATAACGAAGAAGAAATTACTTCACGCTCTTCAATATGAATACTCGAAAATCAAATGAAAATCATCATCCGCATACTTCAAAATCTTATATTATTACTACACTCCGACCAAAGCCTAAATAAAAAACAGTTTCTTTCATCCCGTGACATTCACATCGAAAATCGACCACATTGCAACCAAATATTCTCTCAGTTTTCGTAACGATTTTGGTGATATTTCAAAAAAATTCGTTACGCCTATAGTGACGTAAGAGATCGGATGGAAATAAAAAAAGGCGATCGAAGGCCGCCGGTGCCGGTTTGAGCAGACAATAAAGAACAGGGACCCCTGCACACTGCCCTGGGGAACATCCGAGCTCGAATGGTAGTCGCCATAATTTGTACCTTCTTTAACGGACAAGCAGATGAAATCGGCATCATTGGTAAGTTTATATAGCGTGAAGTTTTGTCAAGGGTCTCTCCAGATGTATGGTGTCAAAAGATCTTGACACGTCAAGAAAAAAACCTGCACCTAATTTTCCCTCTTCAAAAGCCTATAAAATAATAATGTAGCTCTCATATTCAGACAGGACCCTGTCGGTTGATCAACCATGGTGAGCACTTTTAAAAAAGATATTTAATTTTCATTGGTCCAAATGGACTTGAAATCTCTTTTGAGTAAACATTTTGAGAACCCGACATTCCGGAAAATTTTCTTCTTTTTACGAACTTGTCATTGTTACTCTTTTTCAGAAATTCTGAATAAGGGTAAAGATTTTTTGAAAATGGGTCTGAAAGGATCAAAATTATTTTCGACGACCTATAGTACGTCAGTAAACTTAAATAGAAACCTTCCATTTTCGGATGATCTCTTTTCTATGGCCTTATCATATGATATATCACAAGATGAAAATAACCATTTGAAGGAAAAGAATTTGGAGCAATGAAGGAGGCCTACGATGCGACGTTACACATTTTGACGCCGGTCAAAAGATGATGCCAATATTGTTGAAGGCATTTTCTAAGTTTTATCCTTTTACTTGATATGCTTCAAAAAGTATCTAGCCGAACACGTACTTTTGCCACAGTCTCATGTAAGAAGGCCTGTTCTCAGTTGATCGATCTATCACTGAATTGTATGAAACCTCATCATTAATGCTCAACAAACTAATGACATCGATCACGGTTAGCAAATCAATAATTATAAAATGAAGTTTGTATTTTTATTTAACTCAATTTCTTCAGAGTGAGAAAATTTTCATTTTACCAAACACAGATGACGCGGATGATATAGCACTCGAGTTATGCCCAAGTCAAGAAGCAAGAGGCAACCCAAAGGGATCAAAAGATTTTCCAAAGATGTTGTGTCTATTCAAATAATGGAATAATCGGTACACATTTTTATCTATTATACGAGATTACACAAATTGGAACAAATCGTTTAATATTTAGATTTAACGCAACTATTGAAATCAGAAATCACCTTTTGGATCGCGTTATGAAATGTTGCACTGCCTGTTTTCAAGCATTCTTCAACTGCTTGTATTTCAGATTCTATTTCTTTCTTAAAAAGAGTTTGAACATTATCTAATCCAGATGATGCGGCGTCGAATTCTTTCTTAAGACAGTTTTCCAAACCTGCGTCACTGTCGGGGTACGCCTCGTCGCAGTTTGGTACTACATTGTGCAAATGTCCCTCTATTTTGTGAATACTCTCGAGTGATTCAGTGGGACGATGCAGAAAGAAAAGATTTTGGCATTCATCAAAGGAGTCTAATTCATCTAGAAGCACCGGCTCAATGGCTTTATCACCGGATGCCACTCATGTTGTTATATTGATTCCTTTATAGTTTTCGCTTCAGACTTTGCTTTGGTTATTAAACCGTCGAATTAAGCGAGTTCGTCGTTAGTTGAGTTTAAGACCTTTTCAATTTCTGAAATCAATTCCTTTTCAGCAGATCCAAGTTCTAGGATATCTTGGTGGTATGCGACGTTGAGTTTTGTTCGTAAAGCTCTTTCTGCTTCGACGCCATAATAGTAGATGTCATCTCGACTTTTGGTGGGTAGATGCATGGACCAAACGGTCTAAAACTCAATCGGTTAAGCAATTGTGGTATTCATCAACTTGACTACATACCTGCATCACGCAGAAGATGACGATGTTGATAAGTACTAACTGTTTCATCTTGACTTGAAATGAAATTTTGGACCATCCTCGGTCATTATATAATACTAAAAACGATTACCAATGTACAATATAATTTCAAATAGTTGTTAAAGATAACGATAAATATGTTAAAATCTGAGGCACGAAGTGATTTAGTGAACAACTTGGTCACACGGATCTGATATGGAAAGTCAATGATCGAACCATAGCATTCTTTTCATTATTACCACTTCTGACGTTTCGCATCGTTTCATACTTTGACAATATTTTTTCTTTACAATTTTTAAGACCGGTTTTGAATTTTTCGGAATTTTGATTTACGTAAGAATTTTTTCGATATTCAGGTGGATCTACTGATAATTATTTTTCATTATTGAAACATTTGTGATTTTTCAATTTATCTTTCGAGTTTTTCCATATTCTTCAACATCCCTAACGTGATTTTTGTCCATTCCAATATTTATTTCAAAAAAGTTGAATTTAAGTTTCCATTTGCCTCTTGCTTTTTAATTCTTTCAATTAATTTATTTTCCGATACCTTCTAATTGTTTCTTTGTTTTTCATTTCTGAAAGAGTTCTCATTTCCGAAAGGTTTCCATTTTCTTCAGCCTCCGATGAGTTATCGTAATTTTTTGTAATTCATCAATTTTAGTCATCCTTTTTTGTATTAGGCCCAACACCACGAAGGTGGCAAATTCTGTTTTGGTAATTTGCACGTGAAATTATAAAAGGAATAGCAAAATTTAACACTTAAAGTAATTGCTTCATTATTGATCTTAAAAGACTTGAAATCATTTATCATTTATCATAGCGATTTTAAGCAAACAGGAAAATTCGTCATGCCGAGGACGATATTATTTTTCTTTTTATAAATCAAAGCTTTCTTAAAAACATTAATAATTTTCTACAGTATCTTATTACAGCAAACTGAGTGCAAAAGAAAATTTTGTAGAAATATGAGCCTATTTCCCCAAAAAATTAAATTAAATTCAAAATGACCAAAGTTCCAAATTTCATGCCTCACAGTTATTATATTAGAGAATGCCAATGACTTAAAACGTAAACTTGGTTAGGATCATAACAAGAACTTCATTTTATTTATATGTAAAAATTTATCTGTTCAAAAATATTTGAAATTACTAATGAAAAACCAAAAAACGTGGTGTTCTCGAAAATGATTTAGTGTTCCTAGATTGACTGAGGCGTTCACTGAATGATGTAGTCAGAAATTCGAAACTGGTAAGAGTGTTTTCTGAAATAATAAATGCAACTATATATTCTTTATAATATTCAATCAATCCTTATAGTAGTTTAATAACATTATAGAATTAATAATTGCAAAATGGAAACAAAATTGGTAACAAATATCTTTTTAAGCTTCTATAATATGTTATTTAATCATACATAACTCTTCTTAAATTTGACAACAGAAACTATGTTTAATTCTTACTACGGTATTCTTTAGTATAAATCAGTCCTCAAATACAGTCTTATCATTAAAATTTAATATGAATTTTAATCACAAATCAGGTCAATTTAACAGTCACACATTAGACTTTAAGAATTATAATAACCGTATACATTTCAAACTAACTAAAATAGGACGTTTCTGCATCAAAAATCACGTTTAAAATACTAATTACTCAACATTTTTCAAATATATCTACATTATTGTTAAAGTATCAATACTCGCGGTTTTTTTTTATTTTCCGTGTTGGTGTGGGTGCAATCTTCATAATTTGATCAAATGTTGCACCTGTTGCATCCAACTTAAATATCTATGCAATGTTGCGCACCGATTTCATGAATGTAACTTTGAGTTCTCCGTCATCTTCAACACAAGTCTGACAGATGGCAAGGCATCTATAAAACATATTCCTCTTTTGGGTGGGAACTTTAATCAATAAAAATGTTCCAGGACAAATTAAATTGAAGTGAATGTTTTCTTTGCTATTTGTTTCATACGACGATCCGGCTGCTTTATCCTTCACGTTCAGGTTTAGAGCTTTCTGACGATCAGATACTGATTTTAAATTCTCATCATCAGATGACGAAGAGTCGTTAATGCTTTTAAAAATGCTTTGTCTTTTATTTATGTTCGTTAGATCTTGAAAATCTATGTTAGTTAGTCCTTGTTAACACGGTTCTATTTCTAAAGGCATATCGACATCAGCAGGTGCAGTAAAATCGCTGCATTCGTTTTTGGCAAACTTTTATACTGGAATAATTTTATAATGACTTTAGGGCCTTTTTCCCAAACAATATTGGTGATTCTCATTATACCTGGAACTGCATCAATTGATTTAGGGATAATTTTCTTCATGCCTTTAACTTCATCAACACAAACTGCTTGCACGTTTATCTTACACTCTTTAAACAGATCAACAAATTCTGAGGACATCTTGATATCTTGCCCCATCAACACATGGCTATCGGCAGTTCTTTTTAGGACTCCACCTACACCATCCATCGGGCCCTTTCCATGTCTGGGTTCGCCAAATGTCGCCGTAGCTTTTACGATTTGTTGGAATTCGTCAATTAAAGTTCTGAGCCATAAATTTATATTTGTACGATTACGATATTACGACGTTGGTCATCAGAATAAATATACAAGGTGTCAATTTTCTTATTTTCCAAGATTTTCCTTAAAATTGGTTTCATATGTTCCCATACTGCATGGGCCTAATGATCTGAATTTTTATTGACTGTAGCAAAAGAAGTGGTTTGCAACTAATGGTCTTCATTCCGTGAGAAATAAACTCCTGTATGATTGGTTAATTGATATTTGACGAAGTGCGATGACTGTATTTATGTTGCGTATTTTGTCGTATAGTTTTCCGAAAAGTCATTTTGAATCATGGTCTTATTATCAGTGATTTTTTCTTTCAGCTCCTTTTTTTGTTTGTTATAGTTGTAAATACCATAAAGATGTTTGGAATTTCTTAAGCTAAAGTTTTTCTTAACTCTTTGACTGTGGTTGTAATCGCTACTTTATTTGTAACTTCAAATGTCTTTTTTTTCTCCCTTAATAATACTTTCTTTGTTTATGGATTGCCATTAAAAATATGTTACGACATCTTCGTTTTCTCCTTCTACCAATGTCAGGTCTTTGCAAGTATGGCGTGATCCACTCATGCACTTCTAGAATGTCAGGTCGCAAACATATTCTTTAATGAATGTTTCGGTATCACGACAGCCTGTTAGTTGTAGTCTATTCAATTTCCTTAGTTTCAGTTGGAAGTTCTCATGTTTGACACACAGACAAGTTTCGCGGTCTCTTAGTTTTGGTGCCACGATCCAAAATGGCTTCGCTCTTAGTAAAGTTGTGTATGGTAATTTGATTCCATTTTCTTGAACGAACTTTTGATGTAATGCTTTAACTGTTGACAAAAATACGCGTTTTTATTTCTGAACACCGTCTTTTTTTACCGAGTCCCTTTTACCTGGACACATCCTACTATCATCGTCTTTTTGGAAAAATTTATTGATCGTTTGGCGTAGGGGAGATGTAGGCAATCAGAATCAGTTGGCAATGGTGATCACCTTAAAATAACAAAAACCGAACGCAATTGAACGGAACCAACATAAGTAGAGGTTACCTACACGCCATTCAGGCAAGCTGGCCGTCGCTCACTCAGTTCGTGAGAAGATTTCGCGCCATTTTCATCTACTTTTACGAGTTGATAAAACCGAAGGTATGTCTTGAAATACTGAATATTTATTTCTGTACTTGTGATATGTAGTCTTGGTGACATGTTTGACTGATAAATCAAAATTCAGATTAATAATATATCATCAACTTTCTTGTCATGATTCGTTTTCTGTAATTTTCGCCCATGTAGGCAATGGGCCTTTCCCATGATTTTTTTTTATTGCATAATTAAATGAAGTAAGTCAAAATTAACAGATTCCCAAGAAATTTTTTTCTAAATCCTCTTAGTTTTTTATAAAAAAAATAAAAACGATTTGAAAGGCGGGAAATCTGAATTTTAAATTTTCTGTATAACCGGCAACATGGGAATGAGATTCAAACCATCTACTATTCCGTCGCTTAGGAACAATGACATAGATACATAGAAATTTTAAAGTTCTATGCCTAGATAACATTATAACCTAATTTAAAACGATATGACGTACGAACGTAAAAGATGTTATATAAGATGTTATGTTTTTTATAACATCTTTTACGTTCGTACGTCATATCGTTTTAAATTCATATCCATGGTTATTACCAGAAAACAGTTTTGACTTCTGTCAAAACTGTTCCTTTCTCATTATTAAATATTCAACACAGTTGTGAAAGTGCGTGCCAACGTCAAACGCGTATGCAACAAGCTGCACCTCCGTTGTACTGACGAGGCCAGGGGTGCAGTGGGCCGAAACGTGTTTCAAACCACTTCGTTTCTAAATGTTACGAATGACGAAAACCCATTGTCCTTAACGTTTCAGAGACAAAAATAAGTGAGTTTTTTATAACATCTTTTACGTTCGTACGTCATATCGTTTTAAATTCATATCCATGGTTATTACCAGAAAACAGTTTTGACTTCTGTCAAAACTGTTCCTTTCTCATTATTATAACCTAAGTTACATTGAGTCTTAAGCAATGTTGCCAGCTTCAGTCAAATTTGATTGGATACTTTCATCGTAACGAACTATGAAACTGACCAATGAAAAAATTCAATCTTCAAACTTTAAATTAAGATTTCTCAATAACTATATCATCAATATTATTGATTAGGACATTTTTGTGCGTTGAAAAAATCTATATTTGTGTTCAACCGTCAAATCTTAAATACCCACCGCATCGCAAAGGCCCATTGGAATCACAAGAAATATTGTTATTCCAATTGCCCGCATGTGCACATATTGCCTAACCTCGATGTAACATAGTATTTTTTGTTTGTAGATGCCTAAATTTCGTCCAAGGAAGATAAATAAAGCTAGCTGGTCCATTAAACAACTAGCAAAAGCTGTAAAGCTCATAGATGAAGAGAATTATTCAATGAGAAAAGCCGCGAATACCATGAACATTCCATTTGCCAGTCTTCATAAGAGGTACACTAAAAAAACAACTAAGAAACCTCGTCTCGGCCGTAACACAGTGTTCACATTTGAGATGGAAGAAGAATTGGCAGACACAATAAAAAAAAATGGCCAATGTCTTCTGCGGTTATACACCAAGTCAAATAAAACGTGTGGCATTCGAATACGCGGAGTTACTGAACCTAAAACACAATTTTAACACATTATCAAAACTGGCTGGACGAGTTTGGTTTGAAGGATTCGTTAAAAGGAATAATATTTCAGTACGAAAGCCTGAAGCCACAAGTATCAACAGGGATACAGCTTTTAACAAAACCGAAGTTGAACGATTTTACAAGCTGCTAGAAGAACTTATGGAAAAGCACAAATTTCTGCCGAAGAACATCTACAACTGCGATGAAACCGGTATTTCTAACGTCCAAAACGCTGGAAAAGTATGTGCTGCTAAAGGACAGAAAAGAGTAGGAAGTATAACAAGGTGGGAAAGAGGTAAAAATATTACTTTGCTCTGTACCATGAGTGGTGCCGGTGGATATGTTCCCCCAATGTTTATATTCCCCAGAAAGAGGATGACCCCGACCTTGAAAAAGGATGGTCCAACGGGCGCTCCGAAAATGGGTGGATCAACGAGGATTTTTTTTATGAGTGGCTTAAACACTTTACCGAGTATACCAAACCTTCTGCTGAAGAACCAGTTCTATTGATATTAGACAATCATGCGAGCCACATTTCTCTGGCCGTCCATGACCACTGCAAAAAAAAATTCATTCATATGTTGTCTCTTCCACCCCACACTTCTCACCGCATGCAGCCATTAGACGTATCCTTCTTTGGGCCATTCACAGCTTCATATAGAAGAGAATATGAATTTTTCATCAAGAGCCATCTTGCAGAAAAAATAACACCTTATGATGTAGCTTCCTTGGTAAAAAAAAGCATAAGTGTTGCCTCGATGAGCAAGGGCGAAGTGGGCATATTTCCCATAAACCAAAATATGTTTTCAGATGAAGACTTTTTGCCGGCTGAAATCCTACAATCAGAGCCCGTTGTACTACAAGATTTTGCCGACTCCATTTCAGAATAGAATGCTTCTGAAACTGTTGACCCTATTTCCGTACCAGCAGCCGCTGTTGAACCAGAACGAGAGAATCTTATTCCCCAGTCATTTGCTGAACCAGCGACTGCATCGTCCTTCCAGTTAGAAATTGCAATGCCATCAACATCTGGAAACCTTCCAAGCATCCAAAAACTCATCAAGATGCCTGAGAAAAATCCTGATCCTAGGAGAAGACAAGGAAGAAAAAAACAGCATGCAACAATTTTGACTTCAACATCTATGAAAGACGCTCTGGTTGATAAAGAAAATAAAAGGAAGGCTAAAGCTGAGAAACGTAAGGGAAAAGAAGTAGTAAAAAAAGCAAGATACTGAAGGACAATATCAAGAGGGTTAAGAAGAAAATTCTCCAGGAAACGTATGATACTTCGACGTAAGACGTGAACGCGGATGATTTATGCGAGGATGATGAAGACGACGTTGCAGAAGCAAATAACATGTGTATTATATGCGCTGAATTTGGACAAGACAATGAAGAATGGTATCGGTGCACGTCTTGTGGACTTTGGGCTCACGCCGAATGTACCGGGTGGGATTCTGCTTCCAATTATGTATGCGACATGTGTTGATCACCATTGTCTACATGCTGATCATCATTGCCAACCGATGTTGGCAATAGTGATCAAAGCTATTTTTTATTCAAATTACTCTTATGCCAAAATGTATAAAACAAAGGGATTAAAGTTGATCTCAATTGAAAGTTGTATAAGTAAAGTTTAGTTAAAGATAATAACAATAAATGGTTGATTCATAGATTTTATTTTATTTCAGTTCTTGCTTAAGTGATCCCCATTTCCTACATTTACCCTACATCCGGCTTCAAAACTAATTCGCGAACTTTTTGGTCTCTTTTTACTTTTTTTCGTCCACGTTGTTTTCGCGTTAAATCGCGAGAGGGCGGTAATGGTAATAATGGTATGTCTAACTCATTATCTGCAGGTGGAGGTTTATTACTGACTGCATTTGCTAACATCTTTCTCTTGGCTCTATACTTTTTTGATGCTTCTTTCCATTGTTTTTTTAGCGCTCGTTTTCCACTTTCAGTCAAATCCGATATTTTATTCACCTTGTTTTCGGCTTTCTTTTTCTGGTAGTACTCCCTGTCTTCAGCTCGTTTAATTTCTTTTTGTTCCTCTATCATATTATCTAAAAATTTTCTTTTTCTTGCATAAGTGGCTAGCTAACCACCTCGCCAACAGGAAGCAATTGGAATTGGAATTGGAGACAAGAGATCCAAGTGCATCAATATCGATGTAGGGGTACTTCAGGGCAGTTGCCTTGGCCCCTTATTGTTTGTCCTCTTTATAAATGACCTACCGGATATCCTCAAGAACTGCAGCATCCATATGTTCGCTGATGATACGTTGATATACCGTAATGGAGAAAATGTAGTGACTTTAGCTGAAAAAATCAACGAAAACCTTGTAACTGTAGTTAACTGGCTGGCGGCTAACAAGTTGTGCATCAATGCAAAGAAGTCCAAAGTTATAGTTCTGACAAAATCCAGTGTTATCCCGAACGTAGACGTGAAGTTGAACAATGAGACCTTGGAGATAGTGGAGGAATTTAAATACCTTGAAATTATTCTAGACCGAAGACTAATCTTCAAGCAACATTTCAACCACATACTTGTAAAGCTCAAACAGAAGATGGGGTTGCTGAGAAGAGTAAATACTCGATGCCAAAAAGTACAAAAGAACTCATCTATAAGTCGCTAGTGAAACCACATATAAACTATTGCAGTACTCTTCTCAACTATGCTTCCACGAGTGTCATCTCAGAAATAAAAGTAGTACTCAACAGTGGTCTCCGTTCTATCCTCAATACGCGGGTATCAGATATGCTTAGTGAACTCAACCTTATGATTGTGAAAGATCAGGTGTACTGCGACACAATGATCTTCATTCATAAAATTATGAAGGATCTACTACCTGCCTACCTGCGGCAGAAAGTTACAACATTCGCACAAGTTCATGACTACAATACTAGGCATCGTAATGACATAAACCTTGAATGTGCTACGACAGTTTACCAAAGTAGAAGTATTTTTCACGGAGGATTCGCCAATTACAACAAACTTAGTGCAGATATGAAGAATAGTGAAAGTATTACAAAGTTCAAAACTCAACTGTGTAAAATCATCGAACAATAAGTGGTTGTAGAAGAAACTCTTATGAAGAAGAATCCGCCGAGATATTAGCTATTTTAGCTATTTATAATAACAGCTACTACTACTACTACTACTACTATTAGCTTTTTCTCTGAGGTGTAAATAAGCCAAAGTGTCCTTTTTAAGTGCTTTTTTCTGGATTTTTTTTTGGTCTTCCCATTTTCATTTGTTTCCATGTTTGCTGCCATTAAAAATGAAACTGTATTTCCCACAAAATACTAATTTCATATTTATTTAGCATTAATAACGTCACACCGGGAACGTCAAAGTCACTCCGGAAACGCCCCGTCATATTCGGGAACGTTACCATAATGACTGTTCCCGGAATGACGTTTTCAAACATTCGCGGGCTTTATTCCGTCTTCCGCCATCTTAGATGCTATATTTACAGGTTAGCGTTAATGTAACAAGAATATTTCTAAGAATTATATATGAAATAACTGGCATTTTGATTTAACAATCAGTTACACGCGTTCCCGTAATGATATATAATAAAGGTACGATTAATAGAAGCTGGTTGGAAATGTGCTTACCATTGAAGTTAACATATATTTGCCAGCAAAACAAATGACGCCTGACTCACAAAACACTTGTTCACTACTGGAGCACACTAGTACCAAAAGTTGCGTTCAGAAATCAAACTTTCGCCTTTTTATTGCTTCGTTCACAAATATGACGTATACTTTGTTGGACATGTTTTTGACGAATACTGCATTTAAAATATATTTATTTTGTCTAATTTAGATTAAAAAGTTTTTTTTTGGGAACTAACATATTCATAATGATTATTGAGAATGTTTAAAGTTGGATTTTACTACATTTTTGAGTAAGATAGAGCTACAAGTTGTGATTTTGGACGCGCTCCCGAAATGACTTTTAGAACTTGTTTTTTGTTAAATTATTGACAATAAGTTATTTTTGAAGTATATTTTTTCAAAGTATAGGTATATCCGACTAATTACAATAGTTTCAAATGTTTATTTACTAAAATTCGTACAGATTTATTTTTTTATGAGCTACCAAAGCAAATTCACCACCTTCGTGGTTCTGGGCCATTAAGGTGTCCAAGGACTTGAACAAAATTCTACCGTAATTTCTCAACTTTTCGGTTCCGATGCACAATGTTGAATTGTTTTCTCATTTTTTTAATTGTCCTTGATCGGTAGTTTTTGATGTAATATTTCAGAAGATATTTTCTCGGTTTTGGAGAGGTTTTTTTTTCAATGTCGAAGTGTTGGGTGAATAGATTTCGTTGTTGAAAAAGTTCTGATTTCAAAAAAGAGTCCCATTTTTTTATATTTTTTGTCATTTGATTTTTTTCCTCTTTTCGATATGTCTATTTCTTCAATCTTCAATTTTATATATTAATTGTGTTCAAGAAAACTAAAAATATTCTATTCACAGGCTCACTTTTTCAGTTTAAATTAGGTCATAGATCGAAATGCTCATCACGAATGACAAAGAGTAACATTTTCGCACATCCTTGAATAGGAAGTTATATTAGAAAAAATTTGAAAACATCGAATATTCATCATGATTTCGAATAATAAATCAAGGAAAGGAAATTCTTCATTTCCAAGTGTATCATTGATTTTTCATCAACTTCAAGGGACTGTTCTGTCCGTTCTCAGAAGTTTTCTAGAATACTCACAAAGATTTCCTGGCTTGGAAAATACGCTGTTCAAAGAAGTAAGAATAGTTTGAAGATATAAAATTGGATGGGAAATATTTCAAAAACGGACATGTCGGATAACAATACTATCCTATTAGAAGACGTCATGTTTTCTAATGAGTGCACCTTTTCACTTAACCCCCTAAATTGTCGATACTGGTCAATAGAAAATCCTCACTGGCTGAGAGAAGAACGCACGCAATACTCCCAAAAAATTAACGTTTGTGCAGGGATTGTTGGAAACCATGTCATCGGCCCTTTTTTCATTGAGGGCAATTTGAATGAAGATAATTATTTAGTTCTTCTTCAAAACGAAGTCATTCCAACTTTGGCAAATGTACATCCTAATCACAGAAACAATCAATTTCCAGCGGGTACGAAATGGTTTCAGCAGGATGGAGCACCAGCACATTACCAGTACAGTGTCCGGCAGTACCTACACGGCCTTAGGCCTTAGGCCGTCTTTCACCAACGTAAATAGCGGTTGGGTAGGGCGAACCGGCCGACTAAAATCGGCAGCTAACGTAAATTGTCTTTCACCAACCAGTTTTCGGCAGGTAGCGGTGTACCCGTTCAATAAATTTTAGTGGCTGGAAGTAGTACCAGTTAGAGCTAACTGAATAGTCGTATCGAAGTAACTACTACTGCTTCGAAGACCGATGGATTCGACGTTTGGGACCATGGGACTGGCCATCTCGGTCTCCCGATTTAACCCCGCCTGATTTTTTTCTTTGGGGACATTTGAAATCAATTGTGTACAGGACTGAAATAATATATTCAAACGTTGCAAGACAAAATCATCGCTGGTTTCATGGAAATAAGTCCCATACTAATTTCAAATGCTGTTATGCCTATAGAGAAAAGAGAGTTGTGAAATGTTTAAAAATGTGGAGGCAGTCACTTTGAACATTTATTGTATTGAAATTCTGATTTGTTTTTATTAAGATTCTTCTCAAATTACCATTTATTTTTGACGTGGCCTATTTATTCAGAGTTTGGAAACAAAATCTCTTTTCATATGCTTGAATTTTATATACGAAAACATATCATCATGATATAATATTTTTTTTTAATAATACAAGTTTGCACTAATACTTTTTTTATTAAAATAGGAACTTGAAGGAGTTTTTTAAACGAAGTATGATATAGTAGGTATAATTAACCATCATTCAATGAAAATTTCAGTTAATTATGTGTTAACTTCAAAAAAGGATTTTCATTAAGTATATTGCTATTTTGATGGAGTAGAATAACAAAATGTGATATCTAAGTGAACATATTGCAGAAATTTATTAATACGAATTCCCTTGAATATATAATTTTTTTCAAAGTGGTGCATGCAACTCGTCGTGTGTATGATTTTCACATAAAAATTGATTCCTATCATTTTGTGACCAGTTCATCAAAACTTATTCATTTTGATTCGGGAAGGAACATAAAAGTATGGTTTTCGGAGATTTCCAAGAAAATGTCCATTAGATACATAATCGTATAGTAAAAATATCATTATTTTTCCGAGTATTTTAATCATATTTGAAAAAAAATTGGTGTTGGTAAGTAGAAAAATATAGCATGTTGAACCTAAAATAACGAAGTTGATATCAACTTTCGGTGTAACCGAAAGTACTACCATCTCGAGAATATTTTAGAACTGTAGATCGCGTTCTCAAAACTCGATGTACAAAATTTCCTAGAGATGGTGCCATTAGTTTTCTAGAAACGTCTAATGATTAAGGTAATGTGAGACACCCTGTATATTAAATATGCAGCCAGGAGCAACGGCTTTCCACCATGCAAACCACGATGGTATTCTCAAATTGAGTAGGAATTTGCGAGAATTCTAAACCATGTTTCTTTATAGTAAGTCAGTTCTGAACCTATTCAATTGAATACAAAATCGAAAATGATATCAAATTTTCGATCTCTATTAAGCATTGTCACTTACGAAGGAAAGGAATTTGATAACCTTTATAGCTTCTGCTGTTCTTCTCTGTTTCGAAATGAACTGAAAAAGAAAAATTACTCAATTCCTCATATAACCAAACTTTTAACACGATCCGCATTCTCACTTTTTTTGTAGTTTCACCAAACTATACATATTTCTCAAATTAGGAGTCACTTTTTTCCGTTCCTTTTTTTTCACGAGATAAATAGTTGGCATTTAAGTATTTGCTCAATAATCAAATTTTTTTTTTAATTATCACTTAATGACCTAGGTTCAAGTGTCAGACGTTGCAGGTGACACTAGTGCACCAGATGTGACCTAACAACCATAAAATAAATTTAAAGGGGGGACTCGCCTTCCGAAACTGGATGGCATTCCCAAATTAAGACAACCAAAGATTTTCGGTCTATTCAAATAATGGAATAATCGGTACACATCTTTATTAATTATACGAGATTACATAAATTGGAACAAGTCGATTAAGATTTCGATTGAACGCAAATATTGAAATCAGAAATCACCTTTTGGATCGCGTTATGAATTGTTTCACTGCCTGATTTCAAGCATCCTTCAACTGCTTGTATTTCAGATTCTATTTCTTTCTTAAAAAGAGTTTGTGCATTGTCTAATCCAGATGATGCGGCATCCAATTCTTTCTTGAGACAGTTTTCCAAACCTTCGTCACTGTCGGGGTACGTTTGGTCGCAGATTGGTAATACGTTGTGCAAATGTCCCTCTATTTCGTGAATATTCTCGAGTGATTTATTGGGACGATGCAGAAGGAAAAGATTTTCGCATTCATCTAAGGATTCATCTAGAAGCACCGGCTCAATGGCTTTATCAGCGGATGCCACGCATGGTGTTATATTGATTCCTCTGCTTTTCGCTTCAGACTTTGCTTTGGTTATTAAAACGTTGTATTGAACGAATTCGTCGTCTGTTGAGTTTGAGACCTTTTCAATTTTCGAAATTAATTCCTTTTCAGTAGATCCATGTTCTAGGATATCTTTTTGATATGCGATGTTGATTTTTGTTCGTAGAGCCCTTTCTGCTTCTACACCATAATAGTAGATGTCATCTCGACTTTTGGTGGGTAGATGCAACGACCAAGCGGTCTAAAACTCAACCGGTTAAGCAAATGTGGTATTCATCAACTTGACTACATACCTGCATCACGCAGAAGATGGCGATGTTGATAAGTACTAACTGTTTCATCTTGACCCGAAATGAAAATTTGGACCATTCTCGGTCATTTTATACTAAATACGATTACCGATGTACAATATAATTTCAAATAGTTGTTAAAGATAACGATAAATATGTTAAAATCTGAAGCACGAAATGATTGAGTGAACAACTTGGTCACACCATTTTGATATGGAAAGTCAATGAACGTCGGACAACGAACCTTAGTATTCTTTTCATTATTACCACTTCTGACGTTTCGCATCGGTTGATACTTTGACAACATTTTTCTTTACAATTTTTAAAACCGGTTTTAAATTTTTCGGGATTCTGATTTACGTAAGAATTTTTCGATATTCAAGTGGATCTTTATGTTTTTCTAATGGTAATTGTTTTTCATTATCGAAACGTTTATGATTCTTCAATTTATCTTTCGAGTTTTTCCATATTCTTCAACGTCCCTAACGTGATTCTTGTCCATTCTAATAATTATTTCAAAAAGTTGAATTTCAGTTTCCATTTGCCCTTTGCTTTTCAATTCTTTCAATCGATATTGAATATTTTACAGGATATGCTGGCAGATTTTCATACGTTTTATATTTATTTTCCGTTACCTTCTAATTGTTGGGACTTCTGTTTTTCATTTCTGAAAGAGTTCTCATTTCCGAAAGCTTTCCATTTTATTCAGTCGCCGACGAGTTACCTATCGTAATTTTTTGTAATGCGTCAATTTTAGTCACCTTTTTTTCGTATTAAGATGTCCAAGGACTTGAACAAAATTCTTCCGTTTTTTCCCAAATTTTCGGTTCCGATGCACAATGTTGAATTGTTTCTCTTTTTTTAATTGTCCTTCCTCGGTATTTTTTGATGTGACATTTTAGAAGATATTTTCTCGGTTTTGAAGTGGTTTTTTTCTTCAATGTCGAAGTACCAGATGAATAGATTTGGTTGTTGAAAAAGTTCTGATTTCACAAAGGAGTCCCATTTTTTTATATTTCTTATCATTTGATTTGTTTCTCTTTTTTCGATGTTTCTGTTTCTTCAATCTTGCAGTACGAATAAAATTTTCGTACTTTGCATTCCAACTTCTATATTTTATATGTTATTTATTTTCAAGAAAACTAAAAATATTCTATATATAGGCTTACTTTTTCATGTTAAATTGGGTCATAGATCGAAATGCTCATCATGAATGACAAAGATTCTTGAACATTCTTGAACAGAAATTTTGGGTCAGGAAAAGTCTTATTAGAAAAAATTTTGAAATCGTCGAATATTCAACATGATTTCGAATAATAAATCAAGGAAAGGAAATTCAACAGCTACCGGCATTTTGACTGATTATGAACTTGTATTATTTCTTTTTCCAAAATTGCAATCAACAATAAAAGATCATTTGGATATTTCATACGATGTTTTGATCGTTATACGATCTTAGGAATTTTATCTGAACCTTAAAGTTTGTTTGATTTATTAATTATAACTTTTAATTGAGAAAGTAAATACAATACTCATTTTTGGAAAAGAAATTGCGTTATTTGAATTTGTTACAATATGCTGAATAGTTTGAAGTTGCATAACAATAAAAAAATCTCAACCAAAATTAAGAAAATCTGAAAAATCTCCTTTAAAATCCTCCAAAATAAAAAGTTATCAAAACCGATAAAGCAAAATATCAAACTGAATTTCCTCAATTTTCTTTTTTCCTTTAAACTTTTATATTCAGAATTCTCCTACAATGATTTGAAATTTTTCCATTTCTCTTGGTTTTAACAAGTTTTGCAGAAAACTATTGTTTAGCAACAGAAAATTTTGAAGAATTTTCCAAGAACCGGCTTTCTCGAAATTTTTGATAGCTTCTTGAATCCTTCGAATTTTTTGTATTGAGGTCCGTTTTTGGGATATTTCTGAAAAAAATTTAATGAAATAAACACAAAAACAAGACAACTGAAAAAATTCCAAATTGAGGATAAAAAACCGAAAATTCTCCAAAAATTTTATGTCGTTCCCTTATATGTATGTCCTCCCGATTTTATATCTTCAAGCTATTCTTACTTCTTTGAACAGCGTACTTTCCAAGCCAGGAAATCTTTGTGATTATTCTAGAAAATTTCTGAGAACGGGCAGAACAGTTCCTTGAGTTCTTGAAAAATCAATGGTACACTTGGAAATAAAGAATTTTCTTTCCTTGCATTATTTCTTTTTCACAAATTGCAGTTCACAATAAAAAACATTTGTACGTTTCATACGACGTTTCGATCGTCATACGATCATAAATAATTTCGAATAATAAATCAAGGAAAGGAAATTCAACAGCTATCGGCATTTTGACTGATTATGAACTTGTATTATTTCTTTTTCTAAAATTGCAGTCAACAATAAAAGAACATTTGGACGTTTCATACGATGTTTTGATCGTTATACGATCATAAACTCGTATTTGTTTATTTAAAAAATTTTTTTCAATACAACTTCTGAGTGTGGTTTGACAATTTGATGATGTTAATAATGTTGCCCAGATACAGATCACATCTTACTGTTTAACAGTAACTTTCAAATATTCCATTATGAATTATACTTAAATTTTCAATAACGTTCTGAAATTGACAAAGTTTATTTCTTTTTTGTTATTTATCATTTCTTTGATTAATCGTTTCTGATAGTTTGATTCTTTATCAAGGATTGTCACATTATTGAAATTAAAATTGTGGTTTAAGTCATGTGAATTTTTACTAAGACCTGTACATTCATTATTCAATTGTAAAGAGTATTTATGGTTGTAAATTCTTTCATGTAAATATTATTTTATTATTTTGTTTGTACACTCCGGGATAATCCAAAAAAAAAGGTAACATTTTACGTAAATATAATCTTATTTTAACAAATAAACCATACAACACTCTAAATAGATTTTTCACTCAATTAAAAGACCCCACAGATGAAAATAAACCAACGAATGTAGTATACAAAATTTCATGTATAAATTGTCCAGAACAATATATTGGTCAAAAAAAAACAATATTCACATAAAATAATTTACAACCATAAACACTCTTTACGATTAAATAATGAATGTACAGCTCTTAGTGAATATTCTAACGACTTAAACCAAAATTTTGATTTCAATAATGTGACAATCCTTGATAAAGAATCAAACTATCAGAAACGATTAATCAAAGAGATAAACATATCAAAAAAGAAATAAACTCTGACAATTTTAGAAGAGATATTGAAAATTTAAGTATAATTTATAATGGAATATTGGAAAGTTATTGTTAAACAGTAAGCTGTGATATGTACCTAAGCAACATTATTAACATCATCAAATTGTCAAACCACACTCAGAAGTTGTATTGAAAAAAATTTTTTAAATAAACAAATACGAGTTTATGATCGTATAACGATCAAAACATCGTATGAAACGTCCAAATGTTCTTTTATTGTTGACTGCAATTTTAGAAAAAGAAATAATACAAGTTCATAATCAGTCAAAATGCCGATAGCTGTTGAATTTCCTTTCCTTGATTTATTATTCGAAATTATTTATGATCGTATGACGATCGAAACGTCGTATGAAACGTACAAATGTTTTTTATTGTGAACTGCAATTTGTGAAAAAGAAATAATGCAAGGAAAGAAAATTCTTTATTTCCAAGTGTACCATTGATTTTTCAAGAACTCAAGGAACTGTTCTGCCCGTTCTCAGAAATTTTCTAGAATAATCACAAAGATTTCCTGGCTTGGAAAGTACGCTGTTCAGAGAAGTAAGAATAGCTTGAAAATATAAAATCGGAAGGAATTACTTAAAAGGGAACGACATAAAATTTTTGGAGAATTTTCGATTTTGTATCCTCAATTTGGAACTTTTTTCAGATGTCTTGTTTTTGTGTTCATTTAATTAAACTTTTTCCTCAGAAATATCCCAAAAACGGACCTCAAACAAAAAATTCGAAGGATTCAAGAAGCGATCAAAAATTTCGAGGAATTTTCTGTTTCTTAACAACAGTTTTCTGCAAAACTTGTTATAATCAATAAAAAATTTTCAAGTCATTGTAGAAAAATTCTGAATATAAAAGTTTGAAGGAAAAAAAGAAAATTGAGGAAATTCAGTTTGATATTTTTCGTTATCGGTTTTGATAACTTTTTATTTTGGAGGATTTTAAAAGAGATTTTTCAGATTGTCTTAATTTTAGTTGAGATTTTTTTATTGTTATGCAACTTCAGACTATTCAGCATATCATTCAAATCATTCAAGATCATTCAAATAACGCAATCTCTTTTCCAAAAATGAGTATTGTATTCACTTTCTCAATTAAAAGTTATAGTTAATAAATCAAACAAACTTTATGGTTCAGATAAAATTCCTAAAATGTTGAATTTACTGAATAACTATTTTATTTTTTGAACACAAATGTCAATCGAAAATGAAACAATTTTATTTAAAATGCATACACCATTAATGTTATCACATTTCAAATATTTTTATCTTTAGCCAATTCCTGTCAGAAATCTAGAATTCCTGAACAAAATACTAAAGACTACTGGACAACAGCGGAACAATGGCCAGAAATTGAAACCAGTACTTTGCCTTCGAATGAATGTACACAAGGAAAAACCTTGCTTAACCGACTTAACAAGGAATGGCTGAAATTCTCAGCAAAACAACGGTGATACACTTCCATGAATCACTACGAAGTTACCAAGAAAGATGTATTAGTGATACCTGTTCAAACAATACATGTAAAACCCAAAATTGTTAATCCCGAAGGATGAATGCGGTTTACTCATCGTTAGAAACCGGAACGAGTTAATAGAGAAGAGAGTTGCCAACGATAGAATTATCTTCGTCGGACTTCGACGACTGTCTTTTTTCTTTCTTCCATTTCATCAAAACCCGCACTGATGTGACATCGTGAGTTCGTTGAAATCATATTGAAGTGGAGATATAAGCTTGCAACTGAAAAGAGAAAGAGAGTAATTTGGCTCTGCTAATACCAGAATCAGAGGTATACGCTTCCCAATGGTCGATGTAACATATCAGATGCTTAATGCAGTTTGCAATTATTACAAATTTCAATCATGATTCATTTCATGTTTCAAAAAATTGGCAAATTGGAATTATAATAAAAATTCCATTTGTTGAACTTGTGTTCAAACTCACGGGATAGGGACCGATATTCATATAAAACTACGGAACGTAATCTGAAAAACAGACGTGCTTATGTCTGTATCGAACAAGAATAGATATTAAATTTATTTTTCCATCCAGCAAACGAACAGTTCAATACAACGTAGTGAAAGATGTCGCCTCTGGTCTCGAAGAGTTTACTATCCGAAATGCTTGATTTTTTTCGGAACAACGATGACAGATGGTGACTGATTCGGGCGGTCGCATTCTGTTTGAGCTCGGAAATGCGTCTTATGCATAAGTTAAATGCACCGAATTGATTTCCTTAAAAACGGTAGGGCATAACTGAAAACAGTGAGAGACTTATTTGTTCATGAAATTAAGGTGTGATGTTTGTTGAAAGATCGAAAGCGGTGGATATCAATTTTTGAGAAATTGCCATTGTTCCAAAGTTCGTGATTTTTGCCTACTCAAACCGTTGGGTATTTATTGTCCTCTTGAAAATTTCGAACTCAATTGAGAATTAAATTGATTGTTCGAGATAGGAAAATTTCTTTTGTTACCTGGATCTGTACATATTTGATTATGCGTTATCAAATACTGTAGATAATTAGGAGCATTATAAGCAGGAATCAATCACCTCAACATATAAAACCAAATGGTTCGCGGCGTCTTTGTCTCTGTTACGATGAACTTTTAACAGTTATCTGAATCGGATTTTCCAATTCGGATCATGCGAACTTGATTAATTGATAAAGGCCGATTCTCACATTGCCGGGCACGGGCTCGGCGCGGTCTCGGCAACAATTAAGATTCAATTTGTGTATAATAAATCCACAAATATCTGACGATAGGTTGAAAGTGTAAGTGAATACCTTATTTATTAATATATAAATCGTACCTCAATTGTTCCCAAGACCGTGCCTGGCATAGTGAGAAGTAGCCCTAACGTGAATCATGGATAAAGTTGCTACATACACATAGGCTGACCCAGAATATGTACCCAATCTCTCTGATTTGAATAAAACTCGTCAAAAAAAACATGAAAGCCGAATTAATATTGGAATTCTGCCCCAACGGCTTTTTTAACTCATACTTATGGGGTCAATTTAATATTGAATGAAAACCATTCACCTCAGTTTTTAGCTCGTTTCATTCAAACGGTATTCGATAATTTCAGACAAACCTGTTCTTTTTAAAAAATCTTTTTTTAATAGAATTCGGTAGTGATCAAACAATGGTGGTTTTTTTCTTATTCTTATGAGTTCAAAACATGACAAAAATCATAAGATTTTCAAAGGAAAACTCGACTTCTAACGGACAGAAGTGTAATATTTTTTTTAAGCCTTCTCGAAATATGTCACTCACTAAAATTCGTAAAAAATGTCGTTTTTACTCCTCTATAGCCAAAATTTTTTTCAAGTTTTGCAGTGGTGAAAAAATTAAAAACATTAAACCTGTTTTTTGGCTCAAAATCTTTCCTTTCAATAATTTGATTTTCTGTTTTTCAGTACGAATAAATTCGTAGATAATTTTTCGCTACTTAAAATGTACATTTATATTACAAACTTTCAAAAATTTTACGAAACAACGATCACATAATGCTTGTTATTGAAAATTTTCGGAAAATTGGCCCATTATATCGCCATCTATCAGAATGTTCTAAGGTTTATTTTGTTTATAAACGAGCTATATGCCCGTTCAGATGAAGCGAATTTCGGGCGAATGCAAAATGCGCAAATTGATTCATGAATGAAACATTTGCCCGAATCATATGCACGCAACCTCGACACAGCGTATATCGCCTCCACAAGCAATTCGCTTCATCTGAACGGACTCATAGGTCGATTATAAACAAAATAAACCTAGAACATTCTGGTAGATATAATAGGCCAACTTGGTGAATATCTTAAATAACATAGTTTTTGCGTGATTGTTTCCAAAAAACGTTTAACAAAAAATAACCGACTTCATAAAATGGTTATTTATGTATTAAGGGCCTAAACAGGTTTTTCCGAGCCTGAAATACAGCCGTGGACCATAAAAATCAGTTAGTCGCGAAATGCAGAACTTTATACACGATTCACACATTTGATGTTTTAATACTTCATGTAGGTTTTATATTTCTTTTAAATATCAAGTCTTCTACCTCCTGACGTCATTCAAACACGACCTATCTTCACTATCTTTCTCTCGGTAAGAATTCATTTGTCATTTACAGCCAGTTGGTATTGGTGTTACTATGGAAACAACTGAAGAACTGTGAATTTATTTGTTCCGACAGTCAATTTGAAATATATTCGATGACACATTTCCTACTTTCAACGATGTTAACATAGGATCCGCATATTTGACATTTCATTATTGCCCGTGGACAATAAAGATGCCCGCGGCGAATAAAAAGACCATTGAGTAAAAGAAATTTGATTGAATTTGTCATATTACAGAGCAATCATTCATAAAGACTACCAATTGATATGCACTAAAAATTCAAAAATAATTGCGTATTGTTCTGCAACGTGATAACGAAGTTACTTTTTATTCTCATCAATATGTATTATTTCTTTTGCCAAAATTGCAGTCAACAATAAAAGAACATTTGGACGTTTCATACGACGTTTCGATCGTTATACGATCAAAAACTTGTATTTGTTTAATTAAAAAAATTTTTCAATACAACTTTTGAGTGTTGTTTGACAATTTGATGATGTTAATAATATTGCTTAGATACAAATTACAGCTTACTGTTTGTGGGGATCGTCCGGGATAAGAACAAAATGTCATTTGCTAACTTAACTTTACTTCAAAGAAAACGATTTTTACACAAAACGTGGCGCGTCCACTTAGTAACCGTTCTGTTTTTCCCACTACTTTTAGACCTCCACGCCGCTCGCCACCCAGCGGCGTTGGACACGCGCACTACGCCCGATCCACAAAATATCACCCTACAGTCGGCCATACTGACAGATTGTCCGACTCGGACAATAGCCCGGCATAGTAAAACATATAAACATAATAAAAAAATATGAAATATAGCACAAAATCGAACGAAATACTAAACATAAATTGAAAACACAAAATACGAAACGAAAAGCTAAATACACAAAATTTACACTCACTAAAATGTAAAGAGCTTAACTACTTAATATACGGTTTCATGTGATCAACTGCTATAACCCCAGTATAGGGTAATTGCGTCAGTTCGAAACCTTCGACATCGGTGACTATATAACGATCCGAATTCTACACTTTTTTCACTACATACGGGCCCTTAAACTTTGGAATCAACTTTTTATTGCTGCCCACGGTATTATCTATGTTTCGAATCATTACATAATCACCCTCTTTATAACGTGTCGCCATCTTACGTTTTCGATTGTAATTACGCTCATTTTCTTTCTGATTTTTATTGATCCTCGCCGACGCATTCTCTCTTAGCGCTACAAAATCTCTTTCCTCCTTTTCATAATGTTCTAAGATCGTCCGCAAATTGTCATTAAAGTTTTGTTTTGATCTACGCCAAACAATAATTTACTTGGCGTCTCACCGGTAGATCTACATATCGTGTTATTAATAGCAAATTCTACTTTATCTAACACCTGATCCCATTTTCTCGGTGAATCGCAAAGTTTTGCGATCATGGGAATAATTACTCGATTAAAACGTTCCACTTGACCATTGGCGCGCGGCGTGGCTACTGCAACCAAAACGTGCTTAACAGATTCGTTATCTACAAATCCGCGAAATCGGTCTGACGTGAACGCCGTTCCTCGGTCGCTGATAATCCTTCTTGGTTTACTATAACTACGAAAATAATCCCGCAAATGTTTAATTGATTCATCCGATGTCGTCGATTTGCAAGGGTACAATTTTAGAAATTTCGTAAAACCGTCCACGACTGACAAAATATAGCGGCAACTACGATTAGTTTTTTCTAATGGACCGTAATGGTCAATATGTACCGTTTGGAATGGGAGATTCTCCTTATCTAAGTTATGCAAAAACCCTTCCGCCTTACCGCTGGCGGGCGAGAATTCGATACAACGCAAGCAATTCGCTATGTACGTTTTAACTTTGTCCTTGAGACGCGGAAACCAATACACTTTCGTGATATTATCGATTACCTTATCGATCCCCACGTGTCCGATATCATCGTGACACGTTCGAATCACATTCTCTTCCATAGACGGCGGAACATAAAACAAAAGTTTCCGATTCTTATTCTTCCTATATACGAGACCGTCCCGAATTTCAAAATGTGGAAGTTCGGACTTTTCCAACCGATTACGTATTTCCCGAATCCCGTTATCGCGGTCTTGTTGAATCGACAACGTCTGGTCGAACGAATTTGCCTCTAGAACAAGAATGCTGTGACACCTTGATAACGCGTCGACGTGTCCCATTCGAGTGCCTGATCTATGAACAATCTCATAATCGAAATTTTCCAAAAATAGAGCCCAACGGGATATTCGAGGATTAACGGTTTTTTTCTTCAACGTAAGGCGAAAACTATCACAATCCGTAACAATTTTAAACTTTATTCCCGCAAGGTAAATATGGAACCGCTTAATCGCGTAAGCGACTGCAAGACATTCGAGTTCAAAACTGTGGTACTTCGCTTCCGTCGGTGTCGTTCGTTTACTAAAATAAAAAACTGGTTTAAAATTTTTGTCACTTTGCCTTTGCAACAAAATGGCTCCAAATCCATTTGCGCTTGCGTCGCAATGCAACTCAGTTTCCAGGTTTGGCGAGTAGATAGCCAATATCGGTTCGGAGGATAATGCTCGTTTCAGTTTATCGAAAACTTCGAGTTCTTCTGAGCCGAATTTAAACGGAACATCCCTTTTTATGAGGTCATACAGTATTTTCGCGACTACCGAAAAATTAGGGATAAATCTTCGGAAGTAACTCGCTAAACAAACGAATCGATGTACCTCCCTCGTGTTGCGCGGAATAGGGTAGTTGATCACAGAGTCGACGTTTTCTTTACTCGGTCTTATACCATGCTCATTAACCAAATATCCCAAGTATGTTATCTCTTTGCGTAAAAAGAAACATTTGTCCAAACGAAATTTCAACCGATATTTCCTAGCCGTCTCAAATACTTCTTTGAGAATTTCAAAATGTTCGTCCAAGTCTTCTGTGGCTACTAAAATATCATCAAGATATAATAAAACTTTGCCTTCGCGTATGAGTTTTCCGAAAACTCCGTTAACAAACCTCTGAAATACGCGCGGCGCGTTTGTTAACCCAAACGGCATTCGTAAATACTCAAACTGACCGAAAGGCGTGACGAACGAAGTAAATTTTATTGAACACTCTGACATTTTCACGTGATAGAAACCGTTTTTCAAATCCAAACTAGAAAAATACTTTTATTCTTTAATCGATCGAGATGATCGTCAATTAACGGCGCGGGAAGTTATCCTTAATGGTAATTTTATTTAATTCGCGATAATCCACACAAAGTCTGATTTCGCCATTTTTTCGCACAAGAACAATCGGACTAGCGTACGGCGAAGTGCTCGGTCGTATTATTCCGTCGTTCAATAAATTATCAAGAATGACTCTAAGTTTTTGTCCATCGGAAAATGACAAACGTCTTGGCCTAAAAGTGATTGCTTGTTCATTTTTCAGTGAAATTACCATTTCTGGTTCACGTTCCTGAACGCCTGAACCCCATTTCGCAATATACTCGGAATCGTATAATTTTTGTAATTCATTACACATCGCAAGTTCGATATCCGGGTCAATATTCAATTTGTCGTTTACCATACACGGCGATTCCACGTAACTAATCATCATTAACTGAGCGATATCGTCATGATTTTCTGACAACTCTCTTCTCCAAATCTTAATTTTTTCACCTAATTCGATTCTTATAAGCGAATTTCGCGAAAAATCGCGTCCCAATATTGCGTCACATGACATTGTTCCGTTCGGCACTATTAAAAATTGAATCTCTATATCTATTCCTCGATTTTAACAATTTTTTGAATGAGCCTAAAACATTAACCGACGATTTATTAACACCGCAAAATTTGTTCCCGTTCGGGGAATCGGTCCCCAAAGTTTCTTCGGTACTATTTAGCTTTTTAAAGACTAATTGGCGATCCAGGATCTACTACCGCACATATCTTTCGCATTTGTTTCTCGTTTAGCTCATTATCAATCGAAAACATAAGATTTACATAATAAGGTTCACTTACTCTTATCGGTTCGATTAAATTCGTTGTATTCGCCGCTTCTGTCTTTGTTTGTTTACGCGGACACTCCTTCCTTTGGTGGTCCGTCGATCCGCAGTCAAAACACGAACCCTTGATTCTCTTTGGTTTGCCACAGTCCGTGGCGAGATGTCCAGCTTCATGGCAGTTGTAACATTTCACGACCGATTTGCGATGCTGCAACGGGGGAGCCTCTTCCCGGGTCGAATTATTGTTCTCCTTTGCCGATCTCGCTTCTTTTCCCGAGGACTCTCGTCCAAAATTCCGTTTCGGTTGCAGCGTCACCTTCTCAAACGCCTCGAGCAGCTCCGTTTGCGTTCGGAATCGCATGATGCGCGCTTGCGTTTGGAGATTTTGGTCACCAATTCCGTCAATAATGTAATCAACTATCTCATCTTCCTCGATCGGTACCCGATTAGCCAGGATCACTTTATCATGATAATAATCTCCGAAGGATTCGTACGATTTCCACTGTCTCTGTTCAAAGTTTTTCCGAAGAAGTAATTTAGGTGGTCGACGATCAAAAATGTTTTTCATCTCTCGCAATAATTCATCGATCGGCATGATTAGATGATTCGGCTTGGAGTGGAACCATTCGAGCGGACGATTTTTCAATTTTGAACAAATCAAAATTCTCGATGAATTATCGTCTAGGCCGTACGTTGAACGTAATAACGAAAACTGTTGTTCCCACTTCAAAAAGATCCTTCGCTGCCGTCGAATTCACAAAGAAGTTCTCGTACGGATTTTACGTTATCTCCCTTGATAACGAACTGCGTGTGGTTACATCTGTGTCGGTGCTACAAGGACGACCTTGTCTTGCTGTAGCTAATTCCTCTCGAGCAATTTTTGTTCACGTCGCAACAACTCGTTTTCTCGACGAAGTAAATCGTTCTCATTCGGACAACGGTTCCTTTGGATGGTAGAAACGTCTCCAACTTCTTCAACGTCTGTGGACACGTTCGTTGACGCCACGTGCTCAGCCCGTGTGTTAAATCGATTGAAAATATCTGCATCGAACTCCAATAAGCGCTGTATAAGTTCGGATTTATTACCTCCTATTGGCAAATTATTCTCCCGAAGAATTTCTTTCAGCTCGGCAAGCAGATATTCGTTCGGTTCCCTGGCGGCCATCTTTTCCGGAAATTCTCAACAACGATGCGAACGAACAAAACGTGGATTTCACTAAGAAAACACTTCGCAGGGTTTTGATCTCACTTCTGAACTGTGGGGATCGTCCGGGATAAGAACAAAATGTCATTTCCTAACTTAACTTTACTTCAAAGAAAACGATTTTTACACAAAACGTGGCGCGTCCACTTAGTAACCGTTCTGTTTTTCCCACTACTTTTAGACCTCCACGCCGCTCGCCACCCAGCGGCGTTGGACACGCGTACTACGCCCGATCCACAAAATATCACCCTACATGTTTAATAAAAACTTTAAAATATTCTATTATATATTATACTTAAATTTTCAATATCTGTTCTAAAATTGAGTTTATTTCTTTTTTGATCATCTCTTTGATTAAACGTTCCTGATAGTCTGATTCTTTATCAAAGATTATCACATTATAATATTGAAATCAAAATTGTGGTTCAAGTCATGTGAATATTTACTAAGAGCTGTAGATTCATTATTTAATCGTAAAGAGTATTTATGGTTGTAAATTATTTTATGTGAACATTGTTTTGTTTGTCCAATATATTGTTCTGGACAATTTATACATGAAATCTTGTATACTACATTCGTTTGTTTATTTTCATCTGTAGGGTCTTTTAATTTATAAGTTAATCTATTAAGAGTTCAACTTTACACCGTCGTCTTACTTAATTATATTTTGGTTATTCCTTCTTCTATAACGCTATTTACTAATGAGATGGGATAACTGTTTTTCACTAAAATATTTTTCACTTTATTAATTTATTCTTTGCGTTTTGTTGATTGAGTTAATTTCCTGCTCTATCTATTAAACCAACAATAACATTCTTCTCAAAAATTTTTGTTACACTTGAATTGAATTTGATATATTTTCCAAAATTTATATTTTTGTAAACCATGTTGTATTTATTTTGTTTTCATCATTATTATAATCGAGAGTTAGATCTAAAACGTTCATATAGTATTTTTTAGCAGTCGTTAACATATAGTTGTTATTTTTAACAAGTATTCGACCAAGTAATACAATTTTTGTCCGAAAAACGTATCTATATTTCGCTTGTGTTCAAAGCATCGTCGGGATGATTTGACAATTATTTGACAATTGGATATTTCAATGGTAACGAATAAATGAAATATTTTTCAAAAACTTCATCGATTTTTTTGTCGATCTAGTGTCAGGAGAAAGCTGTAAGTTCTGCTCAGGTTATTGGTGTCGGCTTTTTTATTCATAGTGTCGTTTTCAACAATATGGCACATTTCGAGAAAGAGTAGTTTTTTATTGGTCTTTCTCTTTTTCTAATATAATGACGTCGTTATATTTCATTAAGTGTCTTATTTTTCTGACATGGTTTCATAGTGCACAGCGTTCTGGTCTTAATTTTGCGTCAGTTTTGTGGAGGGCTATTCGTTTTTGAAGACCTTGCGATGTTTGTCCGATATAACTCAGACAATTATTGCAGTCAATTTTGTAAACAATATTTTTCGTTTTATTTTTTGGAATAATATCTTTATGCCGCTGGTATAATAATGTTAGAATTGCGATATTTAAATTAGCAATTTTGATATCCGAAACGAAGATTTTCATGAGAGAACATCCAGAAATTTTGATACTGGAAGCCCACAAAGGAAACATCACCGTTTGTTTAACCAAAGATACGTATCATACAAAGTGTGAAGAACTGGTAAATGTTCCGAATGTTTACATCCAATTAAAAAAAGATACAACAAGAATTATAGAAACAAAAAATGATAAGATTGTCAAAAAGGACCTTATGCATTTTGGGCCGTTTTGGGCCAAGGGTTTTTTCCGGTGTTAAAGGTCGCCTTTTAACAACCAATAGACTATTCGAAAGACCATACCTTAAACCGCCAAAAACCGACAAATGTTTTGAAAATAAAGGATATCTACATACCGATATTCCGCTTACAAAAACACCATTTGTGGGTAACTTGAATGCTATATCTTGGACCAGGTGAGCTCGGGTTAGTTACAAGTTGGACATATTCTTATAGATCTCAACAAGATCTGTCGAATGGCGTATTATTAGAGATATCCAGCCCTTGTACAAGAACGGATATCCACCAAAAACTAAAATATTGCATATATTTCAATCATATTCAATAAACCAATTGTGATAAACAGGCTTTGGATAGTTACATTTTGGATATATCCTTATACATATTATCAGATAATCTGTCGAATGACGTGTCACTTGTTGTGTATAGCCCTTGTACAAGAACCGATATCCACCAAAAACTAAAATACTGCATATATTTTAACCATATTCAAGAGACCAATTGGGTAAAGCAGGCTTTGGATAGTTACAGTTTGGATATATTCTTTATTAGTTTGAGATGATCTGTCAAATGACGTGTTATTTGTATTATCTAGCCGTTGTACAAGAACCGATGTTCACCAAAAACTAAAATGTTGCATATATTATAACCATTTTCAACGGACCAGTTGGGTAAAGCAGGATTTCGATAATGACAGTTTTCTTTGTAATGTGGACATAGCAAGAACTTATTAGCTTGTTTTATTGGCAATCAATGGCAATGAATCGTTTAAATATTGTATTCAGATTCATGCTTAATCTAGTTATATATATTTCAATATGACACTTTCTGAGTTAACCTTCAAGTATGGAAAGATAAATTGTAGTTATCATTGAATTACCACTTTGTATTTGCAGTATTGTCATTCTCAAAACTCTGGATAGATCAATATATTTTGGAACATACAAATATAGTTTTCAAGCCCAACTATAAGTGCATTTATACAATAAACATAGATTAGATAGTTAGGGTGGGGCTAGAGTCGAGAAATCTCCTCGTGTTGAGTTCTAGAAACGCGAATTTTGAATAAAAAGTTCATCACATCTGCACCAAAATCATTGTACAAATGCTAGATATCTCCAATGACACGTCATTTGACAGATCCTGTTGAGATCCATGAGAATATGTTCAATCTGTAACTGTCCAAAGCCTCTTTGACCCAATTAGTGCGTTGAACATGGTTATAATATATGCAACATTTTAGTTTTTGTTGGATATCGGTTCTTGTAGAAGGGCCAGATATAACAAATGACACGTCATTCGACAGATCATCTTATAATGTATATGAATATATCCAAAATGTAACTATCCAAAGCCTGTTTCACACAATTGGTCTATTGAATATGGTTGAAATATATGCAGTATTTTAGTTTTTGGTGAATATCCGTTCTTGTACAAGGGCTAGATATCACGAATAACACGCCATTCGACGTATCTTGCTGAGATCTATAAGAATATGTCAAACCTGTAACTATACCGAGCTCACCTGGTGCAAGATACAACCTTCAAGTTACCCACAAATGGCGTTTTTGTAAGCGGAATATCATTATGTTAATTTTTTTTGTTTTCAAAACATTCATCGGTTTTTGGCGGTTCAACATATGTTCTTTCGAATGGTATATTGGTTGTTCAGAAACGACCTTTAACAGGGGAAAAAACCCTAGGCCCACAATGGCCCAAAATGCATAAGGTCCTTTGAAAAGAAAAAGATATATCGACGATGCTTTATCAAAAAACTCACTATCTATGATTCATTTCCGCCGAGATTTTATGGATTCCTCTTCGAATCAAACTACTTCATTTACAATGGGAAATTCTACCGTCAATTATTTGGTTGTCCAATGGGCAGCTCACTTAGTCCAATCCTTGCTAATCTGTCGATGAACAAGCTTCTCCATGAATCTATACCTAAATTATCCTTCGAACTACCGTTCCTTCATCAAATCGTTGATGATATTATTACGCCAATACCCAACAATAAAGAAGATGAAATATTGAATATCTTTAACAACTTTGACGAAAATATAAAGTTTACCATCGAGAAAGACACGAATTCTTCAGTCCCTTTTCTTGACACTTTGGTCTGCAGAACTGAAAACAACATTTTGAAACTTGATTGGTACAAGAAACCTTGCAGCACCAATAGATATATAAACCAGATCGCTCGCTTCGCTCGCGACCTGACCGGCCTTCGGCCGGGTGGGGGGGTCCTTCGGGCCCCCCAAGTCGGGGCCTTCGGCCCTTTTTTTATTTCCATACGATCTCTTAGGTCAGTATAGGCATAACGAATTTTTCTGGAATATTACCAAAATAAGGACGTTTAATGCTATATTCTTTTATTCTACTCCATTGAAAAGAAAATTTTTTCCTTATATAAGTAGTTTTCATAGTAGTAATCGAAAATCTGTGAATATATTTTTCGTTTTTTCATTTCGGCTTTCATCGAACCAAAGCGGGGCTATACGATTTTAAAGTCAGTTATGGATGAAGGACAGAGATTAATTTTGCTCTGCTAATACCAGAACGGGAGGTATACGCTTGCAAATGGTCAGTGTAACATATTAGATGCGTAATAAAGGTTGCAAGTATTAATAACGAGAATTCGAGATCGCAACGACGCGACGCGACGACGAGGATGATGAAATGGAATTCGTATTCGGTCCCGTATCGTTCGAAGTCGGAAATGCGTGCATAAGAAGGCCCAAGTTAAATGCACCGAATCGATTATTTTTACGTATCTCATCGATTTTCTTGAAAACGGTAGTCGATAGCTAAAAACGGTGAGACAAGCAATTGTTCATGAAAATATGGCGAAACGTTTGGTGAAAGATCGAAAGCGGTGCAATTATTATCAGTCGAGTTATCACTCATCGAAAAACCGATACTTTAAGAAGGTTTCAAAAATTTTTTTCTCAGAAACGGTTTATTTTAGGTAGGTAAAGTAAACGAGGCGAATGTAGCCCTATTTGATAGGAATTGAATGGTAAAAATCTCAAAGCGTTGGTGGTTTTAGAAATTGAGTTATATCAGAAAATGTTAAAACATCTTTGGCATTTTGATGTTTTGAATCGATTTTGCTGCAAAAGCGCTATTTGTAGCACTTTCATCGACAAAGGCAATTATAGTGAAAGAAAATAAGACTCTTTTAGTGAAAATTTGGGAGCGCTGACTGTAATGGGGGCCATGCTATGGATGAAATATCCGGCGAAAACGTACATTTTTGAGATTTTGAATTTTTTTCTCAAAATCTATAAACACCACTGTTAAGATGTTCCTATAAAAAAGACTTCAATCAAGATTTTCTTTGATATAAAAAAGTTTCGTGTCGCTATCTATAATAGCTTTTGAGTTATCCAGAGTAAAAGAAGAAAAATTCAATTTTCTTTCACTTTTTTGATCAAATCTCAAAATTCTCGCCAAGTCACCATTCGTTTACTCATTCTATCTAAAAAATACATTCTTAGGTACATTTTGCCGAATCTCGAACCCGTAGCTCGAAAATAAGGTCGCAAAAATTCCCGAAATTTTTCAGTTTTCGAGTATATCTGGAGAAATAATTTTCCGATTGCGATGGAATGAGAATCAGACCTGGAGACCGTTGCTGTCCATCTTTTCCAAAATTTCGTCGTTCTACGTAGCGCCGTTTAGGCTGTAGCGTGAACAGAAAATTTTGCCGCACACACACACACACACACACACACACATACATACATACATACATACATACGCACATACTACCTCGATCGCGGAACGACGGCAAGGTATAACGCTTTACGCCCGCTCACTTCGTGAGTCGGGCAAGCGTATACAACAATATATCATATCAACACCCTAGTGTCAAGACGAATATGATTATGAACATGAAGAACAGAATTATCGATATAACTCACCAAGATTTTCGTAGAAGTGCATTAGAAAGATCTTTAACCATGCTTACAGAAAATGGATATGATAGAAATTCGATGGAAAAACTAATTTTCAAAGACCGTATTCAACAAAACCTAGAAACGCCAAATATTGAACAGACCTTCAGAACATCACCGTATATTGAAGGACTTTCTAATGAACTGAAGAAATTATTCAAGAGATTTATTGATATCAAAATCATCGCAAGTTCTTCAAAACGAATACCCATCCGCAAAAGTGACGCAAAATTAAGACCAAACATTAAATATAAAATATTAAAAATATAGTCGTTCATGAAAAATCCGGTCACAAAAATGGGCATTGGTTATGTTTGAGTCTTCTAACGCCTTGATAGGGATGGGTTTGATCCTTGTGCTTATTTTTCTGCTTATCACGTATACCGCCATCTGAGACTCAGGAGCTAAACTATAATAACTATGGAATGATTATCAATATACTTGAAACTTTAATATGCCATTTTTCTTCTTTTCTTATCAGTTTTAGATTGAGGCAGCTGATTCTGAATGTAAATCTTTCGAACAAAAAGTGAATTTTTCGATCTACCTTGAAAGTTGAAAAAAATTAGGTTTCTAAACATCGAGTTATAGGGGCAAACCCTTGTCTTTTTCTTTCTTGCAATCTAAACGATTCTCAAGGACTGCTGCTGCAAGAAGTTCCACAAAACATGAAGAGAAATTTTAATTAATGTCATTGTCCAATAAGTTTTCACTTCTTCGGTTTTTCTGGTTTTTTCACTTATGAAACGCCCTTAATATTCAAATGCGATAATAACATCAAGTAACATATCCAAATGAATGAATTTCTGAGTGGCTAATGTATTCATTTAATCGATTGTAATTTATTCCTAATCGCTCATACCATTAGAGTTTGTCAATTGTAAAAGAGAAATTACCTTCAATTTTTAACTTTCATTATGACACCAAGAACTTATCAAAATATTGTCTAATCATTAATAGTTTAAGAATTCAAAATCAGCGTAGTTTATTTTTTCTACTTGATATTTCTTGAGAACTCGTATCGACTCATCTCTCTATTACACGTGTAACTAAATAAAAGAATTATTCTATTATTTGAAAATATTTGAATTAAAATATGATTTAATTTCTCAAATTTTCGTTAAGTGTTATTGAATCCCCATAGAGCAAATAAAAGTAACTACATAGTTAACAGTTTTGTTTTAAGAAAATATTTTTGGTACGAATTCCTGCACGAAAAAATTTTTTTATTGAACTTGTAGCTGTTATTGGAATCACAGAATGCGAAGTTTTCTTTCATTAAAATAACGGAACTCACCTATCAAGAAAACTAAAAACCTGTAATCAATTTTTTCGGCACCACGCATTATTTCACATTTCACTTTAGATCGCTCCTATCAAGTGAAATATCGCACGTCGTCGGTTCGACGAGATCATCGCGACGAGTAATTTCGAAACGCGCGCGTTACTCCCTAAACCGGAATGTACAAAAGGAACCCTTCCGCTGGTGGCGCGAACATCAAACTGAAAACGTGGGCGCGTTTAAATTCCGACAAGCAAAAAGGGGCGCAAGCGCCTCTGGAGTTCACCACGAATTTCACCCTTAACGGAAATCGGAAAAAAATTATATTTTAAGAATTTTATTTTATTTGAAGCCTCGCTTTCTTCCTTTCAATATACTCTCCAACGTTATCAAACTTTTTCTTATACAAAGTACTAATATTCTGCTCGCTGCGAAAACGTAACTTAGATGAATCACTTAAACAAATATTATTCTCGTAGCTTTTGGAATAAGTTCCATTTTCGAACACATAATTAGTCATAGACTGCGCCGTCAATATATAGAGATAATTACTTAAATAAAACGAAAATGGTAAACCTACTTCAATATTATTACAAAAATTAATCTTCAAGGAATCATAGTCCACCGAAAATAACAACAATTGTTTATAACAATACAATGAAACGCCTATAAAAATATCGCAATCGGAATGAAAAATTTGCATGTCAGTTATAGGCAATGTTTTAACTTCAACATCTTCACCATTCATTTCCGCACAAAAATTCTTGATCACATCCGACTCAATTAAATCGTTAGTGTTCACTAGACCTAATTCTTCACCAGTTTTATAGTTCCAAAATCTTACTGTACCATCACCTGAAGCAGAAACCAATTTTTCACCAACAACTTTCAAAGAAATAACAAATTCCCAATGTCCCAAACAAAAACTTTCAATATTATAGGAATTTGGAAAATTGGAAACACGAATTTTCTCATCCCTATCGCATGTAATTACAAAACGACCGCACGGCGTTAGTAACACGTCCAAAACAACGCTTAGATGACCCAATAGAAGTACATGCGACGATTCTTCACTATCCAATTCATACAAATATACATCTCCTGTCCGATCTGCCACAATCAATGACTTCGAAGAGGTGAAACACAGTTGACTTGAAATACGGTCAACTCGGAGATTTTTAACTGGTTGGTAATGTTTATCGAACACTGCGATACGTTTGTTTTCTGTTGCGACAGCGAGTAGCTCGTGATCGTAAGAAATTGCTAAACATACAACATCGGTATTTTGAGATTCTGGAACGGTTATCGTGTTTTTAATGACCTTTTCTTCGTAAACAACCAACTGGTCACGAACGGTCGTTATAATTCGTCCGTTAAACTCGTTTAAAAGCAACATTTCGTTTATAATTTCAAATGAAAGTTTGTGGATTAACCATTCAATTATTGTGAGGTTATATTGAATTCCATAGAGAATAGAATTTTCTTAAATGACCTGAATTTGCGCATAGATGCGTTCTTGTATTTGCGACGAACACAACTGAATGTGATGCAACGTTTGCGACCGAACGTGCGCGGTAGTAGTCTTTTGGTAGACAAATCCGGAAAAAGTCAAATCACAGAGATGCTCAAAAAGATATACTGCGCAGGAACTAAACTATGTTGGATAGTTCAAATCACAGAGATGCTCAGAAAAATATACTGCGCAGGAACTAAACTATGTTGGATAGCATCAAACATTATATGCGCAATCATAAACCTAAGGCAGTGTTTTTCCACCTTTTGGTTGTAACGGCGCACTTTTCGTTCATCAAAATTTTACGGCACACCAGTAAAAAAAAAAAAGAGAACCAGATTGGCGCACAGTGTTCCGTACAGTATACCTATACCAACAATATTGATGTAACCTTCAGCAGTGCTCTGAATAGGATTTGGCTTTATGTTGGGCGAGTTGAAAAGAATGTCAAAGCATCTCAAATAGAGGCTCATTTGAAATTATAATTCAAAACCTCCAATTTCCAAGTTGAGCAGCTTCCTTGTCGAAGTGATGCAAATAGTATAGCTTTCAGGGTGGGAGCGGATATGTCATTATTAGATGAGTTATATAAACCTGAAAACTGGCCTACTGGGGTACTGGTGAAGCGTTTTCGGTTTTTTCGTGAAGGAAGAAAAAATCCTATCGCTACATAATAATGCTGATAGAACTGAACGCCGTGGATTTCTAACAGCAAACGAGATGCAACCTAACAATAGGATCAGAATGCTCCACCTAAATATACAGGGTGTTTCCGGAAACGAGAGTTCTTTGGAATTTTTCTTGTACAAAAGGAGGGATTTGCTGGTTTTGAGTTTCTCTGAACATTGGATGACTGCAGATGAAGTGCATTCATTTTCTCTACCAGGTTGAGGATATTTTTGGTATGACTGATGGAATGTCTAGGAATATTGCTATATTGGGGGATTTCAACTTGCCATTTCATGCTCCAGATAGAAATTGTAATTTATTTAATGATTTGTTGGCCTCTAATGGTTTTGTCCGCAGTGTGTTATTGCCCACAAGAGGAGTGAACTGTATAGACAATATATTTTTAAAATTCTCAGTTGACAGTTTTCAATCTCAGGTGGTTGATTTTGAGTTGTCTGATCACAGAGCTCAGGTGGTCGGTGTGGATATCCGGGTGGAGGCGAGGTCTGAAGGTACGATTATAAGAAGGAGCCGACCACTGACACAGGTAGGGCTTAATTCTTTTCATAAAATCATTTGTAATATGTCTTGGGAATTTGTGGATGATGATGGTTTGATTGCTGAAGAGCATTTTGATATTTTTCATGATTTTATTGTTGATTCCTTCTTGCTCTCGTTTCCTGAAAAGGAGGTGTGATGGAGGGGTTAAGTGGTTTTCAACGGAGTTGTATAACTTACGGGAGCATCTCAATTTGGTGAGGGATATGTATTCACGTTATCAAACTGAAGACTTGTGCATTGCACGTAATAGCTTGAAGAAAATTTACAAATTCAAAATAGACCAAGCTAAGATAGATGCTAATGATAAGATTATTAAACGTTCTAGTAATGTTTCCCGAACGATGTGGAATTTGATTAACGCTAAAAGAAACTCTGAAAAGGGTGACCTGTGTGTTTCCATTGTTGCTCAGGATTTCAACAATTACTTTTCATCTATAGCAAGTGATACTATCAAGGTACTTGGTAATAGAGTCTTTGACCCTATTAGTTTAATTAAAACCAAGGGCAAGTCAACCTTCTATTTTAAGCAGTTTTCATTCAATGACGTTCGGGATGTAGTAACAGCTTTAAAACCAAGTACTAGCACTGATGTATATGGGATGTCTACATTTTTAATTAAAAGGAACATAAATACTCTTTTGCTTCCACTTACCAAACTCTTTAATTTATGTATTGCTAATAACACGTATCCAGATTGTCTCAAGGTGGCAAAAGTCATTCTTTTGTTCAAAAAAGGAAATGTTGAGCGGGTGGAAAATTACAGACCAATTTCGTTGGTGCCTGTACTATCGAAGATTTTTGAAAAGTTGCTCTGTGCTCAATTGGTACAGTACTTTGAGACTAATGAGTTGTTCAGTCCTGCCCAGTTTGGATTTAGGAAGGGTAAGAGTACAATGGGTGCAATTCTGAGTTTTATAGATCATACTCTGAAGTGTTTTGAGGAGGGAAAATTCTCATATTCTCTATTTATGGACCTGGCGAAGGCCTTCGACTGCGTGGCCCGCCTGATTCTGCTCAGTAAGCTCGAGGCATATGGGTGTTCCAGTGACAGCTGTAACCTTTTAAATTCTTACCTATCAAATAGATATCAATCTGTATTTTACAATAATAATTGGTCTGATAAACGCCATATTTCACTGGGCGTACCCCAAGGTTCAGTCTTGGGGCCAGTATTGTTTCTAATTTTCATTAATGACCTTCCAACTTTTTTAAATAAATTTACTACTTTACTTTTTGCGGATGATACGACTGTCTCTGTAACATCTGGTGACTTGGCTGCTGTGTTGGAGGAGGGTGCTGCCGCGCGGGCGGTGGCCTTTGACTGGTTCACCTCAAATGGATTAGTTTCAAATGATCAGAAAACTGTTAGATTACTGTTTTCCCTCAGAGATGTTGATGATGCGGGTCTTTTGGGAAGTACCAAGTTTCTGGGACTATCTCTGGATTCTTGCCTTCGCTGGTATGTACACACTGACTACCTGGCTGGTAAATTGTCTAAAAATATTTTCCTTCTGAAATCAATGTCCAGACAGTTATCGAAAAGTGTATTGAGGGTTACCTATTTTTCTTTGATCGAATCTCAGTTGCGTTATGGTATACTGGGTTGGGGACTCTGTTCTTCACGAAATCGAATTTTTGCTCTTCAAAGAAGAGCCATCAGAGTAATATAAGGTCTGAAGTATAGAGATGACTGCAGAGCCAAGTATAGTGAACTTAAGATCCTTACCTATCCCAACCTTTACATTCTTGAATCGTTTATTGTATGTGCATAACAATAAAAATAACCTTGCGATAAATGGTGAATGTCATGATTATTATACCAGGGGTAGAGATTTGATCAAAACTAACTTCTATAGACTGTCAAAATCTCAGAAAGGCCCTCAGTACATGTCTATTAAATTATACAATGTACTTCTAACCTTAATTAAAGATTTACCTTTAAACAGTTTCAAAAACACAATACAAAAGTTTTTAATTAATAATCCTTTTTACGACATTGAGGAGTTTTTTAGTTTTAACTTGTCACTCTTTTGTCGGCCGTGTGTCTAATTAAGTTTTATCTTGTTTTTCTGTGATGTAGCTTTTGACTATTTCCTGTATTTATTTAATATTTATATATGACTAATGCAAACATAAATAATGTAAAGCATGAATAAAGATTATGATTATGATTATGATTATGATCATAATCGATAGTGGAGGCTTATCAATAGGATCTCGTTGATACTATGAGATACAAAACCTCAAAAAGCAACGTAAATAAAAACCCATAGTTAAAAATTGAATCTTTATTATTTTAATGCGATATTTGCGCCTGGCGCACGGAGCAAATCTTTTTTATTCTTGGACAAATTGTTGACAAACACACTCGAAATTCTTCTTCAACAGTTAGAAGACGTTCGCGTTTTTTACTTTTTATCTTCGTCAACGCTGAAAATCCTTGTTCGCAGAGGTATGAAATCGAGAAAGGCAAAAGAACAGTTAGTACTTTTTTACTTAGCTATGGGTATTCCGCTGAAACATACATCCAGAACTTGTTCAAATTCAATTCTTGTAGTTTTAATAATAAAGTGCGGTCATTATTTAACACACAAAACTGCTCTTTCTCTCCCAATGCAAAACCGACCAAGCTGTCAATTGAAATATTAAAAGGGTCTCTTACCCAGTCAAAATCCTCTACCTGGATATTGCAAAAATATTTGCATACATTTTTTTCCAACAAATCCAATGAATCACTTGTCAGAGATCTCATTGTAGAATCTACATTTCTGGACGCTGTATGAGGGAACATGGACAAAGTACCCTGGTGAATATGACTTTTCCATAGAGTTTCCTTTTCTATGAAACCGTTCATTTCATCGGAGGACGTCATCCTCATTTCGTCCTTGCATACTTGTATTTAATTTGTTAAGATGTTCAAATAAATCTGTCAGATAGGCCAATTTGGTGCACCATGCATCTTCACTGAATAGGTCAACCAACTCGTATGTTTCCAAAGTGAGGAATATCAATAATTCTTCCTTCGTTCATACACACGTGACAAAATATGTCCTCTCGATAGCCACCTTGCCTCAGAGTGTAGAAGCAAAATGCAGTGGGCTGAATCCATGTCTTGGCAAATTTCTTTGAATAATCTAGATTTCAGTGGATGGCTTTTAATGAAATTTATGACCTTCACTACATCATATACAACAATACAGTTCTTAAGCCATGCGGCAGAGTTTTTGATACTAGTGCTTCCCTAGGAATGAAACATTGGGTCAGCACAATATTTGGGTTTATTTTCTTTATCAACGCAACAAGCCCTTTTACAGAACCTGTCATTGAAGGTGCTCCATCAGTACATATTCCAATACAATCGATCCATGATAAATCAAAAAACTTCAAGTACGCATCTTCGTTTCGGGCAGTTCTTTGCAACAAAGAAAGTTTTCAATAATATAATCTTCTAGGAACATATGTATAAATGCCATGACTGTCTACTTATATCAATTGATTTATCAACTTGTAACGCGAATGTGCGAACAATTTGTAGTTTTTCTATTACTTGTACTTCAATATTCAATTCTGACATGTGTTCTATACGCCTGCTTATAGTATTATCAGACATCAGAATTTTCAAGACCTGCTTTTCAGCTTCAACTACAAATAAGGTCTTCACAATCTGACTACAAGCTGGTAATACTAAATTTTCAGCGACAGTATGTAGTTCCATTTTTTTACTACAACTTCCGCCACGTGGTAACTTGCCTCTTGACACCTGTCAGAGATAGTCATTGTCTTGGTGAGACTTGTGGATTGTTGGGCTTGTGATTCCAGAAAACGATGAAAGTATTTTAGGTCCTTATCCAAAAGATACGAATGTAGAAAGGTGTCGCTTTAATTTGCTAGGAACCATTGCTTCATTGGATAATTTTTGTCCGCAAACGAAACAACAAGGTTTTGGCTCGTCTTTGTCTCCTATCCAAGTAAATTCCAATTTTAAATAGTCTTCATGATATTTTCGTTTAACGTTCATCAGTTTTTGTTTTTTTTTTTTTAGACGGGTTGACTGCATTAACCGATATACGGGTTACGAATTTATCCATGTTGAACGTCTTTTCAGAAGTCAAACTCAGAATAAAATTTAGAAAAGAGAAAAAATAGAACTCACACCGTGTATGTAGTGAGAGGGATATAAAACAGCGAGAGATAACAACTGACGCACATGTGACAAAAGCACCATGAGGAAGAACGGATGACTCAAACGAACACGTCGAGTCAGAGTATTTTTTCCGCCCCGCTATTCCTAGCGCTCCGTTACCATAAACAATCCGACAACACGGATCACAAACCTAACCTAACCTGATCTTACCTAACCAAAGTTAAACCATTCTAAACTATAGAATTAACAATATGTATTATAATTATTGTCAAATTTTTATTGAATGAATGAAAACAAAAAATATTTATTCCTTGCTTGTCTTGGGATAACCCGGATACAGCTCTTTAATGCTATCTGGTATGGCTTCAAACAGATCTTCTTTCTTAGTGAACGTCCGACGCCACAAAAACTCTCGGAGATGGAATCAATCTTTCCTTTTTTTCCTTTTGATAATCACCGTTTGAAGAGATCGCCAGTTCGATTCGATGATCTGCGCGTAAACACCTGTCTTCGGGTCCACGAAATTCTCAGAGTGGTTTACAGTGAGATGCGTTTAACCATGATCGGAGAGATTTATATAACCTGAACCTCAGTTCCTTCTCTTACGTGTTTCCTTATCAAGGAAAGAAGAGTTTGCTCGCTTATTCGGTTTAGAGTAAGATCCCAGATCGATAAGACACAACTTATTTTCACATAAATGAAACCTCATGTTCTCAGTAGTGTCTTATGTGCTCAGAATACCTGCGCGCTTGTGGAGCTTGCCGAGTGACACCTGGGCAGGTACCAGGTGTGAAAGGTAACTAAAATTAATAGTTACCTAACTTAAATTTTCATAGCTGATTTTTAAATATATTTTGTAGAGTGTTATTATAAAGTTATACCATAAGCATCAGACACTTTTCATGGGCCAGAACTTTTGTCAGACGCTTTAAAGCTCTACAAAAAATAAATTAACTTAACTTATTTTTACATGTCTGACATTTAAATATGTTGTTCAGACAATTGTTACGAAGTTATATTTAAATAGTCAGACAAAATTGATTGACCAAACACCCCCTAAACAGCAAAATTATTCTGCTGTGAGTATGAGCGCGAAAGCATTATGCGCATGCGTCTTAGAGTAAATATACTGATTTTAGTTTTTTCTGGAATCTCAGAATAATATTTTTTGGGCAGAGCAGTAAAATTTTTATAGCATTCCCGATGATAACCTTTATCATATAAATCTTCAGGTAAAACTACGTCTTTAAATTTTAGGTTATGTGTCACTCGCTGTTGTAAAATAATTTTACACTTTTTTAATGTTATCGCGGTAAATAATATTAATTTATCACTAGATTTTTCACAAAATGTACACGTTAATTTTGATGGTTCTGTTTCTTCCATGATTTTCACGTTAATAAGTAATGTAAATAACTCACAAATCACACGACGTAAACAACAAAAACATGTGGTCTCACAGATCCAAACTATACTGTATACTATTAGGTTGTACCCAAAGGACACATACACAATACACAGAAGAATTACACGAATGAGAGAAGGGGAACTGAGTTAGTAAGACCGCCTCACTCGCTCCGAAACGCACCTATAATGCTTTCGCGCTCATACTCACGGCAGAATAATTTTGATGTTTAGGGGGTGTTTGGTCAATCAATTTTGTCTGACTAATTAAATATAACTTCGTAACAATTGTCTGAACAACATATTTAAATGTCAGACATGTAAAAATAAGTTAAGTTAATTTATTTTTTGTAGATCTTTAAAGCGTCTGACAAAAGTTCTGGCCCATGAAAAGTGTCTGACGCTTATGGTATAACTTTATAATAACACTCTACAAAATATATTTAAAAATCAGCTATGAAAATTTAAGTTAGGTAACTATTAATTTTAGTTACCTTTCACACCTGGTACCTGCCCAGGTGTCACTCGGCAAGCTCCACAAGCGCGCAGGTATTCTGAGCACATAAGACACTACTGAGAACATGAGGTTTCATTTATGTGAAAATAAGTTGTGTCTTATCGCTCTGGGATCTTGGACTAGTTGTTGTTGTGACAAACTTCTAATCGATAAGCAGCGCCACCTCGCTCTATCATTCCTAGTATCCAGATTCCTTCCACCATCCTTCCTCGATTATATTCACGCTTCCCCATCTTGCATTCGTCAACCACAATCCCGAGACCGCCAATTTTTTCCGAGTCCTTATAGCCTTTATCCAATGTGGCCATACAAACTTCTCTACAATAGGTGAATACATCAGCTACCGTTTCTGAAGAGACAGTCGTCTCCAGAATGCTGGCCTCGTGTATTGTTTTACTGTAATCGAACTACCTAGCGAAGCTATTCTCTGCCGGATATCGCAATGTAGGCGTTCGAACCAAGTATTAGCTTCGACGGAAACGTTGTGGTCGAATGAACGGCCCTTCAATTTGGATCTGCAACGGAAAAATCCAAAAAGAGGACCATCCATCCATATGGTGGCTTGTTCATGCTTATCGCACCATCGTTGTTGTTTCTTGACCAAGCCCTGGTTAATGACCCACTCTTTGGCGACATCCCCATCTCTCAATACTACTTCAACTAATTTGAGCATATTCCACCTCATTTTGTTATTGAAAGTAAACGACCAGGGCAACAAACTAAACACTACCATATAAAAATAGTAAGGCGAATTTCCTAGAAAAACTGTAAACTTTGGTACATTTTTTCGATGGTAAATAAACGTGTCAGAGTATTTGTATCTTGATGGACGTTTTTCGGAAATCCAGCCAATGATTTTGTTTATTGCTTCCAACTACATACATTAGCCAGATTGAGAATTATACCGAGTTAAGGAGCTATCAAAGATGAGACTTGAGAATGTATTTTCTGGTTCTAGCTGTTTATACCAACGAATACGAACATTGTATTCGTTGTCATCATATAAAAAATAAGGGTAGATAGGATTCTAATATGAGAACTAAAAACAAAGATAAATAGAAGTACATTATGAACTTTGTGATATTAGTTATAACAATAGTTAGGTACGAACACCGTAAACTTCAATTAATACCCTAGCATAACTGCGGGCAGGAAGAATGTATCTGATAATATGACTGTCTTGGTATGATTGGAGTTCGTTGCAATATGCTCTTTGTCTTCCAAAATTGATGAATCTCACGTGGGTAAAGGTGGTTTTATCGATATAAACAAATAGAGCTTCATTCAACGGTTCTGGGTTAGTACCTCCATAAATTAAAGTGCTTCTTGATAACAATTCGTCGGTTACTTTCGGTGGATCTTTTGACGTCAAATCACCCCAATTTCCTTTACCGTCGTCAGTTGGCAATTCATCTAAAATATCATTAGTTGCAACAGAAGAAAATGTTTTCTCAATTTTAATCGCAGCGGAGGAACTAATGGTAAAAAGCACGAGGCTCAGACAAATAATTGAATTGTTCATTTCGTTTTCGATGATACTATGATAGCTTATCGTTTCTAACATGGTCTTATACTTCAATAAATGTACTTGAAAACATAATCTATTATCTTTATATTCGAAATGACCTAAGTAATTGAACGTAAAACATGAAGAAAAACAACTAGGAATGATATCCGGTTCAATTCGATAAATAAAATGACAAAAAAGCGTCTGTATTATTTTATTTTCATTCATTTTTATAGAACTGCTGAGGAAGTGATAAAGTAATATCCTTCCCGAGGGCTAATGTCAGAGTAAAGAAAAAAGAGTATAAAAACACCGTTTTAGTGATTTCCCAATATTTTGTTATTTCTCATCCTGATTTTATTAATAAATCTGAAAAACGTTTATTCAGTATGTTTTTGAATAATGGTTACCGTAGGTGTTTCTTCAATACATGTTTTTCTTCCAAACCACAAATCCAGATATCACCAATACTCAGCGTGCATCCGTCAATTATTTTAATCAGTCGTTTAACGTTGCGTCAATTTATCTCCTTCATTGATACAATATAAATATTTCTCAATTGCCTATATTCCAGGCACAACTAACACATTAATCCACATTTTTCGTATTATACCTCATATCAAGTTTGCCTTATATAACCCCTTCACACAAAATTTTCAGTAAAGTCAAAGATTCTTCACCAATTCTTTCCCATCATAAGAGTGGTCTCCTCAGAGATGCGCTTTTGCAAATCATGCGTTTTCCCTTGGTCACAATTTTGATTTTGATAATATCAACTTATTGTGTTGCAGTTCGAAAAGAGAACATTCCTAGAAATGTGCTGTGTTGAATAAATGAATGTTGGAAATGAGTTTCTAACCGTTAACAGAAAAACTGACTTCAACAACATATGTAACCAATATTTATATTTATCTCTTGTCATTGGATGGTTCTAAAACTCACGTATTTTACATCTACATCTACATCTCAGGTATGACTTATTTCATTTTCTTTAATACTTTCAAATATCTTTGCTTTTTTTTGTTCGATGTTGGTTTCTCTAGCTCGGTTTGATATTTTTTGACATGCAGATTGAAAGATTGTTTCCAACGACAAAACATTTTCAACATCCTCCTGCTGTTTCCTTCGGTTTGCCGTCTTGCCTAAAAGCTATTCTCGAATGTAAATAATCATTGTATCTTAGCATAATCAAAGCAGTCGGGGCCTTCGGCCCCTCCTGCGCCTATGCGCCCCGATCACTCTAGGGGCCCGATCACTATATGCGCCCCGCTCTATATATGATCACCTCTTAAGTCACCGTACGGTTGTAATGCGGTAGATTTTCTATGTGAATGTCACGGGGTGAAAGAAAGTGATTTTCGTGCTACGGTAACGGTAATATAAGATTTTGAAGTGTACTGATGATGATCTGCATATTTTCGAATATGAAGTAATTGTTTTTCGTCTATTTTTCATGCTATATTTTTTTATTCTATTCCATTAAAAGGTAATCATTTTTTTTTTCTTATAATTTCAGTTTATTTGCATAGTTAATTCATCTGTTGAAATCCCTCTTTGTCATTTTGGCTGTGCTCAAACCACAGCGATGATATACTGTTGTAAAGTATGGCGTGGATGATATATGATGTTTCTCAAAATGCGTTTCGAAATTTCAGTTTCTTTTCAAGTATTTGTATTGAAAGTAATTTCGTTTTGATTTGTTTTTTTGCTACGAGCAATATTTATTAGGGAGTAAGTCTTGTTTCATTAGTATTACAACTCCATTAAGAAAAAATGTATTTTTCTTATATAATTTTTTTCTTCCTATAATATTATTTTTTTTATAAAGTGAATCGAATATATGCTAATTTTCCATTTTTGGAATAGTTTTTTTTTGGCCATTTTGGCTGTGCTCCCATCACAGCGATGACATACGGTTGTAAAGTGTGGATGAAGGCGTTTTGTGTTGTCATATACATTGCTTTTCGATTTTCTTTTCCAAGTATATGTATTGAAGAATGTAGTTATTTTTCTTTCATTTTTTTGTGTTATAAACATCATTTATTTAAGTTAAAACAGGTATTCTAATCTATAAGTTGTCAGTTTTGCTTCGTTCATTATGTGTGCCATTTATGTGAAAGTATTACATTTGCAATTTCAGTTTGCTGTGTATTGATCCAACAATTTTTGAATTATATGTCGCCATTTTTACATCTTGATTTTTAAACATTTTTTTTTATCTTGTTAATGAGGTTTCTTAAGTTAGATATTGTCCCATATTTAACTTCAATTTGCTTTTTGATTCTTTCATCTCTTGAAAAGATTCATGATTAGAATTTTTCAATATTTTATTCAAGAGGAATTCAAATATTTTTTATGAGAAATGGGATGCGAAATTCTTTCAACTCTCTCCTTCATTTGCCTGATACAATTTATTTTCACTTGTAAAGAAATATCCGAATAGTGATGCGTTGATTTGTTTGATGCAGAACTTTTCCTATATCAGACTATTCGGTTGGAGCAGTCTGCATTTTTATATCTCAAACCCAACTAAGTAATAAATGTTTGTAGTCTGCGGGGAGTATAAATCTTAAATTTTACTCATAATATATGTTTGCCTATATATTATGTATATGTTATATACATTGCCTCAATGTATTCTGGCGACATATTTGATCTAAATACTTACAGAATATTGTCTTCATTAATATGCTTTTGCTTTTATACTCAGCTAGAATCAACTGAATATTTGATAGCATATTAGGAAAAAAAAGGAAACCAGGATACCCAATATGAAGCGGCAGAAAAACGATAAACTCATTTAAGTGTTTAATGTAAACTTTTATGTAGGTTTACCGTAATCGTCAATTAATATCCTAGGATAACTACTAAATACTAATAAATACTAATACTTGCTTAATATTGTCTTCATTAATGTGCATTTGCTGTTATACTCAACTAGAATCAACTGAATATTTGAAAGCATATTATGAAAAAACAAGGAAAGCAAGATATTCCATATAAAGCGGCAGAAAACGATAAACTTATTTAAGTATTTAACATCAAGTTTTATATAGGTTTACCGTAAACCTCAATTAATATCATAGAATAACTGCGAGTAGGACGAACATACTTAATAACAACGGTATCAGCAACCGTTCCCATATCTGTGCAATATGCTCGATGTCTTCCAAGATTTATGAATTTTGCATGGGTGAATATATGACCGTTCATCTGAATTGTTTTTACTTCGTTAGTCGATTTAGGGTTGTCACCTTCAAAAACCAAGAATTCTCTAAGTAGAAGTTGATCAGTTGTGCCAGGTGCCACATTTGCTAACAAGTCGCCCCAATTTCCAGTACCATCATCAGGCGGTAGTCCGTTTGTACCATTAATTGCAACCGAAGAAAACGATTTGTGCACTCCTATGGCGACGGAGAATGTAAACATGAAGAGCACGAAGCTCAGACAAATAAATAACTTGTACATCTCTTTTTTTTCAATGATACTATGAATGTGGTCTGTTTTATATGGAAATTGATGTACTTGACAACGAACAAATAATTGGACGTAGAAGATGACAAACGGAATTTGATAATTCTAATAACCTACTTTTAGTAGGTATTTGTTCATATCGTTTTACACGATTACGTTTAAGTGGAATCGAAAAAATCACACAAGTCTGAATCTTTTCACTTGTATTCAATTAAATCATTTTTATTTTTGATGCAGTCAGAAAATCGATTCGCATAACAATTAGCAGCGTTTGGTCCGTACCTATTTTTTAATGTAAATATGATATTAATATATAATTATAAATATAATCTTATTCTAACAAATAAACCTTACAACACTCTGAATATATTTTTTACTAGATTAAAAGACCCTACAGATGAAAATAAACAAACGAATGTAGTATACAAAATTTTTTGTATAAATTATCCAGGAAAATATATTGGACAAACAAAACAATATTTACATAAAAGAATTTATTGATGCCGGAAAGTCGCGAAACGAAAATGTTCTCTAAATTCTCATCGATAGAATTCGATTTATAAATGTACACATGCTGAGACAACAATAAAATATTCTTAATTATCACCAAAGGGAGAAGAATTAAATTTGAGTGAGCAAAGAGCTTGATCAAAAAATTCGATAAAACTCTATCGAAAACTGAGAATATTTTAAGCTCTTTTGTTCTAATTTTTCATTTTGATGAAATTAAGTGTTTTCCAAATAATATAGGAAATAAAATTTTCGAGTACTTTTTGAATTACATATCGAGAATAGATAGCTTCACGGATATGGATTTCTGTATAAAACCTCTTCTAATTGTAAACAGTAGACAATATTTTCTGAAAAAATGTTGAAAGTTATTATATGTTTGAGCTCATTGCTCGCAGTCCTCGCTTTTAATTTGGATTCAGTGAATGAAATTAAGCCATTACGTTGGACTGTTGTTGAACATAATCTCACTGACGATGAGATTCCAATTGATGATGGAAGTCCCGATTGGGGTGACGTACAATATGGGAATCGACAGGATGACTTAAACCTTTACTCGAGGGAACTTTATTTTGGAAAAAGAAGTAGGACGACAAGGTTTTCGCTAATTACGCGAACAGAATGTTTAATAAAATATTTGGTCTTCGCCAATTTTGGAAGACAAAGAGAATATGCCGATTCAGTCACCGTCTATGGAAACGAGGCGACTATAGTAATTCTCAGGAATAAAACAGTCGAACCTAGAGTACTTCTGGAAACTTACTGTTGAAGTTGTAGCTAATTATTAACAAAAAAAAACTTTATTATTACTTAATTCTTGATCATTTTAAGTGTGAGCGTAATGGAATAATTTGCTGTTAACAATAAAATGACCCACATTTCTTCTATATTGAATAAATTTTTGATGGTGTCTAAAAATCATCGTTTATTATAGCATAGAAAAGTGTCGTCATCATAAATAAAGTTTCTTTATTCCTCTTTGGCCCACGTAGCATCACCCAGAGCCGGATCTATGGGGGGGCATGCGGGGGCATTTGCCCCGGGCGCTAAGATATAGGGGGCGGCAATGGACCAGTTGTTTAAGTAGACAACGTCTAAATCTGACATCAAAATAAATATTATTATCGATTCTTTCTTCACTTCATTAATGATGATTGACAACTCATTCCGTTGAATAATATTCCTTTGAATTTTTGTTCCATGCTTTGGTCAAATGTTCTGATTTAACACAGCCTCACGTCGGTACGTCCTCATAGCGATTGATTTCATTTTGATAAAGCGAACGTATGGTATGGTTTACAGGAACAATGCTTCCTATATTCTAGGACGATGTCTCAATACGAATCCCAAAATGTTTTTGCGAAAGAAGAATATTATCACTCATTATGTTCACTATTATAATTCTGGCTTCATTAAGAAGTGATTATCTGCCATGAATCAATTGTTAGATATATATAGTATGCTTCAATGAAAAGGTACCACCCTTGATATTTCTCATTCTATCACTATCACCGGAATTCAATACTGTTTGGACGGGGACACATTTTGAGATAATCTTGAGTCTGAGAAAAGCAACCCTTTACGGGGGGAGGGGGGAGCTTCAACCCCATGAATTTGAATAGGGAATAGGGGTCGAGTGACAGATCATTTTGAAGATCTCAGAATTCTCTTCTCAATAATGTGAATTTTGATTTCCTTGAATTGAAAATGTTGGAATAAAACGGATTTTCTTTATGATGTTCTTTTCTCGAAATCGAGCAATGAAATTCAAAGCCGATCAAATCAAATATTCGAATTGTTCTCCGTTCAGTTCCATACAATAAAACAAACGCGATTCAATCATTCTGCGAACATCTCGAAAGACTTCTGGTGTCAACTGATTACACTTTGCGACACTTCTCTACTGCAAGTTGTCTAAGCTATTTAGCTTAGTTTGAAACACTTCATATTTCAAGTATCACTATAGGAAAAAATCAAGAGATGTCAAATCCGGAGACCTTGCAGGCCATTCTATTGGACCTTTGCGGCCTATTTAACGCTCTGGAACATATTCGTTCAAGAAGAATCGAACTGGTGCTGAATAAGGAGCAGGTGCTCCATCTTGTTTACAGAATACTTCTTCTTCAATCAGATCCTCATCATTTTGGATTACATATTTCCAAAATTCTTGGGTAGATTGAGTTTTGAAGAAATTCAAGATAAACTTTACCATTCAAGATTTGCGGAAGAAGAAGTAGACCGATAATATGATCTCCAAGAATTCCAGCCCAAACATTCAGTTTTTTTGGACGTTGAGAATGTCCTTCCCTCATCAAATAGGGATTAACGTCACTCCAGTACAGAAAGTTGTGACGGTTCACATGACCATTGAACGAGAATGTACACTCATCCGAAAACCAAATGCTGTTAAAAAGTTGTGGGTTGAGATTCAGATGATCTGTCATTTTTTCACAGAATTGAAGACGTCTATCTGGATCATCATCGTTCAATTCCTGCACAAAATGTATTTTGTAAAGATGAAACTTGAATTTGTGGAGAGTCCTTGAAACTGATGATTGGCTCACTCCAGAAGCTGCACATATTTTTCTCAGGGACTGAGTGATTAGCATTAAAGCTACTTGTCCCAGAATAGCAATTTCAATAGCTTCATTGTTGGTGCTTCTTAGTCTGAACTGAACCAGTTTCTCGAAACTTTTCCACAAGCAACAGAATGTCCCGGATTATTTCCCTTGAAAATTCTTGCATTTTTCTCATTCGAGTAATACAACTCGATTAGTTCTACTCGTTTTTGAATTGAACAAACCATTCTCACTCACTTAAGCAGTATTGGTGAAGACCAAATTTAATACTCACCTGGCTAGGAAAAGATACCGAAGTTGTCCTTAATAAATTCAGATGAAGTTCAACAATAGAAATATCATATGGTTCACAAGGTTTTCCAGCAAAAGAAAAAAGTAGGCAGAATGTTTGGATCGCGTTTGTTTCACTGTATGGGAGTGAATGGAGGATAATTCGAACATTTGAGTTGGATGGCTTTGAATTTTGATTTCAGGAAATCAAAATAAACATTATTGAAAAGAGAGTTACAAGGTCTTCAAAATGATGTATCATTCGACCCCTATTACCTATTCAAAATCATGCGGTTGAGGCGCCCCCTCGTGAGGGGTTGCTTTTCTCAGACTCTAGTGTATTTCAAAATGTGTCCCCCTCCAAACATTATTGAACGTATCTGATTCAATTCCGGTGATAGTGATAGAATGAGATACCCGCCCTGAATCAACCCGTCTTTTTTATCGAAGGGGGAGGGCGGCACATGAGTACTTTGCCCCTCCTGCTAAAAATTGTAGATCCGGCCCTGGCATCACCAAATTGGCTTTTGACTGGATGAGAAAGTTGGACTAGGCCAATAACATCTTTTATTGTTTTATACTTTCAAATTTTCATATTATCCGATCGCCGGGATATGTTCCACGTCACTTAGAAGACATTTATACGAAATGTTCCTATTTTTTGAAGGAAAACAAAATTTTGGTCCAAGTGATAGGATTTTATGAACACCTGGTGGTATCATTACATCACTCAAATTTCCAAGCCCGGACGGGTCAGCTAGAATATCACGTATTTTTTTACTAATGCATTCATCCAATTTTTTTATGTTTCCTGTCTTCATTTTGCGAAAAATTCTAATGCAAATTCCATCCTGACATTTTTTGTATTCATTCCAAACATCACTTGGTATATTTTTAATATCGAATTTTTATAATTTTTCTTCCAAAATTTCAATATTTTTTATTGTTAGTTTAATTTCAGTAGATAAAATGTTCATTTGAATTTTTGTAGTAATTTCTTGATTCCTGAACCTCCGTTTGAAAAATTCCGTAACATTTTTAAAATACATTTTGTCGGATCAAATATATGGCGGGGAATTATTCCGGATTATGGATACACCACAACTGCATCTTTAAAATATTGGGCAAAATTGAATTTTAAATTATCAAAATCTAGAAACCAATTATGAAATTAACTGAACCAACAAAACGCAAAGAACAAATTGATAAAGCAAAAAATAGTTTAGTAGAAAACAGTTAATCCATTTCTTTAATAAATAGTGTTATAGAAGAAAGAATAAACAAAATACATATTAATAATAATGATAGTGAATTAGATTATTCTAATATAAAGTATATTAGTATACCGTACATTCCGGCATTATCAAAAAAAAATAGGTAACATTTTACGTAAATATAATCTTATTCTAACAAATAAACCATACAACACTCTATATAGATTTTTCACTAAATTAAAAGACCTTACAGATAAAAATAAACAAACGAATGTAGTATACAAAATATTGGACAAACAAAACAATATTTATATAAAAGAATTTACAACAATAAATATTTTTTTACGATTAAATAATGAATATACAGCTCTTAGTAAACATTCACACGACTTAAACCACAATTTTGATTTCAATAATGTAACAATCTTTGATAAAGAATCAAACTATCAGAAACGATTAATCAAAGAGATGATATATATCAAAAAAGAAATAAACTCTGTCAATTTTAGAACAGGTATTGAAAATTTAAGTATAATTTATAATGGAATATTTTAAAGTTACAGTTAAACAGTAAGCCGTAATCTGTATCTAAGCAACATTATTAACATCATCAGATTGTCAAACCATACTCAAAAGTTGTATTGAAGAAAATTAAATTAATAATTATTAAAAATAATTAACAATGGATATGATAGAAATTCGATGATAATCTTCAAAGAGCGTATTCAACAAAACCCAGAAACGCAAAGAACAAATTAATAAAGTGAAAAATATTTTCGTAGAAAACATTTATTCCATTTCTTTAATAAATAGCGTTATAGAAGAAAGAATAAACAAAATATATAATAATAATAATGATAATGAATTAGATTATTCTAGTATAAACTATATTAGTATACATCTTCTTGCGGAATAGTTGTATGATTGGAGATGTTTTCCAGTTGTCTTCAATTATCTTGATAGAGAGATTCGGAGACAGATTCGTGAAGAGAGAAACTACATCCAGTGAGATAAATCTATAAGACTCTGGGATACGGAGATCATTTATTTTTTGTGCAAAAGATCGAGAGTTCTTCACTGAAAATTCCATGTTCTGCCCATATGATTCTTGGAGAACGTTACTGATGAATTTACTCAAACCATTTGTTGCTGTTCCAATTGTATGCACTATAGGTCTTATCGGCACATTGGGTTGATGAACTTTTGATAATCCATGAAATCTCGGCGGAAATGAATCATACATAGTAAGTAGGTAAGTAGGTCCAAAATTTTGTCTTCCTCCAACCAATAGAGATATTTCGTACAAAAGAATCATCTGTGATGTTGAAAATATCCTTGACGGCATTGGAGAAAATTTCAAGGATTTAGTCAGAGCTCAAGTCACCAATATTATTACAAACTTTTATTTCAAGAACGCTATGGATTATAAATTTCTCAACTATCTTCATTCCGAAACGAAGATTTTCATGAGAGAACATCCACAAATTTTGATACTGGAAGCCGACAAAGGAAACATCACCGTTTGTTTAACCAAAGATACGTATCATACAAAGTGTGAAGAATTGGTAAATGATCCGAATGTTTATATCCAACTGAAGAAAGATCCAACAAGAACTATAGAAACAAATTAGTAAGAAATAATAATCAAATAAAAGTTAAGCTTGATTGGTACAAGAAACCTTGCAGCACCAATAGATATATAAACATCATGTCATATCAAAACCCGAGTGTCAAGACGAATATGATTATAAACATGAAGAACAGAATTATCGATATAACTCACCAAGATTTTCGTAGAAGTGCATTAGAAAGATTTTTAACCATGCTTACAGAAAATGGATATGATAGAAATTCGATGAAAAAACTAATCTTCAAAGAGCGTATTCAACAAAACCCAGAAACGCCAAATATTGAACACACCTTCAGACATTACTTTCTAATGAACTGAAGAAATTATTCAAGAAATTTATAGATATCAAAATATCGTAACTCTAACATCATTATACCATCGGCATAAAGATATTATTCCAAAATATATAACGAAAAATATTGTTATAAAATTGACTGCAATAATTGTCAACTGAGTTATATCGGACAAACATCGCAAGCTCTTCAAAAACGAATAAACCTCCACAAAAGTGACGCAAAATTAAGACCAGAACGCTGTGCACTAGGAAACCATGTCAGAACAACAGGACACTCAATGAAATATAACGACGTCATTATATTAGAAAAAGAGAAAAACCAAAAAAAACGACTCTTTCTCGAAATGTGCCATATTGTTGAAAACGACACCATGTATAAAGAAGCCGACACTTTCCATTGAGATATTCAATTGTCAAATAATTATCAAATTATCCCGACGACGCTTTGAACACAAAAGAAATATAGATACGTTTTTCGAACAGAAATTGTATTACTTGGTCGAATGCCTGATAAAAATAACAACTGAATTTGTTTAATTTACAAAATTTTATTTTGTATGTCCTTCAAATTACCAAATTTTTTGTAATTTTCAGAGAGGTAAGTTCAATTTCCTGTTTACAAGTCTCTGAATTTTAAGTTCCCCAAAAGTTTTTTGTTATTTTGTGTGTAATTTTCCCACTATGCAGATCCTCTTCTGTAAGGTTAATCCTATTGATTATAGCTAAATCATTAATCCGCAAACAAGCATTAATATCATGTGAACGTCGCTTAAAATCACAATAATTTGTAGAATTTTATCATTCTTTATTAAATGTAGGAGATTTATCCATTTCATTAAAATTTCTTGATATTTTCAAGAAATTCTTTATGCTGAAATGTTTGTTTCGCAGAAAATTGCGAACTTCCAATTACCAAAAAATAAAAAATCATTTGAAATATCTTCTGGGAAAATATAATTTGCTGAATTTCAATTGTTTACGTAGCGTTTCAAACATTCTCTAATAAAATTGAAGTGTTCTCCAAACAAAAGCAATTTCTTTAGAAGTGTTTTATTAAGTATATATCAAGGATGGATAGTATCAAACAAATAAATTTATCTTTTTACTTCCGTATATAAACTACATCAATTTTCTTTTAGATCATACTTTCACAAAATAACAATATGATGTTGACCAACCTTTGCTATGCCAGTTTGGTGCTCTACGCGCTGTCATTCACCCAGGCCGAACAACAAATCCAATCCAATTCGTTCACGGAAGGTGCCAATAACTTTTCTACTCTTTGGGATACCGATGACGGCTGGAGCAATTGGGGTGATGGTGTATGCAATGAAAAAAAAGAACCTTGGAATCCTTTTAGATTTGACGTTGTCGCGGTACCACTAAAACAAACTACTCAGGAGTCCGTTTATACAATTAATGTGCCAGGTATAACCAACTGCCGATTTCTGAACGTAGGAAGACAGCGAGCAGCATTCGTCCGTTCAGGATACGAAGGCGAAGAATTTAAAATATATTTTCAACAACAAGAGAAAACTGAACCTAGATTATTTATTCAGTTTTATAAATAAGAATTATTCTGATTTGAATTTAATTACGCCTGTATGTTTATAATTATTTATAATTACAAAACTAAAATTGTTGTTCAGAATTTTTTTGAATCAACTATGTGTGACGGACTGAAATACATCAGTCATTCTTAACGCCACTAACCACGATTCTAATTTCATGGATCATAGTATGCTGGATATTATCCTTGTAAAACACAAGCGTGCTATGATCGAAGGAAAAAAAGTGAATAACGATCATTCGGTGATTGAGTTAGATGGAGTGCAGACGTGAAATAATAGTCCAAGATCCGGCTGTCGATTTTGGTGGGGATAAGCTCTCGCGATGAAACATTTTTTAAATGAAAGATTGGGTGAAGTGCAGTATACCGGCTGCTGAATTTCGACCTAAAAATATTTACGGCTGTTAGAATAATAGTAGAGGAACACATATGCAAAATTCTAAGTGTCGGAAGTGAATATTTACGGAGATATTATTATTTAAAATTTGCATTAAAACATACACAAAATTGACGGCATCCATAACTGCGCATGCGTGTCTTCTGCCGTTTAGCCGAGTGGAATAGATGTCAAGGATCGGCAACCCACAACGTGCTTCAATCCGCCAGTGGCGGCTCGACCGTCCGGATTGGTTTCTGTTTGTAGAGAAAAATGAATAAGGCAAATTTTGGTTATCAGTCAATCCGGTTCTTATTTCTAATTACAAAACTATCACGATCTTTTTTGAATGCCTCCTTAATTTTTAATAGGGTAAACTGTCCTTTTAGGCGAAGGCCTAATGATAACTGACCAAAATAAACAAAATGGATTCTTCGTTTTTTTTTTGTTTTTTTCGGATTGAAGGTCTGGAGAGCGATACTGGCGGCCTATACGTGGTGGTGTCTGTGAATGCTTATAAGCAAGCTAAACGGCCAGAGTGTTCAGTATATATTTTTGTGACAAGAATAAATTGATATTAACTTGAACACTTTCACACATTATACTTATGTTGTTTTATCTTCGAAATCTATAGCGTGTAGACATTTTGTAAATTCTGTAGTTTATAGGTTAGGTTGTTTTAGATTAAGTTAGTTTTAGGTTAGGTTTGTTTTAGGTCAGGTTTGTTTTTAGGTTAGTTTTGTTTTAGGTTAGGTTTGTCTTAGGTTAGGTTTGTTTTTAGGTTAGGTTTGTTTCAGGTCAGGTTTGTTTTAGGTTAGGTTTGTTTTAGGTTAGTTTTGTTTTAGGTTAGGTTTGTTTTTAGGTTAGGTTTGTTTTTAGGTTAGGTTTGTTTTAGGTTAGGTTTGTTTTAGGTTAGGTTTGTTTTAGGTTAGGTTTGTTTTTAGGTTAGGTTTGTTTTAGGTTAGGTTTGCTTTTAGGTTAGGTTTGTTTTAGGTTAGGTTTGTTTTAGGTTAGGTTTGTTTTAGGTTAGGTTTGTCTTAAGTTTATTTTTCTTTTTAGGTTAGGTTTGTTTTAGGTCAGGTTTGTTTTAAGTTAGGTTAGTTTTAGGTTAGGTTTGTTTTAGGTTAGCTTATTTTTAAGTTAGGTTAGTTTTAGGCACAAGTCGAGTAAACTACCTCTTGGGTGACTTGGAAACGTTTACATGGCTGATTGGTTTCTCTCACTGAACGCCACTGGCCTATACAAACTTCAATATTTGATAAAATATTCCCTCGTCAGATCCATCTAGCGGATAACTAATTGATCGCATAGAGTTTTAGTATTACAGTTTCCATCTTTCATTTATCCGAATACGGGCTACTACACGCATGCGCAGTTGTGGATTCCATCAATTATGTGTAGGTTTTAATGCAAATTTTAAATATTAATATCTCCGTAAATATTCACTTCCGACACTTAGAATTTTACATATGTGTTCCTCTAATATTATTCTAACAGCCATAAATATTTTTAGGTCGAAATTCAGCAGCCGGTATACTGCACTTTTTCCAGTTTAGCACCATTCGACGGGGATAAGGATTCCAAAAAACGTAGGCTGCCCGATCAAAACCGGCCGCAACTTAGGGGCTGTCTGGTTTAAAGATGTGGGTTTTTTTCGATATTATAAGTGAAATGCTTTTTTTATAATGAATTTTATACCAAAATGAAGGTTGAATCGTACTGATTACGAAAATAACCGACTCACCCACGAAAAATGATCGCTAACAGCCCTTAGGACGACTTAAATTAGTTGCATTTGTTAGGTGTTGAGAGAATAATCCCATTGTCGAAGCACGTGAATGCGAGAAGGGAAGCCGACGAATTTTTGTTTATAAATATCAATGAGTGTTTAAGTTACTGTAAATTATACTCCTGTCATGCAAATTTGTTTTTGTTCATTCAATTTTCTGAACATTGCATTCACTCATCGTGCGATATTGAATTTTTATTTATTTTTGAAGCGGCTGTCGAAGAAGAATAAGTGTTTCTTGTGTCATAGCGGTGGTGAATTGAGGGAATTTACCCAAGAAAAATACGAAAAATGCAAGTTAATGTTAACTTTTCGTAAAAAAAAAGAACCATTACCTGCTGAAATTCTATTAGAACATGTATTTTTAACCACTCATTGAGAATGAAATACTTCATCGAAAATAATTGATATCCGTACAAAATATTAATTTCAAACAGGGCTAATCAAAAGACAAATAAGTAGCACGGCAGTAATTTAGATAACAATATCTTCTGATGCAATGAATAAATAATAAGGAATTTATATGACACAAGTATAATGTTACAGTAGCCTAAACAAGCAGAAGTGTTTATAAACAGAAATTCGTCGGCTTCCCTTCTCGCATTCACGTGCTTCGACAATGAGATTAATCTCTCAACACGCAATAAATGCAACTAATTTAAATCGTCCTAAGCAGGGGCAAAGAATATATACATACTGAACAAGAAGCGTCACTCCCACGCAAAATTCGTATAGGATTTTTAGTGCGCAGGTTACCTAAATATAACGGATTGACATAAACAGCTGATTTCACACCAATAAGAAATAAGATTTCACTTTGGCGCTAAAACACCTTTAAAACTTGCCAGGACCGGATTTAAGGGGACGACGGAAATATGCTCCAAAGTTACGTGAGATGAATGGTTTTTCTTCGTTCAAAACTTATCGTGTTAATCAAAAATCAAAACTTTATGTCTGATTTGTTTCCATCCTATTTGACTTAACGATAATCAATTCGAATAAATTCCTGAGTCCGTGCGTTTAGCGTTTTGTTAGTGCGCAGGCTACCTAAACTCGCTCAAGGTCACAAAAATCTGTTAGTACGATTTTGTTCCTAAATTACCGAGAGTGACGCTTCTTGTTCAGTATGTATAATTGTATATATTCTTTGGCAGGGGCGTGCCTTACGGGCCCGCAGGGCCCGCGGTGCGGGGGGTCCCGGACTATTAGGGGCCCCCAATTTCCTAATAAGCTAACCCAGGGGTCGGCAACCTGCGGCTCGCGAGCCACATGCGGCTCTTTGGATGTGAGGCTGCGGCTCTTTAGTTCCATTAAAAAAATGTTCTGAAACGATTAACGAGGTTTAGGCATTATTTCTATCTCTCAGCTACTTTTTGTGTCTCTTTAAAAACTTGAAATTTTGTAAATAGTAATTTTTGGCTCTTCCGACTCAAAAGGTTGCCGACCCCTGAGCTAACCTATTTGGACGGGGGTAGGGGCCGCCAAATTTTTTTTTGCGGGGGAGCCATCAAGAAACTTGGCACGCCTCTGGTCCTAAGGGCTTTTAGCGATCATTTTTCGTGGGTGAGTCGGTTATTTTCGTGATCAGTACGATTCAACCTTCATTTTGGTATAAAATTCATTACAAAAAAAGCATTTCACTTATAATATCGAAAAAACCCACATCTTTAAACCTGGCAGCCCCTAAGTTGCGGCCGGTTTTGATCGGGCAGCTTACGTTTTTGGAATCCTTATATTATACCCCGTCGAATGGTGCTAAACTCATTGCGAGATCTTATCACCACTTTTTTCGTAAATTTGTGCAGGTTAGATAATTAATTTAAGGTATTTGCGGCCAGTTTTCGATAGGCAGCCCAGGTGGAATGTACTATATTCACAATAATCTTTCATTTAAAAAATGTTTCATCGCGAGAGCTTATCCCCACCAAAATCGACAGCCGGATCTTGGACTATAAAGAATTCGTTCGGTGTTCAAAATAAGGTCTACAACTTCACTCAACCCCTACATATTCCCAAAGTGGTGACCTCCGACTGCACAAATTGTGCGTAAAACGGGAATATCGCGATTGTGAGTGATAGTTCACTTTATTTCTTTGTACTTCGAGCATTTGTCGTCTGTCTTACCGCGTGAAACACGATGTCTGAAACAAAAGACGAAGTGATCGTGACCGTGGAAAATGTTTGCCAGGCGAATCGATTAATAGCATCACTACGAGTGCGAAAATCCCGTCATTCTGGCCACACAAAATTGCGCTGTGGTTTTGTATGGTGGAATCGACGTTTTCCCTTGCGCGGGTGACGAACGATGCAACAAAATGGAATCTGGTGCTTTCAGCTCTCGTCGAACAATACGTTGAGCTCGTCGAAGACATTATCACTGATCCTTCGACCAATGGAAAATACGGTGAATTAAAAAACGCGTTGATAAAGCGATTACCGTTATCGGATACTTCACGTGTCCAAAAACTGCTTGAAAACGAAGAAATGGGTGACCGAACGCCAGAGCCGGATCTATGGGGGGGGCATGCGGGGGCATTTGCCCCGGGCGCTAAGATATAGGGGGCGGCAATGGACCAGTTGTTTAAGTTGACAAAGTCTCACTCTGACATCAAAATAAATATTATTATCCATTCTTTTTTCACTTCACTAATGATGATTGACAACTCATTCCGTTGAATAATATTCCTTTGAATTTTTGTTCCATGCTTTGGTCAAATGTTTTGATTTAAGACAGCCTCGCGTCGGTACGTCCTCATAGCGATTGATTTCATTTCGATAAAGCGAATCTATGGTATGGTTTACAGGAACACTGCTTCCTACATTCTAGGACGATGTTTTAATACGAATCCGAAAATGTTTTTGCGAAAGAAGAATATTATCACTTATTATGTTCACTATTATAATTCTGGCTTCATTAAGAAGTGATAACCTGCCATGAATCAATTGTTAGATATATACAGTTTGCTTCAGTGAAAAGGAGCCAACCTTGATATTTCTCATTCTATCACTATCACCGGAATTCAATACTGTTTGGAGGGGGATACATTTTGAGATAATCTTGAGTCTGAGAAAAGCAAGCCTTTACGGGGGGTGGGGGAGCTTTAACCCCATGAATTTGAATATGGAATAGGGATCGAGTGTCGGATCATTTTGGAGATCTCAGAATTCTCTTCTCAATAATGTGAATTTTGATGTCCTTAAATGGAAAATGTTGGAATAAAACGGATTTTTAAGTATCACTATAGGAAAAAATCAAGAGGTGTCAAATCTGGAGACCGTGCAGGCCATTCTATTGAACCTCTGTGGCCAATTCAACGCTCTGGAACATATTCGTTTAAGAAGAATCGAACTGGTATTGAATAATGAGCAGGTGCTCCTTCTTGTTTAAAGAATACTTCTTCTTCAATCAGCTTCTCATCATTTTGGATTATTTCCAAAATTCTTGAGTAGATTAAGTTTTGAAGAAATTCCAAATAAACTTTACCATTCAAGATTTGCGGAAGAAGAAGTGGACCGATAATATGATCTCAAAGATTTCCAGCCAAAACATTCAGTTTTTCTGGACTTTGAGAATGTCCTTCCCTCATCAAATAGAGATTGACGTCACTCCAGTACCGAAAGTTGTGACGGTTCACATGACCATTGAACGAGAATGTACACTCATCCGAAAAACAAATGCTGTTAAGAAGTTGTGGGTTGAGATTCAGACGGTCTGTCATTTGTTCACAGAATTGAAAACGTCTATCTGGATCATCATCGTTCGATTCCTGCACAAAATGTATTTTGTAAAGATGAAACTTGAATTTGAGGAGAGTCCCTGAAACTGATGATTGGCTCACTCCAGAAGCTGCACATATTTTTCTCAGGGACTGAGTGATTAGCATTAAAGCTACTTGTCCCAGAACAGCAATTTCAGTAGATTCATTGTTGACTACCCTTTCTGGTTGGTGCTTTTTACTCTGAACTGAACCAGATTCTCGAAACTTTTCCACAAGCAACAGAATGTCCCGGATTATTTTCCTTGAAAATTCTTGCATTTTTCTCATTCGAGTAATACAACTCGATTAGTTCTACACGTTTTTGAATTGAACAAACCATTCTCACTCACTTAAGCGATATTGCTGAAGACCAAATTTAATACTCACCTGGCAAGAAAAAGAAAAAGTTGTCCTTAATAAATTCAGGTGAAGTTCAACAATAGGAATATCATATGGTTCGCAAGGTTTTCCAGCAAAAGAAAAAAGTACACAGAATGTTTGAATCGCGTTTGTTTCATTGTATGGGAGTGAGTGGAGGATAATTCGAACATTTGATTTGGATGGCTTTGAATTTTTTCGCTCGATTTCAAAATGAGTACACCATGAAGAAAATTCGTTTGATTCAAACAATTTTGATTTCAGGAAATCAAAATATACATTATTGAAAAGAGAGTTACAAGATCTTCAAAATGATATATCATTCGACCCTATTACCTATTCAAAATCATGTGGTTGAGCACCCCCCCCTCGTTAGGGGTTGCTTTTCTCAGACTCAAGTGTATTTCAAAATGTGTCCCCCTCTAAACATTATTGAACGTATCTGATTCAATTCCGGTGATAGTGATAAAATGAGATAGGCCTTTTTCATTGAAACACCCTGTATAATTACCCGCCTTGAATCAACTCCACTTTTTTCTCTTAAAGGGGGGGGGGCGGCACATGAATACTTTGCCCCCCCTGCTAAAAATTGTAGATCCGGCCCTGCCGAACGCCAACGCAGTACCTGCGTTACCTGCGAAATCTTGTAAATTGTACAAAGGATCAGAAGCTTGACAAACTCATCGTCAACTTGTGGAAGCTCCGGTTACCAATCCAAGTGCAGCAAGTTTTGTCTGTGAGCACCGAGACTGACGATGATAATTTGGCAAGGATTGCGGACAAAGTGCACGAAATTCGGCCTGACCGCCGGCAAATTTGCAGCGTGCATGATGAACGTAGACAAGACATGAATATCGACGGAGTTAATGTACTTATCAAGCAGCTCACGACGAAAATCGACAATCTTTAATGTCAAGTAAATAACCTATCAGCACATTCGCATTCGCAACAACGCCCCCGCGAACAAAACACTCCGGGTTCCCGTAATGCGACCCCTAAACCGCGCGTCACCAGACACGAACTTTGCTGGTTCCATCGAAAATTCAGGGAGAGATCCAATAAACGTTACGCACCCTGTTCATGGAACGCGGAAAACTCAGAACGCCGTCAGTAGAGGCGGCCAACGCTGACGGTGGTGGGTCACGCCGCATCTTCAGGAAGATTTTGTTTTTTGTGGACACTGGCGCTGAATTGTGCGTTTACCAAAGAAGGGCTACGCGGCCCGTTTAAAAAGTGCGAGTACGCGGTAAATTTAAACTTTTCGCTTCAACGTGAGTTCAAGCGACCTTTTACGATTTCGGACGTTGGTGCGCTTATAATTGGTATGAACTTTTTAGCACACTACCCATGTAGAAAGTCCGACCGTTTGCCGATGTTAACCGACGGTGTACCACCGGCTCAAGTCCGGGCCAACCTTGGCACCCGATTGTCGTCTACCAGTACTGTGCCGGCGTTGGGCCAGTAGTTCGGACAATCTCCTACCTACTCTAGGTTGCCAGTGGTTAGACAACGTTGGTCCGGTGATGGTTGGAAAGTTGGAATATATTCGTCAACGCGTCCTTGAATCGAAACGCGAAGCGAAATTTTCTTTCGGAGGCCATGACGGCGGAAGGGCGAAAAATACGATAAATGGTCCATCATGAAAACTGAAATAAAAACTGCGTCATTGTTTGAATATTGCTACTATAGCAGCAATACTGTGTCTATAGACACAATAGATAAGTTGTTTATTTCATCTTTGTTAATTTTCAACAATTTTTGATAATACAGACTCACTAGAACTAAATAATATGACATGTAAATGAAGAAAACGTATTTTGTCGCGATGAGACATTGAATGTAAAGAATGAACACGCTGTATAAAATCACTTACACCGAACAGAACGTAATGAACAGTACAAGGAAAGTAACAATTTCAAGTTCAATAGGTACGACTTGTCGTAATATTCGTTGTTTTTTAAATCAGTAGAAATAGTCATATACCGACCCATTAAATTGACCGATCCAATCGGTCAAGAATAATATCCTCGTTAACCAAAGAGGAACAAAAGCTCCCATATGTTCAGTTTAGTGAATACGACAAACGTCCGTTCCGAGAATTGGGGACAGATTTCGAAAGCGTATCGAATGAGTAGAGTGGTCGAAAAATCTTCAGCTGTAAGAATATTCCAGATAAAACATATTAGATGTTTTTTTCCCCTTTTTCATTCACTTGGCATCGTTTTCCTGTGGAAGACAGTCGCAAACGGTTTGAAAAAAAAAACGCTCACAAAGTTCTCGTCAAAAGTTCGCAAATAGAAAATATACCTAGTGACAAAGTGATAACAGAGTAAGTACATGGATATTTCTTTGTCGACATGTGTGATATTTAACATTTGAGTTTATGATTTCTTCATTATTTGCAGACTGAAAAAAACGACTGTATTTGTACTAGTTTGTTTTTTGACCACCAATACACGACTTAAAGAAGTCGAATTAGTACCGAAATCGTGGGTTGTTAAAAAAAGGGATTGTTAGTATTGCTTTTGTCCGCCGAAGGTAGATTATGTTTTCATGGCTGATTGGGTCAAATCCCAGAGAAAAACAAATATTGCGTGGGATGATTGGGAAGTAAATATATTATCAGAATGTGGTAAGTCGAAAGAAATATTTTGATGAATTTTCTAATTTTTTTATATTTAACAAAAACTACTATTTTTTAGTAAACTATTGTATGTTGTTGTATCTTTTCGAATAAACGTTATTTTTATATCATTATTATTGTTTTATATTTATATTTTTTAATATATTTATATTTTTTATATTAATGTAATGGTAATACCATTACATTAATATATTATTATATCACTTTTTTTTTCCCGACACAAAATCTGTTTTTTCATTGAAATCCTCAGCTTTTTATGTATACTTTATATGAACTGAAAAATGAAAGAAATATTCCTGATGATTAAATCAGTGGCCAAATCAACATTAATCATTGAAATTCTTAATTGGAAAACGTGATACATTCCACCATTGTCTATCTAATCTTTTAAAAGAGCTAGTGAACATATATATGTATATATATTTGTACACGGATTTCGAAACCGGCTCTAACAATTTCTACGAAATTTGGTAATTGAAGCCTTTTTGGTAATAGAAATTGGATGGACTAAGTATCATCGCGTTGGGGTGATAAGAGGTTGAAAATAGTTGCGCCGTCTCGTAGGGAGTAGCGTAAACAATGTTTCATACGAGATGTAAGGTAGATCTCTACTTTTCAAAAGCAATTAGGAAAACATAATCAGTGCTTCCCCTCCTAAATAATTAATTGAATTTCCTTTCGATCTTTTCAATGCCAGTTGCACAGTAAATTCAATGAAACTTCATGAAACGACAACAACTCTGAGAGAACATATTGTATCTACGTAGACGTCACAAATTCTATTACTACTGCACTAGTAAGCAAAAACTGCATGAACATGCCTCTTTCCTTCGAAAGAAATTCAAATACGACTCCTTCCTTTAAGTCTCTGTTTCAACCAGATTCGAGTATTTTTTTACTTTGCTATAAGAATATGGTGCTTCATACCCTGGCTGTAATGTAGACACATATAACGATAAACGAGCGAGCTCGGTCATCCAGATACTAATCATTAAGTCTATTAATAAATTGTATGTTGTTGTATCTTTTCGAATAAACGTTATTTTTATATCATTATTATTGTTTTATATTTATATTTTTTAATATATTTATATTTTTTATATCAATGTAATAGTAATACCATTACATTAATATATTATTATATCACTTTTTTTTTCCCAACACAAAATCTGTTTTTTCATTGAAATCCTCAGCTTTTTATGTATACTTTATATGAACTGAAAAATGAAAGAAATATTCCTGATGATTAAATCAGTGGCCAAATCAACATTAATCATTGAAATTCTTAATTGGAAAACGTGATATATTCCACCGTACAGAATCAGGGTTTCATCATTATTTTTTCATTGCGAAGTAAATTGCGTCAGTTAAATCCCCCAAGTGTTCGCAGTAATTACACATGTCAACATTATATCCGTGTGCGAGTTCTTTCGCATTCACCAATTCGTATCCGTCATTCAGCAGTAGAGGAACCATATTGAGTGTGTTTTGTAACCATATAATTTTCACGATAATTCATGCTGGAGAAGTGCTCATGTTTCAATGGAAAATTTCAGAAGCGTCATTTTAACGTCTATTCATTTCGGCTTCTACAAGTGATCCTTCTAAAAAGAAGCCAGAGTTGCATTTATACGAGTACAACATCACGGAACTCGATGGAAACTTAATGAATTAGGGAATAAACAAGAGAATGTAGAAACCTTTACTGTTTGATGGGTAAAAACGGTCAATGGATTCAGTATTCGATTAGCAGAAAGACCTACTACCAATTCCCAAAATTTCTAGTCCGGATGGAGGAGATTGGGACGCAACTTTTTGCGAAAACTGAGTTATCGAGAGTCATTCGTGCAATCTCGTTCAAGATTTGTGGTGTCTGGTCTGTCGTGAAAAAAATTTAGCAGCTATGGAAACTTAACAAATCGGAAACCGGCCCGGCCTCAAGCCCCATGTCTTTGGTGTATTAATAACCTCCTAGAAGATGAAAGCTATTGGATCACTCGTTTCTTGAATTGCTGCAAGTTATAGGAAGTACCTCTGAGAGAGCTCCATATCTCGCTTGATCTGCAAAAAACGATTTTTTATACAAATCTGTGTGAGAGGCTGCCAAATGGACGGCAAAATGGTGGTAGTTATAAATCTGTCTAGTTGTGCAATTGATAACGATAGTTATTACCGCACAAGACCAATCTCCATTGTGGTATTTGTAAAATAAACCGAGGTCGGTCATTTCCTTCAATCTCCGCCAATCTCCGTCGATGATCTGTGAGCCGATGTTCGTCTACTAGTTGAACCGCTCTCCTCTGAATAGAATCGAGGTTATCGAGCGACTGCTTTGGGGCCGATGCCCAGACATGTGAACATTACTGGTCAGTGCTCTGGACATCCTCATGAACTCTAAAAAATACTGCCCTGGGATTAATGATATTGTGTAATCAATGGTTAGAAATTCGCCGATTGCTGCAAAACTGAGATTACTTGAGGTAGACGTTTGTGACGTTTTTTTGACATGTAACTGTATCTGTCAATCTTTTTTCTCTACTTGGTTAGGCATACTGGAGAGGGGAAGAAATTAAACGATCAGTAATCAACCTCCCATGTAGAAAGTCCGACCGTTTGCCGATGTTAACCGCCGGTATACCACCGGCCCAAGTCGGGGCCAACCTTGGCACCCGATTGTCGTCTACCAGTACTGTGCCGGCGCTGAGCCAATAGTTCGGACAATCTCCTACCTACTCTAGGTTGCCAGTGGTTAGACAACGTTGGGCCGGTGATGGTTGGAAAGTTCGAATACATTCGTCAACGCGTCCTTGAATCGAAACGCGAAGCGAAATTTTCTTTCGGAGGCCATGACGGCGGAAGGGCGAAAAACACGATAAATGGTCCATCATGAAAACTGAAATAAAAACTGCGTCATTGTTTTAATATTGCTACTATAGCAGCAATATTGTGTCTATAGACACAATAGATAAGTTGTTTTTTTCATCTTTGTTAATTTTCAACAATTTTTGATAATAGAGACTCACTAGAACTAAATAATATGATATGTAAATGATGAAAACGTATTTTGTCGAGATGAGACATTGAATGTAAAGAATGAACACGCTGTATAAAATCACTTACACTGAACAGAACGTAAGGAACAATACAAGGAAAGTAACAATTTCAAGTTCAATAGGTACCACTTGTCGTAAAATTCGTTGTTTTTTAAATCAGTAGAAAGAGTCATATACCGACCTATTAAATTGACCGATCCAATCGGTCAAGAATAATATCCTCGTTGACCAAAGAGGAACAAAAGCTCCCATATGTTCAGTTCAGTGAATACGACAAACGTCCGCTCCGAGAATTGAGGACAAATTTCGAAAGCGTATCGAATGAGTAGAGTGGTCGAAAAATCTTCAGCTGAAAGAATATTCCAGATGAAACAGATGTTTTTTCCCCTTTTTCATTCACTTGGCATCGTTTTCCTGTGGAAGACAGTCGCAAACGGTTTGAAAAAAAAAACGCTCACAAAGTTCTCGTCAAAAGTTCGCAAATAGAAAATATACCTAGTGACAAAGTGCTAACAGAGTAAGTACATGGATATTTCTTTGTCGACATGTGTGATGTTTAACATTTGAGTTTATGATTTCTTCATTATTTACAGACTGAAAAAAAAAACGATTGTATTCGTACTAGTTTGTTTTTGACCACCAATACACGACGAAAGAAGTCGAATTAGTACCGAAATCGTGGGTTGTTAAAAATAGGGGTTGTTGGTATTGTTTTTGTTCGCCGACGGTAGCTTATGTTTTCATGGCTGATTGGGTCAAATCCCAGAGAAAACCAAATATTGCGTGGGATGATTGGGAAGTAGACATATTATCAGAATGTGGTAAGTTGAAAGAAATATTTTGATGAATTATCAAATTTTTTTATATCTAACAAAAACTACTATTTTTCAGTATACTATGACGAAGGATTACGCCGACTACAAAGATCATTCGTGCGTATTGAAAGAGGAAAGGAAACTGTCGGAATGTCTCATAATAATACGAATAAACAGATTACTTCTTTTACTACAGAAGGTATACTATAGTTTATTGTCATGAATTAAATATTCATTAACCATTTTTCAGATGTTCACTTCAATGAAGATGAAATAAATATTCCAACGCAGAGAGTCAATAGTCTAGAAGTATTTATATTTATTTTTATTTTTGCGTTGCCGCAATATTTCATAGATCCAAAAAGGCGTCAACGTGTGGAATCAAAGGAGGATAACGGCATGAATGAAAAGAAGAAAGAGAATGATGATTCAGTCACAAATGATGATCCATCTTTTTTGGGAGGTGACATTAAAGACCTAAATTCTTTGTGTGAGTTATAATACCTACAAAATGATTTATTAAATATAAGCATTTACTTTTTTTAGAGCTTACGATTAATAATTATATAGACCTTAAATTTGAAGAAGTTCATAAAGAAACAAAAAAAGGAAAACGAGCCGTATTATACCAATTAAATGAAATGAAACGAGACATAAATATTAAAATTTGCCGCCCATAAAAGTCCCCAAAAAGTTTTTCGGAAATTAATGAATCAAAAAAATCGGATCTGGTAAATTTTAATTATAAAATTATGATTAGAAAAATTCTTATGGTATATTTTTTTCAGAAAATCATCCTCAACAATATTTGCGGAACAAAAGATAATTGGCACGATGCATTCACGGAAATAATGAAGCACATTTTAAAAAAAAATGTTCAATTATTGTACAGTGGGACCGGCAAAAAAACGAAGACTGCACAAAAAAGGAATTTTTCGGGGACAAATATATATTCTCTTATGGGAGGTAAAAATAATTTATTGTATTTTAAATTTTTTCATGTCGTTTTCAGATGTTTTGAAATCGTGGTTCAATGCAGAAAAATCTGCTATCCTAACAAAAACCAGCCGTTGGTTATCAGGAGCAGCAGATAGGGAGGGCGGAACAGCGCAAAGAAATTCTTTTTAGTCAATGATTATCAAATATATATTACATATTTCTTCAGGTTAATTTTGATTTTATATTTTCACTTGTATTTCTATTTTTTAAATGACATTTATATTATGTCGCAAATATATTTATCTTTTTAATTTTTTACAATTGATTCAATTTTTTCCCATATCATATAGATACCTTTTGTTTTCTATTTCTGCGTAATTTGGAAATGATTCAATTATTATGGATAAAACAAAATTATTTTTCAATGTCACTTTATTATCATACATATAATTAGACCAATTACCTAATTACCTTTCAATTTAATACCAATAAAATTCTGGGTTACGTTACCGGTAGAGCGTCGGCTGCCAGTTCAGGCCCAACGTTGGCTGCTAGCACCGGTCCAAGGCCGGCAACCAGCGTTGGGCCGATGTTGGGTACCTACGATCGGTCTCGAGTGCTGGCCCAGAGTCGACCACCGTTGTCATCCCAACGCTGGCTGCCGATCGTGACCGTCGGCACCCTGCGTTGGCCCAACGTTGGGCCGGTGGTAAATTTCTACATGGGACCCGCGGTCTCGACTTTGTGTACGCCTTTATCGATGACTTTCTCATCGCTTCGGAGAATGAAGAAAAACATTTCGAGCATCTCAAAGCTTTAAGGTTGTAGCGCACTAGACCGACCATCACATCACGTCACGTACCGTCAAAAAAACGGGCAGGATTTACTCAATGTTAATAAATGAACCTCCGCGCACTAAACCAACACGTCGGAGACCGTCAAACCTTTGTCGGCTTTCTTGACGGTGGGTGACGGGACGTGATGGTCGGTCTAGTGCGCTTCAACCTTTATTCGAGCGTTTTAAAAAATTCGGTGTCGTGATCAAACCAGCAAAGTGCGTTTTCGGAGTGCGCGAAATCACGATCCTCGGCTACGTTGTGGATGAGCACGGTATCAAACCACTACCGGAACGCGTCGATGCGATACAGAACTTAACCCCACCTAAAACCGTAAAACAACTTCGTAGATATCTGGGAATGATTAATTTTTACCGACGATTTATCCCACACATTGCAGAAACGATTCAACTGTTAAATGATATGTTAAAAGGTGCTAAAAAAGGTAACGCCCCTGTCATGTGGACCGATAATGTACAAAAATCGTTCGACGATTCAAAAACCGCACTTGCAAACGCAACGGTGCTGTCTCATCCTGTACCGGGCGCTCCCACCAGCATCGTTACCGACGCGTCCGACCACGGTATCGGCGCCACTCTACAACAGCGTGTGAAAGGCGTGTGGCAACCATTAGCGTTTTTCGCGAAATCGCTCACTCAGGCTCAACGGAAGTACCTACAGCACGTATGACCGTCAATTACTCGCGACATTCAGTGCGGTAAAGCGTTTCAAACATGTCATTGAAGGCCGTATTTTTCATATCTATACGGACCATAAACCTATAACGTTTGCTTTCAAACATAATCTTGAAAAATGCTCCCCGCGTCAGTTCCGACAACTAGATTATATCGGGCAATTTACGACCGATATTAGGCATATCAAAGGAGAAAATAATCAAGTAGCGGACGCACTTTCCCGGGTCGATGCAATGTCAGCTTCTGTCACTCATGAAGAGCTACAAACTGCCCAGGAATAAGATTCGGAACTTCAAGCGTTGCTTGAATCAACGACGACTGCGTTGCACATGAGGAAGATACATTTTCCGGACAACAACGTACACCTTCAATGTGATGTTCCAAAAGACATTGTCAGGCCTTACATTTCCGAACGCCTTCGAAAACGAATCTTCCTGTCTATTCATGGCCTTTCGCACCCTGGTGTCAGAGCCACACAGAAACTAATCACAAAACGTTTCGTGTGGCCGTCAATAAACAAAGACTGTCGAACGTGGACACGTCATTGCATGCAATGCCAGCGATGCAAGACAACGAGGCACGTCTCGACACCCTTTAAGGATTTCGAGCTCTCCGGTCGTTTTGAACACGTACATATCGACCTCATCACAATGCCCTATTCGCAAGGCTACCGATACTGCCTCACCTGCATCGATAGGTTTACGCGCTGGACAGAGGCACTTCCAATTACAAATATTGAAGCGCAAACTGTCGCAAATGCATTTTTCTCTATTTGGGTATCCCGTTTCGGCGTGCCCGTCAAAATTACTCACGACCGTGGACGCCAGTTTGAATCAGAACTATTTAGAGAATTACGTCGATTAACGGGGAGCAAACCAGCACGAACGTCTGCTTACCACCCCCGGACAAACGGCATGGTGGAACGTCTTCATCGTCAGCTGAAGACTGCTTTGAAATGCCATGATATGGAGAACTGGGTAGAGGTTTTACCAATCGTTTTACTTGGCATACGTACAGCGGTCAAAGAAGATTTGCAAGCAAACTCGGCAGAACTCCTCTATGGAACGGGAATTCGATTACCGGCCGAAATCTTTACAGCTTCATCCAAAGAGCCAAACACATCCTTTGTGAAACGTCTGAAAAGGTGCATGAACGCCATTAAACCTAGTCCGGTCCAACGTCACGGGTCCACAAAAACTTTCATTTTAAGGAGCTTGACGAGGCGTCCCACGTATTTGTTCGCAACGATAGGATTGGAAGCCCAATTAGTGACGTGTCCACGTTCGACAGTCTTTGTTTATTGACGGCCACACGAAATGTTTTGTGATTAGTTTCTGTGTGGCTCTGACAGCAGGGTGCGAAAGGCCATGAATAGACAGGAAGATTCGTTTTCGAAGAGGTTCGGGAACGTAAGGCCCGACAATGTCATTTGAAACATCACATTGAAGATGTAGGTACGTTGTTGTCCGGAAAATGTATCTTGCTCATCTGCAAAGTTCATCGAAGTAAAAAAGTAAAAGATCTCCCTCGGGAAGGTGAATTTAACTTTGGGACATTTTCAAAGTGATAAATTACATGAAATCGGTAAGATACATAAAATCATACCAGTGTCTCAAAGAGGAATTTCCTCGAACTGGTCTCTCTCATTCTTAACATACATACTTTACATACGATAACAATTTCTATAGTGTTAGAAAAACTGTCATACTAACAACAGTTCCTCTCTTTCTCGTGAGATGGTGTCGCGCAGCTCAGTAGTCGATGAGCTGAGGAGTTCTTCTCGAGTTGTGGTTGAGAGCGGTTGAAGCAAACGGTCGCGTGTTCGTAAATCCTGCGAGGATTTTGAGGAAGCGTCTGGAGTGACCGGACTCCTCGTATTCGCGATAAGGGTATTTTCAGTTGTTGCTGAATACCCCTACTTTGTATGTTGATAACACCATAAACGAGAAAGGGAAGAAACGGCCAAACATAATTCGTGCGCGTGTTCTACGGTTTCGTTAATAAAAGTATAACCAAAGAACCATCAATTTCTTTTTCTTGGGAGGTGCGTTTTCCCAGAAAGAAATTTATAACAATATTCAAATTTTTGGTTGCCATATGGGATCACCCATCAGCCCAATTATATGTCTCATTGTGTTGGATTACTTGTTGACACGTGCCATCCAGACTATGCCTTGTGCATTGCCATTTTTGTACAAGTTTGTAGATGATATTATTATGAACGTCCCACAGAGCAATGTTCGGTTGGTATTAGATTTATTTAATACCTTAGATGACAGAATAAAATTTACTGTGGAGACCGAACATAACGATGGGAGCATCTCTTTTCTGGATACAAAGTTGATAAGATTGGAGGATAATTCTGTAATCTTGGATTGGTATCAGAAGCCGATGGCGTCTAATAGGTACCTAAATTACTACTCAGATCATTCGAAATCTCATAAACTCAATACAGTTATTGCAATGAAAAAGAGAGTGACATATATCAGTGAAGAGAGGTTCATCAGGAAAAATATGAAAAAGTTATTTGATATTTTCATTAATAACGGTTATCCCGGTCATATTCTGAAGAAAATAATATATGGGTTAAATAATGTTGAAATTTCTACACATGCAACGTTGAGGCAAGGCATTCAATATTGTAAGTTACCACAGATAAACGCTATCACAAATAGAGTAGTATCGTTGTTCAAACAGTTCAATAACTTGAAAATAGTCAGGTATAATACACAAAAGTTGGGAGATATATTTCCGAATTTAAAGGACAAAACCCCTAAAGACAGGAGAAGTAATGTAGTTTACAGGATTCCTTGTGATGATTGTGATATTTGTTAGATAGGACAGACGAAGCAGTGGATAAGCAGGCGTATGACGCAAAATAAGAGTGACTCTAAAATCGGTAAGATATCCTGCGCTGTTGCCGACCATACAGGAAGATTGGGACATAGGTTTGACCTAGATTTGGTAAAAATAATTGATAATAGTACTTCTTATAAGAAGAGATTATTCCTTGAAATGTATCATATTATTAAAACAAGTAATTCAATTAATCTTAGAACTTATACTAACCAACTAAGTATTATGTAAAGATCTATCTTGGACACACTATGATGTATGGTATTGCAGATTGGGTCCATTTTACGCTTCGCCGTTAAATTGTTTATTGATACCTTTTTTTTTGTATTTATAATAATTTTTTTTGTTTTTTCCCCGGCCGATCGGATTACAATATGTATGACGCGTGTTTGTTCGATCGCGCGTTTGTCAGTTCAGTCAAAGAATATAAACATACTGAACAAGAAGCGTCACTCCCACGCAAAATTCGTATAGAATTTGTAGTGCGCAAGTTACCCAAATGTAACGGATTAACATAAACAGCTGATTTCGCACCAATAAGAAATGAGATTTCACTTTGGCCCTAAAACACCTTTAAAACTTGCCAGGACCGGATTTAAGGGGACGACGGAAATATGTTCCAAAGTTACGTGAGATGAATGGTTCTTCTTCGTTCAAAACTTATTGTGTTAATCAGAAATCAAAATTTTATGTCTGATTTGTTTCCATCCTATTTGACTTAACGATAATCAATTCGAATAAATTCCTGAGTCCGTGCGTTTAGCGTTTTGTTAGTGCGCAGGTTACCCAAACTCGCCCAAGGTCACAAAAATCTGTTAGTACGATTTTGTTCCTAAATTACCGAGAGTGACGCTTCTTGTTCAGTATGTAGATATTCTTTGGTTCAGTTTCGTTCGAGTTTACTGTCAGGTTGATTCGCTGAAAATATTGTACATTTGAGACCATTGTTTCGGTGATTTTTTGGTTGCTGTATATGCATATATAAATTTTTTTTTTGTATGTAAGTAACTTCTGAGTGATCATAATGTCTAAGATTTCAACTTCCAGTACTGTTTGATTACCCTGATGAGGCCAGTCGATAGGATGGCGAAATATCGGAATTAAAGTAACAACCAGTAAAATTTCATTTGTTTGATGAGACCGATTCCCGAGAATTTCTATCTACTTTAGTAAGTACGGTCGAGAAACCGCATCCGCAACTAAGATACATAAAGCCACAAAAATATGAAAATCACTATGAGTGTTCAGAATACTATCATAAATGAATTGTAAAATCAGAGTTTTATGATTTTCAGGCAAAATGTACTTTTATGCACGATTGCATTATAGTATGACAAATGGAATCAAATTTCTTTGACTTCAAGATCTCTTTATTGCCCGCGGGCTTCTTTATGACTCACGGACAATAATGAAATGTCAAATATACGGATGCTATGTTAACATCGCTCTTTTTCTGCAGCATCTTCAATTTTCTTCATGTTTGTATATCAAATTGACTGGCGAAACAAATAAATTCACAGTATTTCAGATGTTTCCTTAGTAACACGTCAATGCCTATTGGTCATAAATGACAAATGAATTCTTATTGAGAGAAACACAGTGAAGATAGATCATGTTTGCATGACGTCACGATATAGCCGAGGAAATATAAACAAGCACTTACATAAGTTATTAAAATATCAAATGTGTAAATCGTGCATAAAGTTTTGTATGCATTTCGGTCCTAACTTATATAATATATAACTTATATAATTATAAAATTCTTAGAATATAAATGAACGTCAAAAACTCGGACGGGAAAAATAATTTTTTTCTAAACCGGGGAAGACTCAACAGCAATCGGAAATAAATTCATCAAAAAGTGTATGCGCTTTTCTAAAATGCCAAAAATATACACTTTTTCTACATGCAATGACATCAGCATTTTTTAAGAGGGGCAAAACAGCGGTTCGGAAATTGTTCCAGAAAAAAAATTAGTGAAATGTACTGACGTTTTTAAAGACAGTAACTACTCCAGAAGTTATAATCACTAATAACATTCGCTTTCTTTTTTCTATGTACGGAGCTTCAAAAAAAGTTACCTATTTGCATAAACACTTGGTTTTTTGCAAAAAAACTTAAATTATAAAACCAGTGCAATTAACTTGTCTTCCCTCAACTTATGATGCTGCTCAACAACGTCTATTCCGGGTATATTATCAAGTTCAAATGTGGCTTGGCATTAAAATGGATCCAGAAGACTGGGGTGGAATTTGATTAACGATATATTGGATCCAATTCATACGTTACTCGCACCTGCACCAGGAAAACGCCTTAACACCATCTTTTGCAATTGCAAAAGAAAGTACAATGCTAAATGTGGCTGTAAAAAGGTTGGAATGTTTTCTTCTTTAGCATGTACCAACTGTCAAGGGCAATCGTGCTTCAATGTTGAATCAATACTGGATGAAGATAATCATGATATCATTTATGAGATTTATGATGCATCACTTTTAACACAACATATTTTATCCAGGGGGAAGAAGAAGAAGAGGAAGAAGAAAATAAGAATACATTTGTCATTTATAACCATTAGGCATTGTTGGGTTAGGTACTAAGGAAACCCCTGAAATACTGTGAATTCATTTGTCTTGCCAGTCAATTTGAAATACAAACATGAACGAAATTGAAGAAGCTCCAGAAAAAGAGCGATGTCAACATACCATCCACATATTTGTCATTTCATTATGGCCCGTGCGTCATAAAGACGCCCGCGGGCGATGAATAGACCTTTAAATCATATAAATTTGATTACATTTGGCATATTATAGTGCAATCGTGTATAAAATACGTTAAAACTATGCTTGAATAATATAAAATAACATAAACGGAAAAAAAGATCTGCATAAAATGAACTAATCGAGCAATCAAGATGAGATGAAAAGATTTAATTGTAATAAAAAATTTTGGGAATCCTGTTAAGGAACAAGCTGCCGGAAAGACTAAGATAAATGATAGAAAAAAACAACTAAATCGGTAAAACTGAACTGCAAAATAAGAAATCTAATCATTTTCAAATTCGAAATTCGTTCAGATTCTAAATCGCTTACATTTATGTAGGATTCGCGAATAAATTTAATGGTTAGAATAATATTTTTTTTTATAAGCAGGCCTCTCGGTGATAAATAATGTAAAAATCAAGTAGTCGTAGAGTAGTTAGTTGAAAAACATATGAATTAAGAGGGTTGTCATATTTTTTTTGCACGAGAGAATTAACGACGAAGTAAAGAGAAAAGACGTGGACGAAGATTTATTCAACTAGGAAGCAACAAATTCCTACATTTTGGGGGCTCAGCCGTGATTGAATTTACGAGGGACGTAAGAAGAGAAGAGTATTTCACGAGCGGTATCGACTACGAGAGGACGATCGACTCGATTTCAGGAAGAAGACGTGAAGAAGGAGCTTGTGGGACGAAGACCTGCACAACTTCGCCGGTAAAGACGAGAAGATTGGACGAAAGTGAACACATTTTATTACGAACCTTGTATGTAACGTTTATATTTAATTGTTACGCCGAGAGACCGCTATTTGACTTTGCTATCATTTGTTCAGATTTCACTTTGACGGTTGTATTGTTTTCGCGATATCCTTCTCATTATGTCGACTTTGACGCTAGGCAAAATGAATAGAATCGAACAGCAGATAGCAAATTGCAGGCTGTCTACAGTTAAGGCTCTCCATTTCATCTGTTTTGGAAGAGAAAGTGCTCCGCGAAGCGCTAGAAAGTCAGTCATGCAGTTTTCAGGGTTCACGTTTGATGATAAATCAAAGGAGTTTTTGAAAAGAGTCGAAGACGTAAAAATGAAATTAGAACTTCCTGATTTGGTAGCTGTTAGCCAAATTTTGTCCTTAAATTATAGACGCGATAAGGATAACTTGGTGGTTAACATTTGCCGGTTTCTTATCAATTTATCTTTGGATAATGAAGAAGACGAAAATGAAGAATCAGAAGAAGAAGTGGACGATAATGACGAGAATAACGAATATGAAGAAGAACGTGAATATAATAGAGTAAAGAAGAATGAAGCTATTGTTTTAAGTTTTCGAGACGTGGAAGATAACATACGACCGTTTTCAGGCAAAGATGAATATCCAATTGAAAGATGGATTTTGGATTTTGAAGAAATTGCAGATATCGCAAAATGGAATGACCTGCAGAAATTGGTTTATGCAAAGAAATGTTTGAAAGGGGTGGCGAAATTGTATATCGAATCTGAAAGGGGAATTAAGACATGGATGAAACTTAAAAAATTACTTGTTGAAGAATTTGAGAGTAGGGTCAACAGTGCACAAATTCATAAAGCGCTTATTGAGAGGAAGCAAAACCCAGAAGAAAGTGTACAAGAATACTTGATCGCCATGAGGGAAATTGCCAGCAGAGGTAACGTTGAAACTGATGTCACGATTCAATATACCATAGATGGAATTCGAGGAGATTCCAGCGTTAAAATTGTGCTTTATGGTGCCAAGAACTTTTCGAAAAATTGAGAATGTTTGAAGTAATAAATAGTAGAACTCAACCCTCAGCTGAAGTGAAAGTAGATCGTAGAAACGAGAAGACGAGGGAACAAAACCGAGAGAAAGGAATCGGACAACGAAGCAGTAAAGAAAATGTTTTGACGTGTTTCAGTTGTGGAAGAAAGGGTCATAAGTCAATTGATTGCCCAGATAAATCGAAAGGAGCGAAATGTTTCAAATGTAATCAATTTGGACATATTTCAAAGAATTGTGGAGATAGAAATAGAGCGACAGCTGATGCTGATATGTTGGTAATGGAACGTATTCCAAAAAATTCGATAAAACTAAAGTATGGTTCAATATTAATTGATGCATTGTTTGATACTGGAAGCGACATCAGTGTGATAAGGGAAGATACCTATAACGACTATTTTAGTGGAATACCATATGCAGATAAACGGACAACCGTAAGAGGTTTGGGATTTCATGAAGTTGATACCTTGGGGTCATTTAAAGCAGATGTGGAAATAGACGGAAATAATTTCAACATACTGTTTCATATCCTGCCCAATAATGCAACAGGATTTCGAGCTATTTTGGGGACCAACATATTAGCGCAAGCAGTTGTCACCATTGATGAACATGGAATTAGATTCGAATCAAAGGAAAACGAAACTCAGAAGTGGTTCATGAATATTGAATTGAACGAAGACGATAATCGAGTAGAACTGGAGCATATAGAAGATGTTCACACTAGATTGGAAGTCGCTAGTTTATTGCAAGAATATTCACCCGAACACGTAAAAACCACTGATGTCAAAATGAAAATTATTCTGAGAAGCGACGAACCTATTTATCAGAGGGCGCGAAGATTATCAGCACCAGATAAAATAGAAGTGGATAAGCAGATAGAGGAATGGTTAAGCAATGGAATCATACGTGAAAGCTGTTCTGATTTCGCCAGTCCAATCGTTATAGTCAACAAAAAAGACGGAACTAAGAGAATTTGCTGTGACTATCGGAAGCTGAATTCGAATATTATAAAAGATCGTTTTCCATTACCACTGATCGAAGATGTACTGGACCAGCTAGAAGGGGCAGTATATTTTACAACTATTGATCTCAAGAATGGATTTTTCCACGTCGAAGTAGCCGAGGAAAGTAGAAAGTATACTTCGTTTGTAACTCCCACAGGGCAATATGAGTTTTTAAGATGTCCGTTTGGGTTATGTAACAGTCCTGCTGTTTTTCAAAGATACATAAGTCACATATTCAGACCGTTAATAAAGAAGAACATCTTAGTTTTCTATATGGACGATTTAATAATTCACAGTAAAACGGAAAAGGAAGGTTTAGTAAAGTTGAAGGAAGTATTGAAGGTTGCTGCCGAATATGGTCTCGAAATTAAGAAGAAAAAATGTCAGTTCTTAAAAAGAAAAGTGGAATTCCTTGGATACGTTATTGAAGGTGGTAAAATACAGCCCTCTATAGAAAAAACCAAAGCTGTTCAACATTTTCCGCTACCAACGACGAAAAGACAAGTTCAGTCTTTTTTGGGACTTACCGGTTATTTCCGAAAGTTCATTCTATCATATTCACTAATTGCAAAGCCGTTAAGTGATCTCCTACGAGAAAAGGAATTATTTGCGTTTGACGTCGCACAAAAATTAGCGTTCCAGAAATTAAAAGAAATGTTGGTTTGCGCACCGGTATTACAAATCTTTCGGCGAGGTGCTTATACCGAATTACATACTGATGCTAGTATGTATGGGTATGGTGCGTGTTTGTTACAAAAATCTAATGTAGACGACAAATTACATCCGATCTATTATTTCAGCAAGAAAACGACACCAGCAGAAGAAAAATATACATCATATGAGTTGGAAGCTCTGGCTGTCGTGAACGCCGTAAAGAAGTTCCGAATATATTTGCTGGGTTCAAAATTTCGTATCGTAACAGATTGTTCAGCCTTTCGAAAAACCTTAGAGAAGAAAGAAGTCTCGACAAGAGTCGCAAGGTGGACGCTTATGTTAGAAGAGTATGACTACGAAGTAGTTCATAGAAAAGGAAATAACATGAAACGTGTCGATGCTTTGAGTAGGTACCCGATGGTAATGGCTTTATCTGAAGAAAATGGCTGCATTGAAAGAATTAGGAGGGCACAACAGCAAGATGAAAAAATTCAAGTTATCAAGAAGCTTATAGAACAAGGAACTGAATATCAAGGATACTTCATGAAGCATGAAATACTTTACAAATATGAAGAAGGAAAAGAATTACTTGTCGTTCCAGCGCTATGCAAATCGATATAATTAGGAAGATACATGAAGTTGGTCATTTCGGTATGAAGAAAACTGAGGAAATAGCTAAAGAGGAATTTGCTATTCCAAAGCTAAAAGAGAAGGTGCATAAAGTCATCACCAATTGTATCAAAATTCAAGACGAAAATAGGAGAGGCTATAATTCAAGAAGAAAAGATGCCGCCAAATACAAATCTGGAGATCTTGTAGCGATCAAGAGAACCCAGTTCGGATCGGGACTGAAGCTACGGACGAAATATCTGGGACCTTACAAAGTTACAAAGGTGAAAGATAATGATCGATTTGACGTAGTAAAAGTGGGTGATAACGAAGGTCCTATGAACACGTCAACTTTCGCTGAATACATGGAATTGTGGGCATTAGCAGAAGAAAGTAGTGAGTCCAGGTCGGCTCATAATTGGATGGCCGAGTGTAGGATTCGCGAATAAATTTAATGGTTAGAATAATATTTTTTTTTATAAGCAGGCCTCTCGGTGATAAATAATGTAAAAATCAAGTAGTCGTAGAGTAGTTAGTTGAAAACATATGAAGTAAGAGGGTTGTCATATTTTTTGCACGAGAGAATTAACGACGAAATAAAGAGAAAAGACGTGGACGAAGATTTATTCAACTAGGAAGCAACAAATTCCTACATTTATGTGCATCACAAATTCTCTAATTATAATTTATATATTTTCCAATTAATATTTAGATACTTACTCATTTCAATAACACTTCAATTTGTGACTCAAAAGGATATTTGAAAACTTGAGATAACAGGAACAATGAAAATAATATTCATAGCAAACTCTTCAAAATAAGATATCCTGAACAGATAATAGCAACGTGATCAAATTGAATAGAATAGAGTAGTTGATCGATATACTTATATAGGCATGAACGATACTTTAGAAATCATCTGTATTTGTTTATGCTTATTAACCATCAAGATTAAAAACAGGAACCGAAAACTTAATGTTTCCATAGAAAAGCCTCCAAACAATTCACAAGAAACTTATAAAATTATATTCGTGAAATTTCCTTGAAATTCTTAGAGAATTTCAATTATTCGAATACATTTCCTGGAAATTTGAAATTTCTTGAAAATGCCTGCCGATTTCAATGAAATTTTTGCGATTCTCAAGTCACATTTTGCGAATGTACGGAGATTGAATTTGAATTTTCAGGTTTCCTAAAATATGAATGATTTCGTTTTCAATTTTCTGGAATAGTTCTGATGGTGTTGGAACATTTTTCATGAAATTTTGAGGAGCAGCATGAAATGCTTTAATATATCTAATTCAAAATAACATTCCAATTTTCCATTCTCCTCGTTCAAACAATCCAAAATTCTTCCATAGAACTCAACTGAAACTAAAAGTTTTTTGAGTGTTCCGAAAGAATGAGAGCGAATTTCCAGAAAATCGCCAAATTTAATACAATGTTTAAAAAAAAACTCGAGAAAATGTAATATTACCTATATAAATATAATATTTCATATTAAACATTGCTGAAAATCACTCGATCTAAACTGATAAATTCTATATTTAATATTTTAGATGTATCAAAGGCAATGATATCACTAAATCTCGATCGTCCCTCAAGATCAAGGCCGTGAACCTCTTCCAAACATTTCAATCCCTTCTCTTCCAACAATTTTGTGAGTTGATGTTTGATTTTGTGGTGTCGTGCAATGATAAGCTGAGAATTGGCTTGACAACTTCCGGTTACATGTGAAATAGATTCAATCTCTCTGTTACACTTGCGACAGAGGACGGAAGAGGAGACTCAAGCGGGCTGGTCTGAAACAGATATCGAAATTATTGCGCACTCCATTGATGATTCTGGTGTTCGAACTGCAGTTTTTAATTGTGGCGCATTATCAGTGAGTGATTTGATAGCATTTCTTGGAAATTACGTTAACGTTCGTAATTCTCATAAAGTACAACCTAATGTAAGCGGCATAAAAAAAAATGAATGATGAGAATGTTTCTCCTGTGGACAAGCGGGTCATTATTCTCGAGAATGTTTTAATCGAACGAATGCTGCGAACTGTAATAAGTCCAAAACATTTTGCCTTTACTGCAAGAGAGTGGGCCACAGTATTGAACATTGTTTTCGTAAACAAAACAAACGTACTTCCGATGCGAAGAATGAGTCATCATTCGTCAAAAAATACAAACCCGAACAAATGATGATGAATGCCCCGATTCAAGAACATAACACTTTGAAAACTCAACGTATCGTTATTTTTGGAAATACCATTGATTTTTCGACAGACATCGGCTCAACTTGTTCAATAATTAAAGAAACTCTAGTTGATAAATTCCCATGTAGAAATTTACCACCGGCCCAACGCAGGGTGCCGACGGTCACGATCGGCAGCCAGCGTTGGGATGATAACAGTGGTCGACTCTGGGCCAGCTCTGGAGACCGATCGTAGGTACCAAACGTCGGCCCAACGCTGGCTGCCGACGTTGGACCAGTGCTGGCAGCAAACGTTGGGCCTGAACTGGCAGCCGAACCTCTACCGGTAACGTAACCCTGCATTTTATTGGTATTAAATGGAAAGGCAATTAGACGTAGTCTAATTATATGTATGATAATAAAGTGACGTTGAAAAATAATTTTGTTTTATCCATAATAATTACGCAGAAATAGAAAATGAAAGGTATCTACATGATATGGGAAAAAATTGAATCAGTTGTAAAAAATTAAAAAGATGAATATATTTGCGACATAATATAAATACAAGTGAAAATATAAAATTAAAATTAACCTGAAGAAATATATAATATATATTTGATAATAATTGATTAAAAAGATTTTCTTTGTGCCGTTCCGCCCTCCATATCTGCTGCTCCTGATAACCAACGGCTGGTTTTTGTTAGGATAGCAGATTTTTCTGCATTGAACCACGATTTCAAAACATCTGAGAAGAAAATATAATATACTTATATGCGCGTTCAATATGAAAACGACATGAAAAAATTTAAAATACATGAGACATTCCGACAATTTCCTTTCCGCTTTCAACATCGGACGACACGAATGATCTTTGTAGTCGGCGTAATCCTTCGTCATAGTTTACTAAAAAATAGTAGTTTTTGTTAGATATAAAAAAAATTAGAAAATTCACCAAAACATTTCTTTCAACTTACCACATTCTGATAATATGTCTACTTCCCAATCATCCCACGCAATATTTGTTTTTCTCTGGGATTTGACCCAATCAGCCATGAAAACATAATCTACCTTCGGCGGACAAAAGCAATACTAACAATCCCTTTTTTTAACAACCCACGATTTCGGTACTAATTCGACTTCTTTTAGTCGTGTATTGGTGGTCAAAAAACAAACTAGTACAAATACAGTCGTTTTTTTCAGTCTGTAAATAATGAAGAAATCATGAACTCAAATGTTAAATATCACACATGTCGACAAAGAAATATCCATGTACTTACTCTGTTATTACTTTGTCACTAGGTATATTTTCTATTTGCGAACTTTTGACGACAACTTTGTGAGCGTTTTTTTTCAAATCGTTTGCGACTGTCTTCCACAGGGAAACGATGCCAAGTGAATGAAAAAGGGGAAAAAAACATCTAATATGTTTTATCTAGAATATTCTTACAACTGAAGATTTTTCGACCACTCTACTCATTCGATACGCTTTCGAAATCTGTCCCGAATTCTCGGAACGGACGTTTGTCGTATTCACTGAACTGAACATATGGGAGCTTTTGTTCCTCTTTGGTCAACGAGGATATTATTCTTGACCGATTGGATCGGTCAATTTAATAGGTCGGTATATGACTCTTTCTACTGATTTAAAAAACAACGAATTTTACGACAAGTGGTACCTATTGAACTTGAAATTGTTACTTTCCTTGTACTGTTCCTTACGTTCTGTTCGGTGTAAGTGATTTTATACAGCGTGTCCATTCTTTACATTCAATGTCTCATCTCGACAAAATACGTTTTCTTCATTTACATATCATATTATTTAGTTCTAGTGAGTCTCTATTATCAAAAATTGTTGAAAATTAACAAAGAAGAAAAAAACAACTTATCTATTGTGTATGGACATAATATTGCTGCTATAGTACCAATATTCAAACAATGACACAGTTTTTATTTCAGTTTTCATGATGGACCATTTATCGTATTTTTCGCCCTTCCGTCGTCATGGCCTCCGAAAGAAAATTTCGCTTCGCGTTTTGATTCAAGGACGCGTTGACGAATATATTCGAACTTTCCAACCATCACCGGCCCAACGTTGTCTAACCACTGGCAACCTAGAGTAGGTAGGAGATTGTCCGAACTACTGGCCCAACGCCGGCACAGTACTGGTAGACGACAATCGGGTGCCAAGGTTGGCCCGGACTTGGGCCGGTGGTACACCGGCGGTTAACATCGGCAAACGGTCGGACTTTCTACATGGGTTGCAACTTAAGAAAATACCTCGTACTACCTCATTACAGTGGTTTGACGGAACGATTCGTATGTGTCGACACGTCACTAATGCTTTGGTTGAATTTCCCGATACTAAATTGCAACTTGAATTCGGTGGTGTGTCGAGTGATCACTCTAGATATGACGTTGTTTTAGGTGAAAACATATATGAAAATAATTTTGTTTTAGTCAAAGATAAAAACAATCAACCGATTGTTTCTTTGGTTAATAATAAAATTCTTAACGATTTTGATCCAATTGGAAGTGTTGCTCACTTGGATCTGACGGATAAAAAGAAGTTACTCGAATTACTCGGTAATTATTCCAAAATGCTCACTACATCTGGAAATTCACTGAGTGTCGTAAATACTGGTGAATTGACTATCACATAGAATGAAAACAAAACCGTTTATCATCATCCCTATAGACTGTCAGATGCTCAGCGACAGATTGTACGTGAAATTATCGTTGATTTGATTAACGGTGGAATTATTCGTGAAAGTAATTCTTCTTTTGCAAGCCCGATTATTTTAGTCAATAAAAAGGATGGTGGTCATAGACTTTCGCGCATTGAACAAAATAACAGTAAAAGATCGATTTCCGCTTCCGCGCATGGATGATCAGTTGGATCGTTTGGCTAGAAACAAATATTTTACATCACTTGATATGGCTTCTGGTTTTCATCAGATTCCTATCGAATCACAATCAATTCCAAAAACAGCTTTTGTTATCCCGGATGGTCAATATGAGTACCTGAGAATGCCTTTCGGTTTAGGTAATGCTCCTGCAGTTTTTCAAAGATGCATCAATAAAGCACTGGGTACGCTTAAGTATGAATTTGCAGTTGTTTATTTAGACGATATCGTTATTACTTTTAATTCAATTGATGATGGGTTTAATAGATTGAATTTGGTATTAGAAGCATTGCAAACAGCGGGATTTAAATCAAATTTTCGAAAATGTCGTTTCTTCATGGAAAGAATTATATTCCTGGGTCGTGAGACTTCAATTGAAGGTATTCGACCTGACTCTAAGAAAATCAAACCGTAACTTACAGTTCGCCTCCTATTAATGTAAAGCAGGTTCGCCAGTTGGTAGGACTTGCTAGTTATTCTAGAAAATTTATTCCCGCATTTTCTTCAAGAGTTGCTTGTATAACAAATTTAACCCTTTCATTTGGTCCGATGAATGTGAAAAAGCAAGGAAATACGTAATCAATGTTTTAACAGAGAAACCTTTGCTCTCAATTTTTGATTCAACTTTGGAAACACAACTACAAGTAGCATTGGTTTCGATGCAATTCCGCTGCAAAAGCATGAGAATACTTTTCACCCAGTGGAGTATTTCAGCCAAAAAACATCCCCAGATGAGGCTGTGTACCATTATTTTGAACTGGAAACACTCGCGGTAGTTAAAGCCTTAAAAAATTTCCGTGTTTATTTTCTGGGGTTGGAGTTTGTACTCGTTACTGATTGTAATTCTTTAAAGATGTCAGCTACAAAAAAAGCCTTGAAACCGCGTATAGCTCGTTGGTGGGCTTATATGCAGGATTTCAATTTCGAAATAGTATACCGCAAAGGATCTGACATTTCGCATGTGGACTTTTTAAGCCGAAATCCTGTCGAACATATTACTCATATTCATCCGACATCTTTTGATCCAAGAAACTGGCTCACAATAGCTCAAAATAAAGATGAAGAGAGCTTGAAAATTATAGAATCATTTAAAACTGACAATCAGAGTGAAATAACCCGAAATTATAAATTTCAAAAAGGTACTCTGTTTCGTGTATTTACTTCTGCTGGTAAGAAAACAAAGAACAATTACTACCTTTTGTACCTTCAAATAATAGATTCAATCTTCTAAAAATATTCGTTATAGTAGACGCTTTTTCAAAATTCTGTCTACTTTACCCCCAATCATCGGTGACTACAGAAGAATCCGTTAAAAGTTTCTCCAACTTTATAAGCGTTTTTGGAACACCAACAAAGCTGATTCATGATGCTGGGACGAATTTTACGGCAAAACATTTCAAAACATTTACAGAATATTTTGGCACCGAAGTGCACGTAACGACCCCCGGTGTTCACCGCTCCAATGATCAGAATGCTACATGCGAACCATCACAAACTTGCTAAGAATCGAATCAAAAAGTTCATCAGATTGGTCGAACAAATTATGGAAAGTCCAACTTGTACTAAATACCACCAAACAAAAAACGACTGGGTGTTCGCCTTTTAAAATAGTATTCGGACAAGAAGGGCAGACCCCTCAAATACCAACAATTTTGAAAGATTTACCTACACTAAAAGAGACTACAAAAATTGTTCCCGATTATTCCACTATTTCGGACCGCATCAAGAAAAATGCGGCAACGCAATTAACCTCTTCTAATAAAAGAAGGCGGAATAATAAAGTATGTATTCGCAATTGGACAGGCAGTTTTGTTGAGCCGTGTTATAGAGTAAGATCCCAGAGCGATAAGACACAACTTATTTTCACATAAATGAAACCTCATGTTCTCAGTAGTGTCTTATGTGCTCAGAATACCTGCGCGCTTGTGGAGCTTGCCGAGTGACACCTGGGCAGGTACCAGGTGTGAAAGATAACTAAAATTAATAGTTACCTAACTTAAATTTTCATAGCTGATTTTTAAATATATTTTGTAGAGTGTTATTATAGAGCTATACCATAAGCGTCAGACACTTTTCATGGGCCAGAACTTTTGTCAGACGCTTTAAAGCTCTACAAAAAATAAATTAACTTAACTTATTTTTACATGTCTGACATTTAAATATGTTGTTCAGACAATTGTTACGAAGTTATATTTAATTAGTCAGACAAAATTGATTGACCAAACACCCCCTAACATCAAAATTATTCTGCCGTGAGTATGAGCGCGAAAGCATTATGCGCATGCGTCTTAGAGTAAATATATGAAAAATACTTACAGTACAGCTTCCGATATAAAGTTTTTGCATCTCTATTTCAATATTAACGTAATAATTAGTCAGTATGAAAGTAAATTAATTCAGTTAATATTTCTGGTATAATTAATCTGTTCAGAGCTATGTTTTCTTAGAAAAATTTTTATTTCATTGCTAAAAATATCATTTGAAATTATTTTTTTGACAAAATCATTTTTGTAAAAAAAATTTACACGTTAATTTTGCTGGTTCTGTTTCTTCCATGATTTTCACTTTAATAAGTAATGTAAATAACTCACAAATCACACGACGTAAACAACAAAAACATGTGGTCTCACAGATCCAAACTATACTGTATACTATTAGGTTGTACCCAAAGGACACATACACAATACACAGAAGAATTACACGAATGAGAGAAGGGGAACTGAGTTAGTAAGACCGTCTCACTCGCTCCGAAACGCACCTTTAATGCTTTCGCGCTCATACTCACGGCAGAATAATTTTGCTGTTTGGGGGTGTTTGGTCAATTAATTTTGTCTGACTAATTAAATATAACTTCGTAACAATTGTCTGAACAACATATTTAAATGTCAGACATGTAAAAATAAGTTAAGTTAATTTATTTTTTGTAGACCTTTAAAGCGTCTGACAAAAGTTCTGGCCCATGAAAAGTGTCTGACGCTTATGGTATAACTTTATAATAACACTCTACAAAATATATTTAAAAATCAGCTATGAAAATTTAAGTTAGGTATCTATTAATTTTAGTTACCTTTCACACCTGGTACCTGCCCAGGTGTCACTCGGCAAGCTCACAAGCGCGCAGGTATTCTGAGCACATAAGACACTACTGAGAACATGAGGTTTCATTTATGTGTCTTATCGCTCTGGGATCTTGGACTATTAGATTTGTGGGCATTCTAGAGATTTTCAAAATGAATTATTATCCAATTGAATTTATTGATCAGTATTCATTTATTATTTTGAGTGACCCATCGTAAGTACGTGCATGAGCAGTACTTCCATCCTGTCACAGGAAAATTGTCATTTATTTTGTTTGTTGTTGGATTTTGAGTGACCCATCGTAAGTACGTGCATGTGCAGTGCTTCCATCGTGTCACAGAAATAGATATTTACTTTACTCATTGCGATTTAAGTGACTCATCGTAAGTACGTGCATGAGCCGTACTTCCATCGTGTCACAGGTGCATTGTGAGATAAAATGATTTCGAAGAAATTTTTGATTCAAATAATCTTTATAAAAACTCATACAATGTGAGTAAAGCAGAGTTTTATTTTTGTCCGCAAAATTTATTTTTGCTTAATCGTATTTTTGTATATTGGTTTATTTTGTTTCTTTGTTTGTTTCAATTATTACAACTATATTTCTATGCACTTTTCACAAAGCAAATTAATGATACAAAATGTGAGGCACGTGTGTCTCCTGACGAGGTCAAGTTCAAAATGGACGAGGGATGGTGCGTCGTGGTCGTTTCACCAACTCGTCCGATCACGAAGGGTGGGTGCGACTTGCGCCGTGGGGCGCGCGGCAAATTCAAATAGTTCTAACATCAATTATGTTATCTGAATACTAGTTTTGGAAACTTGATATTTATGTATTAATTAAATTATTTTTAAAATGTGCCAATGGTATCTATCAGTGCTCATAACATTCCGAGAGCGGAATGATGTCAGTTTGGCCGTGTTAGATTCAGATTCAGATATTTAAAATTGGCGCGTTTACGACTGATCGCGGTACTCGAGTACGATTGATTGTGGTTGCTCACGCATGTGCGTCGAGACGACAGTAACGTCTCAGGCAGACACTGCTTGACTTGAACCAAGTGAGGTGTGAAAGGAAATCTAATAATATGATGCGCTTTGTTTAACAGGTTTTGCAGACGACCAAGCAGTGTCAATCGATTTGGTACAAAACCTTTTCCGAAAAGTCGGACTTGAAGTTAACCCGAAGGAAAGCCAAGCAATCATCATCGAGAAAGGTCAACTTATCAAAGACAAACTTACTCTATTAGACGGTAACGAAATCGCAAGCATAAACGGCAACGAAAGAATTAGATACCTTGGCTGCTCTTTCACTTCTGAATTAGTCTTTGATGATTCCATTGTTGAGAAATTGAACGAAAATCTGAGTAAACTGTCTGTATCGCCACTATTAAAGCCAGACCAGAAACTGGGCGTGATAAATCTATACGTATTTCCAACATTAATATATCCATTACAAATCGCCCCAAATAAACAAAATACCGCCATATGTTACCGAAAGCCTCGATATAATGATTCGACGAATAGTTAAGGACATTATTGGAATACCGATGCGAACGAACGATAACTTATTTTATGCATCGAGAAAATTGAGGGGTTTAGGCCTCTTAAAATCGAGTTGGGAAGTCCATCTCCAACATTTTGCTATTGCAAAGAAATTGTCGAATATTGACGACGGCCTATTTCATGAAGTCTACGACTGTTGCAATGAAATGTCAAATTGCATCGAATCGCTCGGTGTTGAAGGTGTTGCAGCAAAGGAATTACGACAAAATTTGCGGCTGAAATGTTACAAAAACTGGTGTAATCTGAAATACCAAGGATCAGGAGTTGTACATTTCCAAACTCACATTCCTAGTAATGATTTCATTTATAATAAGAACGCGTTATCGTCGTCAGAATGGGTTGCGGCTATCAAACTTAATGCGAACTACGCAAATCTCAATGGTGTACCTGGTAATGTCTCCTCTTCCGTCCTCTGTCGCAAGTGTAACAGAGAGATTGAATCTATTTCACATGTAACCGAAAGTTGTCAGGCCAATTCTCAGCTTATCACTGCACGACACCACAAAATCAAACATCAACTCACAAAATTGTTGGAAGAGAAGGGATTGAAATGTTTCGAAGAGGTTCACGGCCTTGATCTTGAGAGACGATCGAGATTTAGTGATATCATTGCCTTTGATACAAAAGTAAAAAGAGCCTATATAATCGATCCGATAATTCGATATAAAATTAATGATTTGGAACAGGATTCCAAAATAGTTAACGAAAAATGTCGAATATATGAAGGATGCATTCCGTTTTATAAAGAAAAATATAAAAATTCTGATGATTTTGAAAACTGGACTGTAAAAGGATTATGGTTTGGAAGTAGAGGAACTTTTGGCAAGAGCGTTCTAGATTTTTTCGAATATTTCAAACTAAACAAATCAAAATTAAAATCTATTAGTGAAGACATTCTATGCAACGCAATCCATATTATTCATAATCACATATTATTTAAAATTATTTAAAAAAAAAATCAAATTCGACATGTAGTTAGTTACAATATTATCCTTTGACTGATCGATATGCTGTGTATGGAAAGCAACCTAATGTAATTGGGCAGCACATTTATTGTTAATAAATTTTCTCTCCGTAAGGTGAAATCGAATACTCAGAATATGAAATTGAAAAAATTCGATTTTATTACATTTTTGATAAATCTTTTTCAACAACTTCAACAATCTCATATTTTATGATTTAATGTTGCAATTCAGAGATTTCTTGTTCTGCTTGATGTTTGTAAGAGTCGCATAAGGAACTTGTTCAGAATGATCATTAATTGAAGATTTGTTGGAACCGCAGAGCTTATGAACATGTTGATCGGACGTCTCTTTTGCATTTCTTGCCAATTGGCAACTCTAACTTATGTATTCCTCATTTGAAGATATTTGGTGAATGTTCTTCATATATTTAATAAAATTACTTTTTGGAATGTTGCTACGTTACATATATCAAATTTATATCTCTTTTCGAAGTGAAAACATACATAAAAACCAATGTGCCTGAGAGACGGCTAGAGCGTCATTGTCACCGGCTTACAGCGCCTGTGCGTAGTGGAGGGAGAGAAGGATATCCGAAGGTACGAATAGTCACTAAGTGACTCAATCATCAACGAATTAGTGCCGTGAACGCATTGATGGTTTTCGTGCGTTGGAAATAAGAGCTCCGGGTGTCATAAATATTATTTCATTTTTTCTATTTCGTTTTATTCACAATGAACATTTCATTTTATTCTTTTTACCTCCAATTATCAATACGATCTGTAGGAACTATACATCCGTGATTCAATCGGAAAACATAGTTCACTACCTGCGTTTCGTCCCGGGCACACGTACTAAGGACTCATCAGTATGGCTGATGTACGTGTGACCCGCCATATACGCTGGGGAAGAGAGCCCCCGGGATGGACTGGAGCAGGAGACCTTATAAGCCACGACGGAATGGCGTACAACGAGAGCGTTACTCGCTCGCGCCATCCGCCGACCGGTGGCCAAGGTCCCCACACCACTCCCCCCCAAGTGATGGACGTCGGATGGAAGGATGGGACGACAGGATATGTGTGAATCCCCAGTGATCAGTGGCACAGCCGGGTGATGTCCACCTGCGCAGAGCTGTGCCACGGTGCCGTTCGGCTGGGTGATCTGCACCTCGGTGAAGCCGGTGGGCACCGCATGCTGTGACCGATTGAGGATCACGTCGGGGTTACCAATTGTAGGAATTATGCATCCGCGATTCAATCGGAAAACATAGTTCACTACCTGCGTTTCGCGCAGTACGAAGATGACGTCCGTGCGACACGTACTAAGGACTCATCAGTATGGCTGATGTACGTGTGCCCTGCCATATACGCTCGGGCACACGGGACTCATCAGTATGGCTGAGAGCCCCTGGGGAAGAGAGGGATGGACTGGAGCAGGAGACCTTATAAGCCACGACGGAATGGCGTATAACGAGAGCGTTACTCGCTCGCGCCATCCGCCGACCGGTGGCCAAGGTCCCCACAGATCAAATGAAGTTTGGATACCAATAAAAATTTTCCAAAGTTTACTTCTACCATCTTAATGCACATATGAAATGTCAATTGCGAGCATCATATAAAAATTCAGTACAGATATGCTATCATTTGCAAATAAGGTAAGACGAAGATCAGGTAATACGAAATGAAGCAAATTTGATTGAAATTTGTATGAAGCATGAACTGAAGCAAGTTGACCATTTCCCACCGTACAGAAGAAGGACCGCCCGTCCACCATCAGGTTAATCGGCGGTACCACAGTCACGATCTTGCCCCGCAGCCGCAGAAACGGCTCGATTACCGCTGATGACCCGCAGCAGAGCTCTGACACCCAACTAAAAATTCTTATATTTTTCCATCTTAATGGTCGACTTCCAAACCGGTACCCCATATAACAACGAATTTTCGTAACTCAAGAGGAACTTTCGATGCTACAATTCTCGATTCATTTATTATATGACAAACCGTGTACGTAAAGAGCTTTGGCTCAGCGTCAAAATTTGTAAAGCTAGAAGAATAAAGGAATAAAAGGAAGAAAATCAGGTACCGATTTCTTTCTAAGTGAGTGCTAAGCGAAACCTTGGTGCTATTACAAGCTGTAAGTACCTTTCCGTTGTTATATTGTTTGTACGGTTCCTTGTGCACCGTTCGCCTAACGGACTTCTCCCGGAAGGGTGGCCATTGTTGAGTTTCAATAACGTGCAGCTACATTGGGCACCATACAGAAGAATAGGGTGGTCAGTTTCAATAGCGACTATTTGTGTTAGACGTGGTATTGTCGTAGGGTAGTTCGCCTAACGGACTTCTCCCGGAAGAGTGGCCATTTGGTTGTGGAGTTTCAATAACGTGCAACTACAGTGGGGATCATCCGGAAGAATAGGGTGCTCAGTTTCAATAGCGACCATTCGTGTTAGACGCGATATTATCGTAGAGTAATTGGATGTCGTGGTGACGGATTTCTCTCGGGGCCGTGCCCATTTGATTGTGGAGTTTAAATAACGAGCAGTCATAGTGGGCACCGTCCGGAAGAATAGACTGGTGAGTTTCAATAGCGGTCACTCGGGTCCCACGAACCGATAAAGAGTAGGATAGTCAGAGTGCACGAACCGAAAGGAACCGTTGTTATTCATTGTTTGCCAGTTGCTATTCACTATTCGGTATTTCGCTATCCGCTATTCACTATTTCACTATCCGCTATTCGCTATTCACTATTCGCTATTCGCTCTCCGCTATTCGTTATTCATGACTTGTTAGTTTGTCAGGCGAACTAAGCTTCCGCCCGTTTATCTCTTATCCTTCTGGTACTGGATTTTAAATGTATGATCGCTACCGTCGTGGGATAAATTGTAAATATTGTAAAGAAATTGTAAATAGTAGTTTTTAGTATCTTTTCCGCCGGACAGTCGATCTCTAAGACCTTCAATCGATTTATCATTTCGGGGAATCTTCTTCTCCCGGTGAATACAGGTCGCTTGAATTCATCTTTCTCTTATTGTAGTGTACCCCGGAGCAAGTGGACAGTACCACTTAAAATCAGGTGGCGCCCGAGAAAATATCCCCGATCGAAGCTGTCCTAGTCACGTTAAAACACCGTAACACGACTGTCGGGCAGGTGACATCAAAGTGCGTATCCGCCAGCTACCACCAACTGTGTAGGAACAAAGTTTTGTCAAAGAATATATACATACTGAACAAGAAGCGTCACTCTCGGTAATTTAGGAACAAAATCGTACTAACAGATTTTTGTGACCTTGAGCGAGTTTAGGTAGTCTGCGCACTAACAAAACGCTAAACGCACGGACTCAGGAATTTATTCGAATTGATTATCGTTGAGTCAAAGGGGATGGAAACAAATCAGACATAAAGTTTTGATATTTGATTAACACAATAAGTTTTGAACGAAGAAAAACCATTCATCTCACGTAACTTTGGAACATATTTCCGTCGTCCCCTTAAATCCGGTCCTGGCAAGTTTTAAAGGTGTTTGAGCGCCAAAGTGAAATCTTATTTCTTATTGGTGCGAAATCAGCTGTTTATGTCAATCCGTTATATTTAGGTAACCTGCGCACTAAAAATCCTATACGAATTTTGCGTGGGAGTGACGCTTCTTGTTCAGTATGTATATATTCTTTGGTTTTGTTGTCTAGTGTTACCCAACTGGCATCCGAGCAGGAGCCAGTCAGGGATGTCGTCACAAGTCAAACACGTCCACTATGACGAAACCCTTTCCTCGATAAAGTTTGTTATAATGTTTACGCTTCTTTTATAATTCGAGTGGGTTTCTCCTCATTCGTTTTTTTTTTCGATTTTTGGCTTTGTCACGATGTTTGTTTGCAGTTTTCACTTCTTTTTGAAATTTTGAGCGGTTTTTGAATTTGTCCTCGTTTTTTTTTTATTTTACAGTTTTGATTTGGATTATGAAAAGATTTATTAGAAAGTTTCGCAAATTGTCTGAAGAAAACCGAATATTTCAAAAGAAAATGAGAATTTGGAATTATCATATTGTATTCTTTGAAAATAAGAGATAATCATCCACAATTCAAGAAAAGAACGAATAAATTCAATTTTATACATTCTAGATTTTGTTTGATGCTGGTCTTGTTTTTTATATGATCCTGTGCAATTTCCTGAATTTTGCGATTTATACATCCTTTTTTTATTCTTAACTCGGTTTTGTAATTTCCACGGGACATCCATAAAAAAAAACTATGTTCAATAATTTAAAAAAGAAGTCAAAAACTTAAAAAATTATACAGAAAATCGTTCAAGAATCATTTTATTTCAAATAAAAAACCAAAAATCGGAAATATGTTATTTAGTGATTGTTTTTGTGTAACAATCTGATTAAAAGTTATTTAACCAATAGAGCACAAATGACCTTCATAGACGGAGAAACCAGCGAACTAAAAAGAGTGACTTGTGGCGTACCACAAGGAACGGTCCTAGGACCAATTTTATTCAACATATATGTGAATTCGCTTTTCAACATGGACTTAAATGGTGAGGTTATGCTGATGACACGGTAGTACTTCAGATAGCAGAAGATTGGAAAAAGGTGAAAACAAACGCAGAAGAGGATATCAAAGCATTGCAGAAATGGCTCTCCCTAAATAATGAAAAAAACCAAATACTTAACTTTCACCTCGTATACCGCTTACCATCCGAAACTTGGTCCGCTGCTTCTTGATTTCGGCGTTCATATCTGTGAGGCCGAATCAGTTACATACCTAGGAATCAAACTGGTCTGTCATCTCAGATGGAACCTGCAAACAATATACATAGTTAACAAGCTTCGACCTTTACTGAGAAGCACCTGAAAAATGTTCTGGAAACAAAACACCTAAAAATGCTGCACTCTTCTCTAGTGGAGTCCAAGTTGAAGTACGCTATCTTCGGTTGGGGCGGAGCATATCAATGCCATATAAAAAGAGTTGAAACTATGCAAAAGTGGTTTCTTAAAATAATTCTAAACAAGAAAAAATATTTTGTAGTAAACTTTTGCATAAAGAAGGTGCAGTTATGGATGTCAATCAATTGTATAGCTATAAAATCTTGCTAGGTCTGCACAAGCATAGACACCAACTCCAGCCTGTTTCTCACGAATTACAGTATAAAATACAAAGCGAGCAATAAAGTGCTTACATGTCGATCGGAGAAAGCTATTGCACAGAGAAGCTTAATTTATCTTGCTCCTAGACTATACAATCAAATACCAGAAAAACTTAAAAATATTAAAGTCTACAAGAAATTCAAAATTGAATTAAAGAAGTGAATTCTGAGCGAGGATGAAGATTTTTTTTAATCCAATGTTACACCGGATTCTGACAATAAATGAAACCAAAAATGACATTATTTAATACTAATTTGGACAAATAGTTGTATGATATTAATGTGCATTTGTGTCTCTCGAATGATATAGTGTTGCGACTCACAATCGAATTTTTTTTTGTTTTTTTTTCTTCATTCCGTGGAAATTTATAAATACAGGAAGTTTCGTATAAAATGAGACTACCTCAAAGTTCTGTTTATTTCATTTATTTTATTTCATTTATTTCCCAAATTTCCCAAATTTTATACAAGAGGTAACCTATAACACAACAATACAAAATCAACAAAATACAAAAGAAAACAACAAAAACAAAACACCAACAAAAATTTCAAACGAAAATACAAAAAGAAGTAAACCAACAATAATAAAAACTAAAATATAAACACTGATTTCACTTTATTGTCCCCATTTCCTCCATACTTATTGACAGCCTTAATGGTAGTCCTAGAGCATGGACTACTGAAAGTTTGTGAAAGACTGTTCCAACTGCTATATACACTAAGGTTACGTCTCACAGATCGATATTGGGTTACTACCATGTCTCCACCTAAACTGCTATGCTCTGTTCCCTAATCCATTTTGGAATTTTGTTTTTCTTTCTAGTATAGGTGTTGTTTTTCATGTTTATTGGAAGTTGGTTATAAACCTTTGGGCCTAGATATTTTGCATGATATTGGAAGCAGGTTAGTCTTGCTCTTGGAAGCATCGCATTACCCTCTGTAGCAAATCTAGTATCCAACCCATGTCGGACCGCAGCTTTGTAATAATCTGTGTTCAACATAAATCTCGGGGAGGAGATGCTATACATTCACGTGGTCTCCCTGGTAAGTAGCGTGTTTTCCGAATTTTTCAAAGAAACTAATCTGCGAATTTTCAATGAACACACGAAACCAAATGGCATCACACCGACAGCCAGACGTCCTCGCACCTCCTGGCCTTTTGGGCAAAAACAACCCTTTTCAGGGCCCTTTTTACTCGCGCACTGCCCGTGCTAAACATAGAATAATCAAAAAACCGCACAAAAAACAAAAAAAAAGAAAATAATAACAAAACCTATAAAAAAGCACCTAACACAAACAGCGTAGCTCCTTCCTACCCAAGTAAAAAAGAATCCCAAAAAAATATAAGAGTTGTTCACCTGAACATTGAAGGCTTGACAAAAGCTAAATCCGAAGTCCTAAGCAAAATGTTCAAAGATGCAGTCGTGCTCGCTCTACAAGAGACCCACGTGCCGGAAGGCGAGACAAGCCGCCTGAAACTCCCCGGTCTCAATATGAACGACTATAGAGGACACTGCAAACACGGATTGGCAACGTATGTTAACCAAAATATAGAAGAGTCTAACGTGGTTCCCATAGCTGGAAATGTACACTCAATTGGCACACGTATCGGAAACCTTATAATTTACAACGTATACAAACCACCCTCGGAAAGGTGGTCTAACTCCGTGCTTCCAGTCCAACAATCCCCAACAATCTATATAGGCGACTTTAATTCGCACAGCACTGAATGGGGTTATCCAAACGAGAATGAAGATGGGGGAAAACTTACTAGTTGGGCAGCTATCAACCGTTTGCACTTAGTCTATGATGCTAAGCAAGGCGGCACCTTTGAGTCAGGTAGGTGGGACACGATCACCTCTCTTGACCTATGTTTTGTATCAGTTGATAATGGCGATCAACCTCTAAGAGTCTCCCGTGCCATCCTACAAAAGTTCCCAAAGAGCCAACATAAACCAAGTGTCATAGACACAGGGATCAGACTTCCACGAATAAATAAGCCCGAAATACCAAGATGGAACCTTCGAAAGGCAAAGTGGGCACAGTACACTAAATACATGGAAGATAATATTAACCGAATTCCGCCTATCCCAGAAAATTACCTTAGATTTGCAAAACTAATCAAGAAAGCTGCTACTACAGCCATACCAAGGGGACATAGGCAGAATTACATACTTTGCTGGAATAAGGAATGCGAGCAACTTCTACTTGAGTATGAGCAATCGGGAAGTGAGGTAACTGCGAATGGTTTGATGGTCCTATTAGATGAGGAAAGAAGGAATAGGTGGATTTCCGCAATGGAGGAGACGGATTACACCCACTCGAGTAGGAAAAGTTGGGCCCTCCTGAGAAAACTGGGAGCTGCGCAGCCATCAAGGAAGGTTGGTTGTATTGCAGCTAGCGACATCGCTAACCTCCTGTTTAGAACGTCTAACATCAAACCTCAAAAGTGCCAAAAAACAGAAGCGAGAAAAGAACTTACTGAACTACTAAACCTATGCGAAGAGAAGACGGCACTCATGGCAGGCTTTACCGGCGAGGAAGTTCTGAATGCACTAAAATCGGTCAAAAATGGAAAAGCGGCTAGAACAGATGGAGTACTTCCAGAGTTCTTAAAAAACCCTGGACCCAGAGGCATTAAATGTATTGCAACACTTGTCACAAAAATAGTACACTCAAATAACATCCCAAAGTCTTGGCGCGTGTCCAAAGTTATTGCCATCTTAAAGCCTAATAAAGAACCCACCGACCCCAAAAATTATAGACCAATATCACTACTATCATCATACAAATTCTTCGAAAGAATGATCCTAGCCGTTTACAATCGATAATCCAAGCATCTCTGCCTATTGAACAGGCCGGTTTTAGAAAAAATAGAAATTGCTGCGATCAAGCTTTAGCTTTGGCCACGCACATAGAAAACGGATTCCAAAGACAGGAAAAGTCCGGCGCGGTTTTTCTATACCTTTCTTCTGAGTACGACACTGTATGGAAGAGAGGCCTAATTCTAAAACTAGCAAAAATACTAAAATGCAGAACAACGGTGCGACTAATTGACAACATCCTCTCAAATAGAAAATTCCGAGTATCTCTCAGTGGCAAAGAGAGCTACTACAAATTCCTCCAAAATGGACTCCCGCAAGGGTCTGTACTATCTCCGTTGCTATTTAATTCATAATATATAGCAGATATTACTGAAACGTCTTCAAGAAAGTTCATGTATGCGCATGACGTGGCGTTAGTTGCCCAAGCCAGAAGCTTCGTAGAATTAGAGAGGACGCTTAATGAAGACCTAGAAAAAATGCAAAAATACTTTCAAAAGTGGCACCTAACGCTTAATCCGAGCAAGTCCGTAACAAGAACCTTCCATCTTAACAATCGGGATGCAAAAAAAGAACTTAAAATGATAATTGCAGGTAAAAAAATCGTTACAGAAGAATGTCCCAAATACTTAGGAGTGAAATTCGCCAGAGCTCTAACTTTTAGACAACATCTGGAATTAGTTAAAAACGAGTTAAAAACACGTAACAATATCATAGCTAAGTTAGCTGGCACTAGCTGCGGATGCAGCACCAGTTTACTCCGAAGTTCAGCCTCAGGGCCGGATCTACAATTTTTAGCGGGGCAAAGTTCTCATGTGCCGCCCCCGGGTTGATTCAGGGCGGGTAATTATACAGGACGTTTCAATGACAAAGGCCTATCTCATTCTATCACTATCACCGAAATTGAATCAGATACGTTCAATAATGTTTGGAGGGGGACACATTTTGAAATACATTTGAGTCTGAGAAAAGCAACTCCTAACGACGGGGCGCCTCAACCGCATGATTTTGAATAGGTAATAGGGGTTGAATGATACATCATTTTGAAGATCTTGTAACTCTCTTTTCAATAATGTATATTTTGATTTCCTATCTAATCGAGTTGTATTACTCGAATGAGAAAAATGAAAGAATTTTCAAGGAAAATAATCCAAGATATTCTGTTGCTTGTGGAAAAATTTCGAGAAACTGGTTCAGTTCAGAGTAAAAAGCCCCAACCAGAAAGGGTAGTCAACAATGAAGCTACTGAAATTGCTGTTCTGGGACAAGTAGCTGTAATGCTAATCACTCAGTCTCTGAGAAAAATATGTGCAGCTTCTGGAGTGAGCCAATCATCAGTTTCAAGGACACTCTACAAATTCAAGTTTCGTCTTTACAAAATACATTTTGTACAGGAATTGGACGATGATGATCCAGATAGACGTCTTCAATTCTGTGAACAAATGACAGATCGTCTGAATCTCAACCCACAACTTCTTAACAGTATTTGATTTTCGGATGAGTGTACATTCTCGTTCAATGGTCATGTGAACCGTCACAACTTTCGGTACTGGAGTGACATTAATCCCTATTTGATGAGGGAAGGACATTATCAACGTCCAGAAAAACTGAATGTTTGGGCTGGAATTCTTGGAGATCATATTATCGGTTCACTTCTTCTTCCGCAAATCTTGAATGTTAAAGTTTATCTGGAGTTTCTTCAAAACATAATCTACCCAAGAATTTTGGAAAGAATCCAAAATGATGAGAATCTGATTGAAGAAGAAGTATTCTTCAAACAAGATGGGGCACCTGCTCATTATTCAACACCAGTTCGATTCTTCTTAAACGAATATGTTCCAGAGCGTTGAATTGGCCACAGAGGTCCAATAGAATGGGCTGCACGGTCTCCGGATTTGACATGTCTTGATTTTTTCCTATAGTGATACTTGAAATATGAAGTGTTTCAAACTGAGCTAAATAGCTTAGACGACTTGCGGTAGAGAGGTATCGCAAAGTGTAATCAGTTGACACCAGAAGTCTTTCGAGATGTTCGCAGAATGGTTGAATCGCGTTTGTTTTATTGTATGGAACTGAATGGAGAACAATGCGAACATTTGATTTGAATGGCTTTGAATTTCATTGCTCGATTTCGAGAAAAGAACATCATAAAAATAAACCGTTTTATTCATTTTCCACTTTTCCATTTGAGGAAATCAAAATTCACACTATTGAGAAGAGAATTCTGAGATCTTCAAAATGATCTGTCACTCGATCCCTATTCCCTATTCAAATTCATGGAGTTAAAACTCCCCGTCCCCCCGTAAAGGGTTGCTTTTCTCAGACTCAAGATTATCTCAAAATGTATCCCCCTCCAAACAGTATTGCATTCAGGTGATCGTGATAGAATGAGAAATATCAAGGGTGGCTCCTTTTCACTGAAGCACACTGTATATACCTAACAATTAATTCATGGCAGATAATCACTTCTTAATGAAGCCAGAATTGTAATAGTGAACATAATATGTAAGTGATAAAATTCCTCTTTCGCAAAAACATTTTGGGATTAGATTAAAACATCGTCCTAGAATATAGGAAGCATTGTTCCTGTAAACCATAACATACATTCGCTTTATCGAAATGAAATCAATCGCTATGAGGACGTACCGATGCGAGGCTGTGTTAGATAAAAACATTTCACCAAAGCATGGAACAAAAATTCAAAGGTATAATATTCAACGGAATGAGTTGCAATTAATGAAGTAAAGAAAGAATCGATAATAATATTTATTTTGATGTCAGAGTGAGACGTTGTCAACTTAAACAATTGGTCCATTGCCGCCCCCTTTATCTTAGCGCCCGGGGCAAATGCCCCCGCATGCCCCCCCATAGATCCGGCTCTGTTCAGCCTTAGCATTGATGTATAGTGTCGCCGAATATTGCTCACCCGTATGGGCTAGAGGTGCACACTGTAAAAAAGTTGATGTACAGCTGAATCACGCTATGCGCATCATCTCAGGAACTGTAACATCCACACAAACGGAATGGCTACCAACCCTATCAAACATAGCACCTCCCGATCTCCGGAGGCTATTCTATACTTCAAAAACCATCTTAAAACTGAGTAACTCTCAAAACTTGCCCCTACAAAAGGACATCCTGGAACACCCCCAATAAGACCCAATAAGGTCAAGGCATCCTATATGGCGCACAGTCGTACCCAATGAGTCTACAGAGGGGCTATGGAAAAAACGATGGAACAAAACAGAAATTCACAACAAAACTCTTGTTACTGACCCAACTATAAAAATACTTGGTTGGGATTTTACTCGTGCCCAATGGACAACTCTCAACCGTATCAGAACGGAGCAGAGACGATGCAATTTCTTACTCCATAAATGGGGAATGACTGTCTCTCAACTATGCGAATGCGGCGATGTACAAACTATCAATCACATAGTCCAGTCTTGTCCTAACATGAAGTTTGAAGGAGGGTTAGCCAAATTGCACGAGGGAAGCCCGGCAGCTGCCAAATGGTGCAACGAACTCACTATACGTTTGTGATACCTCCTTACTTGCTACCCATTTACATTGGTTACCGCTGTTAATCTTGTTATTATTAATATCACCACTATATGTTACTACTTGTTTTGTTGATAAGCCGAAAATGTCTAATGCATAAATAAATAAAACATAAATCTTATCAGTGCTCTGATATGAAGCCCATACACAGATAGTATTCCACACTCTGAAAACAATAAGTCGGTTGAGTACATCCTATCTTTGAAAAACATAGTGTTCAATATATACTTTTGGGCTACAAAGAGTGGTGTTAGCCTAGTCTCATTAGTGCCTCCCCATACCACAATGACGTAATTCAAGATTGACTCTACAAGTGCCGAGTAAAACCCAATGAGAACTTTTTTATGTAGAATGTGTCTCAATTCCCCGAATCTAAAGATCAGTTTTCTTTTCTTTCCTGTAGTATACTGCAGCATATACATGTATATGCTGCTTCCAATTTAGGTTTTCATCTAATAGCAAAACCAGGTACCTAAGTTGAGATACTCTACTGATGTTCTGGCTGCCCAAGCATTTATCTCCATTTTAATTACAGTGATCATAATTATCATGCATTTTCAGATCTTCAAATTTTGTCAGACTGCTTGAGGACAAACCAAAGGCCATATATTTTGTCTTCTCGGCATTAACTGTTAGGAGGCTGTTATCCAACCAAGCCTTAAGTATGCTAATAGTTCTCTGAGCGTTCTTGTTAGCTTCCTCCCAGGTATCTCCACTTATCAGCAGCACAGTATCATCCGCAAAGCAGAACACATTTTCATCGTCTGTTAAGGAAAGTATACCATTCATAAAAATATTGAATAGTATGGGCCCTAACACTATGCCTTGTGGGACAACGCACATGATCATGATGGGTTCACTTGTAGTATTTGATATCCTGACCACCTCGTTCTGTTCTCCAAGTACGACCGAAACAGTCCCCCAGCAGCCCCTCTCACTCCAATGGCTTCTAATCTACTTAGTAGAATGTCATGTTCGACTGTGTCAAAGGCTCGCTTCAGGTCTAGGAATGTATCCATCACCTTCTCTCCCTTTTCGATATTTATTTATTTTTTTTTACATTCGAATGAGGATTGAGGTTACAAAAACCTATGGATCCATTTATATGAAAGCAATGGTACAAATCATCAAATGAATAATCACTATGATCCACCGAACATGAACTCATCCAACTTCTTCTTGAAAATATTTATAGAATTTGATTCCACTACTCCAGGCGGTAGACCATTCCATGCCAAAAACACCCTGTTGAAAAAAACATTCTGACGTACACTTGTTAAAAAAGGCTCCTTCTTTAATTTGTATGAATGTCCACGCAATCTGTTTTCATGGTGCATCCGAAACAGGTGTTTCATATTCCCATGATTGTAACTCAGAATACGATAAGTAAGAATCAAATCCCTATACATTCTGCGTTGTTCGAAAGTTGTAAGGTTGGCTCTAGACAGTCTATCGCTATAAGTCGGGCGTATACGCCCAAACCATATTCTAGTAGCACTACGTTGAACATTTTCAACAAGGTTTTTGTCACGCACCAACTCTGGAGACCACACAGATCCACAATATTCCAGAATTGGACGCACGTAATACTTATACAGAGCAATCCAATTATCAAAAGGTAGCACTGAAAAAGTCCTCTTCAGAATGTATAACTTGCTGTTGCATTTTTTAACAATCTTCGCAATATGTGCTGACCAACTCAAATTCTCGGTAACCGTGATACCAAGATCGTTATGCGATTTGACGTCTGTTATCGATTGGCCATCTATCGTGTATTTGTGACGAGGGTTGTTGGAGCCCATATGGAGAACTACGCACTTATTTATGTTAAGTGGTAATCCCCAGGTAGAAGCCCATTTTAAGATTGAATTGAGATAATCTTGGATGTTGTGATAATCTAAGATTGCGTCGCCAAATATTTTTGTATCGTCGTCATATAAGGCATGTTGTGATTTAATGGAATGGAGAAAATCAGCAGTATACAAAATAAAAAGAAGGGGCCATAAAACAGACCCTTGCGGAACACCACTTAATACTGGCCTATATGAAGATGAATGGTCCCCAACACGAACACAAAAATTTCTGTTTGACAGAAAATTATCGATCCACTGACGTAGGTGTCCCCTAATACCAAAATGATCCAGTTTATGAAGCAGGCGTCGCTTACACGCTCGGTCAAACGCTTTGGAAAAATCAAGGTAAACTACATCTAGTGGGCGTTTTTTATCCAATGCAGATGTCCATTTGCTTACACACCATAACAGATTAGTCATGGTTGATTTTCCTTTGACAAATCCATGTTGTTGTACCGGAATAATGTTATCGGAGAGGCAAAATTTTGAAATATTTTTACACACAATTGATTCCATAACTTTACAAATGACAGACGTTAGTGAAATTGGGCGATAGTTGCATGGGTCTAGCTTATTACCGTTTTTGAAAATCGGTGTAACGATAGCAGTTTTCCAGGCATCCGGTAAAATATGAGCACTGAACGAAGCAGACATAATTCTGGACAGGGGGCTGGCCAAGCCATCACAACATTTTATTAATAGTGCAGGAGATATTGAATCAGGACCTGGAGATGATTGAAGTTTTAATTTTCTGTTTTTGCATTTGATACTGTCGGGTGTAAAATTTATACTATAAAGCGAATTACCTGATCATGGGGATAGAATTTCTGGAAGTTGGCTCAAAGAAAAGTTGGGGGAATAAGCTTTCTCAAACATGTCTGCTAGTATATCGGCAGTTTCAGCAACATTCTGACAAATACTGCCATCTTGTGTCTTTACTAGAGGTACTGATACTTTAGAAGATAGGGAAGTCCTAATATATTTGAAAAGTTTCTTGTTATTTTTGCTAGTCACAATGGATGATTCGTATGTTTCTCTAGCTTTCATTATAGCTACCTTCACCTTTCTCGCATATCTTTTATGAGCTTGAAGGTCTTGAGTACTATTAGTACGCTTGTACTTACGCCATAACTTCTTTTTAATTTTTATCATAATTATCAATTTACCATTTATCCAGGGTTTCAAAATGTTTTTATATATGTCTTTAACTGTTGTGTTATTACTTTTGCATTCTCTTAATGTATGAACAAATAACATCCATAATTCATTGGGGTCCTTCAAACTACCAAACAACTCATCCCAATTTATCTCGAGCAGTTGGTTATTTAAATTGTTATAATCAATTATTTCGATCGTCGTGCTTTTAATTTTATTTTTTGAAGTTACATTGAATTGGAGCTGAGTATTTATCACAGCATGATCGGAGTTGCCAATTGGTGTGTCTATTTCTGGTTCGGTTAATAAGTTTACATCATTTGTCAAAACTAAATCAAGAACAGAAGGCTGATTGTTCAATCTAAAACGTGTGGGTTGATTTACAAGTTGTGTGAGGTTAGAATGTCCAATAAAATTCATGAAACTAACTGTAGGATTTGTAGAGATCTCCGGTACAACGGTAATCGGCCAGACAATATCACGAAAATTAAAGTCTCCCATAATAACCAAATTTTCTAAATTGGAAAGATTTTTAAGGTTCTCTACAAGGATGTTATTATCGGTTAATTGAGTATCGCCAGGTCGATATATACACACAAGGTGTAAGACAACGTCTTGATTCCTAATGAACAGACCCAAGATCTCGACATTCGGAATTGCTAGGTCCAAAGTGGTAACCTTAAATTCTTGTACAATATCTAAACTAAGGTACATACAGACGCCTCCCCCACGCCGGTTAAGACGATCATCTCTGTAGAGCTCATATCCGTTTATACCATAAAGCGTGTCAGGATCCCATGGTGTGAGCCAAGTTTCTGTGATGCATAGCGGGTTTTCTGTGTTTGATCCTGTCCTGAAGGTAAACTGTCGAACAGATAGTATATCGAATTTTTCTAAGTAGTCATTTAATCTAATTTTTATACACTTTTCGACAAGCTTACTAATCGTGCTGACTAATACAAGAGGCATATAGTTGGATACTGGCTTTTTGGTACCCTGTTTATGGATAGGCATAATTACTGCTTTTTTCAGAGCGTTTGGGTAGACTCCCTCTTTAAACATGAGATTAATGATGCTGCTGAGTGGTTGGACAAGATGCATATGATGTGTTTTCAGAATTTCCGAGGTGATTTTGTCTTCACCGCAGGAGGCACTATTTTTTAGTGAACTATGTGGCAAATTAATTCATTTTCTGATACTGGAGTAAGAAAGAAGGATCCAGGGCCTCTTGATTCGACTCCCTCCTGGAACTTCGTCGATTTTCGTATTTTGCTCGATGGATTAATCTGACTCAGATATGTATTAAGTACATTTGCAATCCGTACAGGTTCAGTTACTTCTTCACCACTTTCATCCACCACGCATTTAATATGACATCTGTCTTGAGGTTCACCTGTCGCCTCTTTCAATAGTTGCCAGGTTTTTTTTTGTGTCTCCTCGAATTGTTTCCAGCTTAGGCCTGTAATAATCATAGATATTTAGTTTCCCTTATCAATTTTGTGAGGATATTTCTAAATGTTCTACATGCGAATTGTAGTTCTTGGTTATCATGGTTCAGTATACACTGAGTTTTTAAGTTGTTGCGGTATCTCGAGTTGATTAGTCCTTGGGCAATCAAATGTTTAAGTTTGCGTTTCCTGTTACTGATATGATATTCGCGTTGACACTCTAGCATATAATTTTTGATGACCCCTATGAAGATGTCGTTGCACTGATTTACATCCTTGACCACTCCTGCAGTCAATAGAATATCATCCCAATTTGTCGCTGCTAGAAGCTCTCCGAGTCTGTTGTGGTCTATTTTACAGTAGGTTTGGTTTATGCTCTGTTCCTCCTTGACATTATCTAATTTTAAATTTAAGGTTATGGGATAGTGATCAGTTTTTCATTCGTATCTTAGTCTAACGAAATGAAAACAATCGCTTAGTCATATATTATGTTATATTATATATCAGTATTGAATTGATTTCCAATGAATAAACTTATTTTGTTATGATTCTGAGAGTATTTCGTTTTTTTCTTATAATTTGAGTCAGTTTCTCAAGTCACTTTTTCGATATATGAGTTTTTGATCCAGGACAGGGAAATATGTAAGGCAACGACGTGAGGGGAGCGCCTGTTCTTATTTTAAGATCACAGAGTACAGCTACAAACGGCTCACCGTTATAAAATGCATAGAATTTTCGTTCTGTCATTCGAAAGTTCAATGGTTTAACAGCCCGTATTCGGGTTTCTCTTTTATTTAGTCTGTGGTGAAATGTGAAGAAACGTTTGGGGTGGTTTATGTTGTAAATCTTTTGATGTGCTTTAATTTCCGAACAAATTAAGTTTTTTATTTGGTTTTTTGACTGTTATGGCCGATCTTCGAGGTTACCGATTGCACAAGAAAAATTTTACTCACGATTCGAACGTAATGGACGAAAATTCTTTGGAATCTAGTATGCCCTGTAAGTTGTAACGGTTAAATGCCGTTGTTATTAGTGATAACTATTTCGCGTATTTGACAGGTTCGGAGGTAGATTTTGCTAACGATACGAAAAAAGTGAAATCGAAACGTCGTATTATCATATTGCCCGATTCGGATAGTGATTCGGAAACAGGAAATACTACAGCCCCTGTACCCCAAAAAATCACAGTTTCTTCGTCGTATACGAATTCAGGCTATTATAGAAGAACAATGAAAAATCCTTCGGTGATTGAGAAGGAACGTCAAATGAAATTTTTGTTATTTATGTTTCCTAACATGGAAGCAATGGTAAGTTTTTGATTTATTTCTATGTTTGAATTAATTTTGAGCTTTCAGATGATTCACGACATATTGTCCAAATACAATTTCAATTCTGATGAAGCTGCCGCCGAGCTGGCCAGGAGACACGGTAAAGAAGTGTTACCGGGTGGGTATGAAAGATGGAAGAAGGAAAATCAGGATAAGGTACAATCCAATACTTCAAGCTATGTGACAACGGCTGAAATAAGAAACAACTTCAAAAGGAAAGCAGCCGAAACTACCTCAAACGTCAATAATCGAGGTAATATATTTAACTTATAGTTTTGTAGACTGTAGTCGTATTGACAGTGACAGATTAGTTACAGCGAAAAAAAGGAAATTGAAGAATAAAGCTGATGATAGCGATGATAGTGCTGATGTCAACGATTACAATGATACCAGAGTATATAACAGGTATTAAATTGCTTTAGGGATTAGATTGAACTTTATTTACTTTTTTTGTTTCATTTTAGTGATGACGACTCTGATACTGAAATTAGTGACGTATTAACAGGTGATAAACGAAAAGTATTTGATTTTCTGCAAAATGGAACATTATTTGAATTGCAACAAATGAATAGCTGCTCTAAGAAAAAAGCGGAAATGATAATTGAATCAAGACCATTTAGTGGCTGGGTGGATTTGGTATACATTTATATTAAAACGCTCATTATTATTAGACATAGTTAATATGCATTTCAGGTACAAAAATTGGAAAGCAACAAAAATCTAAGTACAGATTTGCTTAATGCTGCACAGCAAGTGTTGAACGTTCGTGCTAATATTACTCATTTAATGAAAAAATGCACGAATTTAGCGTCGTCGATGGACAGAGCCATAGCAGCTGGCGCGGGCGTCAAAACTCAACCACGAATTATGTCTTCCATGTGAGTGTATGTACAATTATACAAACAAAAATATAACTTCCGATTTATATTTTTCGCAGCTTAAAGTTGACGAGTTACCAGATGGTTGGTTTGAATTGGCTGGCAGTTTTGCATGCGCAGGGTGTAAACGGCATCCTGGCCGACGAGATGGGTCTGGGCAAAACTGTCCAGGTGATATCATTCCTCGCGTATTTGAAAGAAACCCGACAGGCGAGAGCGACGCATCTGGTGGTCGTGCCCGCTTCTACTTTGGATAATTGGCGAAACGAATTCGCCCGTTGGTGTCCTGAGCTTCGGGTTTTTATATATTATGGTAGCGTTGATGAAAGGCGATCGTTTCGGAATGAATTCTCGAAGGGCGTTCTCGCCGATTTCGACGTTGTACTCACAACGTAAGTTGACTTATCGCTTTGTTCCCTACATTTCTTTTTTTTTAATTTTAGTTACACAATGGTTAGTAACAGCGCGGAAGAACGAAGGATGTTTAGAGTTACTCCAATGCATTATATCGTTTTTGATGAAGCACACATGTTGAAAAATATGAACACCCAAAGATACGAAAATTTGATCAGGATAAATGTGAGCTTCATAACTAATTTTGATTCGTTCCTTCAATAAGTTGTTGCAGGCCAAAAATAGGATACTACTTACGGGAACTCCATTGCAGAATAATTTGCTTGAATTAATGTCTTTGTTGATATTTGTGATGCCGAAGATTTTTGCAGAAAAAACTACGGACATTAAAAGTTTATTCCAGAAAACTTCTGTAAGTATTATTTTATATTGATAATGACGGCTTGAAAGTATTAATTTCAAACTCTTATCTAAGCGATTATTATAATTCCAACCTGCTCTATGACCATAGAATATCGTTTGAGTTGACAGTTATAGAAAGTTAAATGTAATGAAAAGAAATTCGCCCAAATGGCAAAGCGTCTTTTTACATAAATATCTTATTGGTGAAATATGTAATTTCTCCTTTGGAATTAATTTCCCGATTGTTTTTTCTATAACGATAAAGCAAAAATCTTAAATTTCCTTTTCTAGAAAATGCCTCAGGGAGACGAAAATTCCGTACCAACATTCGAAAAAGAACAAGTGGAGAAAGCGAAACGCATAATGAAACCGTTTGTCTTAAGAAGGTTGAAGCAGGATGTGCTGCAAGATTTGCCAACAAAAACTGATCATGTTGTACACGTACCAATGGCACCTACGCAAAAGGAGATGTATGAAGAGTTGGTAGAATCTTTCAAGTCAGCAAACGAAGCCGCCAAGGTAATAATTTTTTTTTATCATTCCAATTTCTGAATCTCTACTAACTTTCAAAGTTTCAAACCTTCAATTGAAAATTTAAAAAATGAAACTAAGAAATCTCCAATGTTAAAAGAAATTTCAAAAAATGGATTTTGTAATTCACACGAAGCAAAAGGAAAGCATTCTTATTTTCAAAAATAAAACAGAAAATTGTCAATAAGTAATTTCGTACGTTCTTCCATTTATTTATTTTTTTAGTTTTTCTGAGTAATGCGGGAAACTCGGAAAAGCACATTCAAAAGAAAACAGAAAATTGCCTAAAACTCAAAAAATTTTCAACTAACACTAAAAACCAGGACATGTTACTTCTGAAAGTAAGAGAAGAGAATGAATAATCCTCAAAAATTAAAAAAAAAGTCAAATAAATTTTTTTATTTTGTCCAATACTTTTTTTTTATTCTTTTTGACCCAAATTCTGAAATTTTTCAACAAATTCCCATGAGGCATCCAAAAAACAACGAGAAAATCATAGTGGAAAAAAAATGAACAGAAAATCGGAAATAAGTGATTTCGTACGTTTGTCCATCTTTTTTTTTTCGTTTTCTTTTTTATATCGTTTTTAGTAAATAAACGAAATTTTCAAATGAAAAAGTAATGCTGAATTTTTCTTATTTTAACTTTTTTCTAACTTTATCAAAAATTTCTACTATGTATACGGGAAAACTGAAAATTTCTGAGTAAAGGTTGAAGCGCACTAGACCGACCATCACGTCCCGTCACCCACCGTCAAGAAAGCCGACAAAGGTTTGACGGTCTCCGACGTGTTGGTCTAGTGCGCGGAGGTTCATTTATTAACATTGAGTAAATCCTGACCGTTTTTTTGACGGTACGTGACGTGATGTGATGGTCGGTCTAGTGCGCTACAACCTTAAAACAAAAAATTCAGAAAAATCACGTCGAAAACTTTTAAAATAAAACAAAAATCCCCCAAAACTAAAAATATTAAATCAAAAATCGGTAATGTTTTAAACCCCACAAATGAGAGAAAAATTCAACAATATTAAAAAAAGCGGTTGAATAATTTGAATGGTGGAAAATAATGTCCACGAGGCGTCCAAGAAAACAGCGGAAAAATAACGTTGAAATTTTCAAAAATGAAAAAGAAAAATTGCAATAAGTAATTTCGTACGTTTTATATTTTTTTAGTTTTTTTTTTCGCTTGTCACTTCAATTTTGAAATTTCCATTGGACGTCCAAGAAAATAGTTTACTTAATTCATAAAAATCGCGTTGAAAACTTCAAAAATAAACTGATGAAATCGCCTAAAACTCGGAAAATGTTTGAGTAATAAACCAAAAAAAGAGAAAATGAATAATTTTTCAAAATTCAAAAAGAGGTCAAATAAATTGAATTTCGAAAAATTTTGATCTTATTCAATATAAGTGATTTTAATTCCTTGAAGCAGGTTTTTTTGTATTTTTCATTTTTTTTTTTTCTTGCCCCAAATTCTTTAATTTCTCAAAAAATTCTGTCGGGGTATCCAAAGAAACAAACATTGGTAATTCCAAAAGTGAAACAGAATAGCGAAAATAAGTGATTTTCTACGATTATTTCATATTTTTTCGTTGTTTTGAGGTTTGTGGCTCTAACAACAAAGAAACTCTATGAATAAATCGGAAAAGTCATGTTGAAAACTTTTGAAGTCGAACAAAAAAAACCCTCAAAATTGAAAAAGATATCAAATCATAAACCAGAAATCGGAGATTTTGTGAATTGAAAAAATGAATAATCCTGATTTAAAAAAAAATTCGGAATTTTTTGGTTTTGTTCAATGTTATTTTTCATATTTTTATAATTGTAGGTGGTTTTTTTAAATATTTCTCTCTTTTTGGGTGTTTGACTCAACTTTCGTAATTTTCAAAAAATTCTTGCGAGATAAGAAAACAGTTGAAAAATAACATTGAATTCTTCTTTTTTTTTGTTTTTTTCTTTTTTGGTTTCATTTTTGGAAAACGTTCTAAATATATTAACCAGATGCTCATTTAACGAAGAAATGCTGAAGTTTTTTCGGTTTTTCATTTCAATTTTGTAAATTCTTCAGAAATTTCCACGAGGCTTCATGGAAAGGAAAAAATTTCTGACCAAAGCTGATAACGTTGACATACGAAATTTCTGTAAAATGCAAAAATAAGAGAGAATAATCGTACGAAACTGAAAGGTGAAATGAATTGATTTTCAGAATTTTTTTGTTTTGTTCAATGTTATTTTTTTACAGCTTTGGGTACTTTCTTTCTATTATTTTCTTGTTTTTTGGGTGTTTGACTCGAATTTTGCAATTTTTGTGATATTTCCCAATTTTTAAATAGCTCTAAAAATTGCAAGATTTTTAAATTATCGTCACGGACGATTAACTATTACCAAAGACTTCGGACATTGATTTCACATTTCTTCGAACATTTATAAATATATTTCTTCTTGATGTATTTACCCTTTTTGTATATATTCTTATTTTTCTCTGATATATTTGATTATAAAGGGTTAATAAAGATTCAGTAATTCAAACAATATATTACTGACATTTCGGGTTGAACTCTTTTTCAAGATATGACAATTTAAATATTTGACGATGTTGTTATAATAAGCTTTCTTAGTAACAATAATCTGACAAATGAAAAACAAAAAAATGGAGACTTGATATGAATTATTTGTTCAAAGTAAAGTTGAGTATATTTGATTCAAATTTCGAATATCTGTTCTGTCATTAATTGCTTCAGAGTTCCTTTTGATATGAATCGTTTCAAGAAATTCTCTTGCTTTTCTGTTTTTTTCGTAATTTAAAATTTTCACTGTGTTAAAATCAAATGTATGTTTTAATGTTTGTTCATGTTTATGTAATGCTGTTTGTAATTTAGAGTATTTATGACCTTTTATTCTTTCTTTCAATTTTTGTTTTGTCTGTCCAATATAAACTCCGTTACAATCTTTACATGAAATTTGGTATACTATGTTAGATTTATCATTTCTTGGATTTGACCATTATTAGAGACGGAAATAAACTCACAACAAAATGGTTTAGGAAGGAAACTAATACGAATAGGATTCTCGATTTTAACACAACACATCACATAAAACAAAAAAAAAGCCATCATAATAAACTATATAGACTATATAGACAGATCAATCAAACTAATCTGACCAATTCACAGACCCGCTATTCTACATTCCATAAAATCATTACTTTTAAAAAATAATTCTCCCATATCATTCGTAAACAAAATCATGAAAGAACGTATACACAAACTATACAACACGTTAAATACAAATACCGCGAAAAAAGAAGAAAATTCAACATATATTCCAATCCCATACATACGAAATCTTTCTGAAAACATTACCAACATTTCCAAACCTTATCCAAATTTCAAAAAAGCACATAAACCACACATTCAAAGAAAACAACTTTTTACGAAATTAAAATGGGAAACGCTAAAAAATGATAAATCTAACATCGTATACTAAATTTCATGTAAAGATTGTAACAGAGTTTATATCGGACAGACAAAACAAAAATTGAAAGAAATAGAGGGTCATAAATAAAGAAGGTCTTAAGTACAAACAGCATTACATAAACATGAACAAACTTTAAAACATACATTTGATTTCAACACAGTGAAAATTCTAGATTACGAAAAAAACAGAAAAGCAAGAGAATTCTTGAAATGATTCATATCAAAAGAAACTCTGAAGCAATTAATGACAGAACAGATATTCGAAATTTCAATCAAATATACGCAACTTTATTCTGAACAAATAATTCATATAAAAGTCTCCATCTTTTTGTTTTTCATTTGTCAGATTATTGTTACTAAGAAAACTTATAACAACATTGTCAAATATTTAAATTGTCATATCTTGAAAAAGGGTTCAACCCGAAACGTCGGTAATATATTGTTTGAATTACTGAATCTTTATTAACCCTTTATAATCAAATACATCAGAAAAGAATAAAAATTTATAAATATACAATCTCACTATGTTGATCCATAATTTTTCAAATCTTGATGAAAGCCTCAATTTGATGTTGAATTTAGGTCTTCAATGTGTGTTAACGTGAACTTTTACTCATGTAAATATGTGTTTAAACAATTTTTCGTTTTATTCTTTAGAAGAACGAAACCCAAGCACTAAATACCATGAGCATGATGAGCGATCTGAGGAAACTGAGTAACCATCCATTACTGCTTCGTCATCATTACAATGAGGGTCAAATTGCGAAGATCGCCCGATTGTTAGCGAAAGATCCAAACTACAAGGATACCAAAATGGAATACATCGTTGAAGATTTATTGTTCATGTCCGATTTCGATATTCATTCATTGGCAAAACAATTTCCGGTAAAACAACTCTTCAATGACGTTTTAAACACTTAAATTTTCGTTTAGTGTTTAAGGAAATTTGAACTACCCGACAACTTAATACTCGTATCTGGGAAATTTTTATATCTTGATAAACTTCTGGCTGAATCAAAACAAGGACATCGAGTGCTGATTTTCAGTCAGTACGTTATTATGTTGAATATATTGGAAGATTACTTGAATTTGCGAAATCATAAGTATCTGAGGATGGATGGAAATACAGCAGTCGCATTGAGGTAATTTAACTGAAATTTTTCTGGTAGTTTTCTTTAATTTATATTTTTCAAGGCAAGATTTGATTAACGAATTCAACGACAACAAAGATATTTTCATATTCTTATTATCAACAAAAGCGGGCGGTTTAGGTATTAATTTAACAGCGGCCGATACGGTCATTATTCATGACATCGACTTCAATCCTTACAACGACAAACAAGCTGAAGATCGATGTCACCGAATGGGTCAGACAAAGCCCGTTACGGTTTATAGGCTAATTTCTCAGGGAACAATAGAGGAAGGTATGCTAGCAATGAACAAAGAAAAGTTGAAATTGGAACGAAGCATAACAGATGGTCAGTGAGTTGCAACATATTCCGTCATAATTTAATTATTGATTTAATTTCAGAAGGCGACAATCCAGATGAAAAATGTATTGTTCGTTTACTGTCTTCCGCATTGGGCGATCATAAAAACTACAAATCGGAATTATCGTTATGAAATCTGTTCAGTGCACCATAATTGTATTCCTTTTTTTATTCCGATAGCATTTACACTTCGTTGAATTGATTTGTTAACAACAAGCGAATTCCAATAAATTGATTTTTTTTTTAATTATCAGTCATTGAAACAAAATACCCATTGAAAAAACATTTAGATCGTTATATAAAAAATACATATCTCCAAGTGGAACTATTAATAATTTTATCAATTATTAAACTTATATAATATATCACAAACATTTGTCCTTATTTCTATTTACAATTTAACTATCGACAAGTAAAGCTAAGTAAAGGGCTTGTCAGTTAGCGATCGTCGTTCTTTGTGATCTCGACCATGGTTGCTCCAAAGCGCTCGCAAATGCCAGGTAAAATAAATTACCTCCCATGTTTATACCAGCTGCCAGATAAAAAACTATCTGCCATTGTCCCAAAGTATTCTACAATCGAAATTCATTTAGCAAATTTGAAAATGAGCAATAAGAGGCATTTACCCGATCTTCGATAATTAACCCGATGACGTAGGGAGCCAGGAATCCACACATATTCGCTGCTGCATTCGTTATTCCGTACAAAGTTCCTGCATACTTTGGGCTGAGCGCTACATGATTCACCTGATTGCCGGCGTAAACGGAACCCATAAAGGCTCCCGGTATCGCTAGAAGCAGTTGCGTGTAAATCCTATCGCATCCAACGTAAGCCACACCGAGGAATCCCAAAGATGGAATAATGCAACCTGAAACATACAATCAATGTTTTTGGCATTTCTCTTCAGTTTCTTATAATTAAAACCAGATCACTCGCAACCAGACCGGCCTTCGGCCGGGTAGGCGCCCCCCCCGGTCGGGGCGTTCGGCCCCTCCGGCGGCCTTTTTTTATTTCCATCCGATCTCTTAGGCCAATATAGGCGTAACGAATTTTTCTGGAATATCACCAAAATCGTTACGAAAATTGAGAGAATATTTGGTGCAATGCGGTCGACTTTCGATGTGAATGTCACGGGATTAAAGAAACTGTTTTTTATTTATGCTATTAGTCCAGGATACGGTCGCTATTTTTGCAAACAATTAATATAAGATTGATTTTTCCTGAGCGGCTTCATTTTATCAAGTCCTACAAATTTTTCCTCTGCGAAAATGTTGGCAAAAGGGGCCTTCGTATTCTAAGCAGTCGCCAAAGATGTCGAGTTGGTGATGAAAAAAAATCGATTAATAGAGGTTTCTTTTTTTCAAAATCCGAAGATAACTTTAGTAGAGATTAGAAATCGTATTTGTCCTACAAAAAATATGGGTCCACCACCTCTGTCCCCCACTTCGAACATGTAGACATATGAAAAAAAATAAATTGTAACATTTAATGCTGAATTTTTTTTTATAGCTTGCCAAACATAAGCAAAATCCAAATTTCACTTTGTCCTACAATTTATTTGGGGCCTTCTTTCAGTCCTACATGTCAAAGTTGTCGACTTCAGGAGAAAATCATCCTCATTAATATAAGTAGGACACCAATCTTGGATGAGACATTAAGATAATTGTGACTAAAATCAATCAATGTCCTACAAAAGAATTGGGTCCTTTGCGTTAGTCCTACAAAAAAATAGAATTAATGTCCTAGTCAAGTGTAACATATTCACATCGGAATTAATAATAAAGGCGTGGCTTAATGATAAAGAGCTCGGAATAGGGTTCTGTAAGCATCTGGTTCGATCCCCGGAATGTATGACTTTTTTCTTTTTTATTTTTATCGGTATGATACAAATACAATGTTTTGTCTTACTTTTTAGCATATTATTTTCAAATACGCCCACATTCAATTCGGCATGATTTCAAAAGAGTTAATGGGGCTGCTCGGCGCAGCTATTGGACGTATCAATGATTTTCTTTTCTACAACAAAAAGTGTTGACAAAAGACACCCATCAATAACGGAATCATTCCTAACAACTAAAATAATATCGGTTTCTGGCACAAAAAGACAAAAAGTTGGGATCGCCAATTTAGAAAATGAACCACATCGTAGAGAAGAAAACACCTGCCAAATCCCTAAAGCATTTGTGAAAAGTTATATAATATAAAATGAAAACGACGTATTTTACCGTTTTTCCGCAAAAAACTGAAAACTGAAGCTGTGAATTTTTTTTGTACGCAAACGAATAGGTTATAAAAGTACCTGAAAAAATATTACATGTTCAAGTCTCGAACGCAAGACGTTCACATATCTGCCTTAGGCAACAACCACTGCACCAAAAAAAGAATTGAAAAATCGCGCATAATTACAGGATATATTCAACACGTTCTAATTCGATAGTATATCAGACGCGATAATAGCGAATTGGACCCTTTTTTTTTTGTAGGACATTTATTGACATTGATCGTGAAAACGCCAATATAGCATTTTATTCTTATTTTAGAAGTATATTAATGAAAATTATTTTTCGGTAGAGTCAACAACTTTGACATGTAGGACTGAAAGAAGGCCCCAAATAAATTTTAGGACAAAGTGAAATTTGGATTTTGCTTATGTTTGGCAAGCTATAAAAAAAAATTCAGCATTATATGTTGCAATTTATTTTTTTTCATATGTCTACATGTTCGAAGAGGGGGACAGAGGTGATGGACTCATATTTTTTGTAGGACAAATACGATTTCTAATCTCTACTGAAGTTATCTTCGGAATTTGAAAAAAAGAAACCTCTATTAATCGATTTTTTTTCATCACCAACTCGACATCTTTGGCTACTGCTTAGAATACGAAGGCCCCTTTTGCCAACATTTTCGCAGAGGAAAAATTTGTAGGACTTGATAAAATGAAGCCGCTCAGGAAAAATCAATCTTATATTAATTGTTTGCAAAAAGGGCGACCGTATCCTGGACTATATCGGAGTGTAGCGATAATATAAGATTTTGAAGTGTGCGGATGATGATTTTCATTTGTTTTTCAAGTATTCATATTGAAGACTGTGAAGTAATTTCTTCTTCGTTTTGTTATGTTATGCTATATTCTTTTATTCTAGGTCATTGAAAAGAATATTTTTTTCTTACATAAGTTTATTTTCATAGTAGTAATTGAAAATCTGTGAATTTATTTTTCATTTCGGCTTTGATCAAACCAAAGCGGGGCTATACGATTTTAAAGTGAGTTATGGATGAAAGTCAGAGAGTAATTTTGCTCTGCTAATACCAGAACGGGAGGTATACGCTTGCAAATGGTCAGTGTAACATATCAGATGCGTAATGAAGTTTGCAACTATTACAAATTTCAATCATGATTCATTTTGTGACTGAAAAAATTGGCAAATTGGATTTATAATAAAAACTAAGAAGTTCCATCTGTTGGAATTGTGCTTAAAAAAAATTTGTAGTACTTGATAAAATGAAGCCGCTCAGGAAAAATCAATCTTATATTAATTGTTTGCAAAAAGGGCGACCGGATCCTGGACTAATATTCCTACTAAACGTAAAATTACGAAACGTAGCGCACGTCATCTGAAAAACAGACGTGTTAATCTCAATATCGAATTGATTCGGACAAGAATTAGTAATTAAATCGATTTTTCCATCGAGCAAACGAACAGTTCAATAGGGAAACGTTTGGTGAAAGATGTAAAGCGGTGCAATTATTATCAGTCGAGTTATGACTCATCGAAAAAACGGTACTTTCGGAAGGTTTCAAAAATTTTTTTCTCAGAAACGGTTCATTTTAGGTAAGCGAGGCGAATGTAGCCCTATTTGATACGAATTGAATGGTAAAAACCTCAGAGCGTTGGTGGTTTTAGAAATTGAGTTATATCAGAAAATGTCATCTTTGGATTTTTATGTTTTGATTTGATTTTGCTTTAAAAGAGCTATTTGTGGCACCTTCATCGACAAAGGCAATCATAGTGATTGAAAATAAGAATCTTTTAGTGAAAATTTGAGAGCGTTGACTAATGAGGGGGCCATGCTATGAGTGAAATATTCGGAGAAATTGTAAATTTTTGAGATTTTGAATTTTTTTCTCAAAATCTATGAACACCACGTTTCAGATGTTCTTTACAAAAGAGACTTTAATTAAAATTTTCTTTAATAATAATAATAATATTCGTTTATTTGCCTTAATGAATGTTTACATTCCATCACCTCTTGGGCTTATAACCTAATCTAATTTTAAATCAAATAAACAATTTGGTACTCACAAAGGTGTACACCTGTGTGTGAGCGTGACATATTGGTGCATCAGTGCAAACAATTTCGATAATTGACAGCAATAACAATATACAAATTCTCGAGTGTGGTAAAAGCTCCCAAGGTATAAACAAAAATATTACTAATTTCTAAGTTACCTCAAAAAAACAATTCTCTTAGCTAATATAGTTTTGACAAAAATATCTTCTATTAACAAATTTATCAATGAAACTACGGGATTTTCCTATCCAATATTTAATTTTTGTTTTGAAAGCTGGGAACGATTTAATATATTTTATATCATTCGGGATCTTTGTGTACAAAAGAGGACCCAAATATGTAAAAGTTCTGAGTGCAATTGATTTTTTTATTTTGGGTAATATAATGTTCTCATTTCTGAAGCTATGGCCACTGCTAGACTTAAAAAATTCCGAGGTTCTAGTAAAGTAGTAAGTTAAAATACTACGAGCATAGAGTTGCCTCGTTGTGAAAATATTGGTTTCCTCAAATAATAGATCGGTTGGATATGTGGAACTCTTCTTAAATATAATTTTTAAAATCCTCTTTTGTATTAACTCGATTCTCCCATTGTAACAGTCTGCCATAGCCCCCCATGCTATAACTCCATATAAGAGAAGTGGTTCTACCAGGCCAGTGTATAATTTTTTAAGGTCTATTATATTACATACTTTCCTTAACGTTTTAAGCTTGAACAATATTACTCTTATTTTCCTAACGATTTCTATTGCATGGTCCTCCCAACGTAAGTGACAGTCGACGGTTATGCCTAAATATTTGATTTTTCTTGCCGATGATATTTCAACATCTGTACCATCATAATTAAACTGTATCTTCTTATATGTAGGTAGATTATTTTTATAGCTGCTTAGAGGGAGGAACTTGGTTTTACTCATATTTATCGTCAGTTTTTTGTGTGTGAAAAAATTTACGATATTGTAGAATTCTGCTTGCGCTTTATTTCTCACTTCTTCCCATGTTGACCCTTTGATGAAAACCACAATATCATCAGCAAAACCAATAATTTCACTGTCTATATTTATAGAGAAAATATGGTTCAAATACATAAGAAACAATATGGGACCCAAAATAGTACCCTGTGGTACACCGCAGGTCACCAATCTTCTGTCACTCACAGCCTCTCCTACTGGTACCGTCCCTCCAAATAGCTTTTCAACAATTCGTATGGCAATCCTCTCCATCCTAATGTTTCCAAGGTCTTCAGCAATTCCTCATGATCAACTGTATCGAATGCTTTCGCTAGGTCTACAAAAATGCATAATGCTGGTATACTATCATTCATAGCAGTGGACATTAGGTCAACTAGAGCTGCGATTGCATCTTGTGTCGACCTGCTCTTTTGAAAGCCGAACTGTTTTTTCGAAATCAGTTTATATTTGTCAATGAAGCTGTCCATTCTTTTTTTGATGATTTTTTCGAAGACCTTGGCTACCACAGATATGAGAGAAATAGGCCTATAATTTTGTATTTCCGTTTTATCTGACGTTTTATATATCGGTACAACTACGGCTACTTTAAGTATTTGAGGAAATATTCCTGTATGAATACTAGTATTTATCAAGTATGTTAGTGGAACAAGGATATCGTGAGCAATACATTTTAGTATTTCAGATTTGATACCATCATCTCCTGGAGATTTATTCGGTTTTAGCTGATTTATTATGGTCAGCACTTCGCCCTCATCTGTTTCAAAAAAAACTATAGAGTTCGGGTTCCTATAAGACTTTGGTTTTAATATTTTTGACCTTTCCATATTTAATTTGTCTGCTAATTTTTGTCCAATTTCACAGAAATGTTTATTAAATTCATTAGCTACTTGCTTTGGGTCAATAATGGTTTCATTATCACCATTTTTAATCCCTCTTATTTCCTCCTTCTTTCTATTTTCACTTACTAATTCCCAAAGCCCCCTTGCATTCTTAGCATTTTTGTCTATTTGTTCCCGGTAGTACTTTTCCTTGGCTGTTTGTATGAGCACCTCTAGTTTGTTTTTATAAAGTTTAAATTCGCTTTGGAGGACCATATCATTAGGGTTTTTTACCATATTTTTATACTTACGATTTTTTTCATTTACCGATTTTAATAGACCTTCAGACATCCACGGTGACCTTTTTTTCTCTTGACTTCTCTCCCTATAAATTTTGGTACTATTTTCTATTATTGATCTCAACTTGTTGATAAATGATGACCATGCATTATTTATGTCACCCCCTCTATATATTGATTCCCAGTTCACTTCCTCGACTTTTTTAACTATACTGGGGTAGTCAATAAATTTTTTTATATTTGAAGTCTGCATACATTGGTTACACGAGGGTGTGAAGGAACAGTCCAGGAGAGTAATATAATGATCAGTCAAGGCCGTTTGAAAAACAAAAGGTCGAAATTGCTCTATTGGCAACTTGGTCTTCAAAAAAGTTGCTCTAAAAAAGTTTCGTATCGCTATCTGCAATTGTTTTTGAGTTATCCAGATTAAAAGAAAAAAATTCAATTTTTTTTCACTTTTTTTATCAAATCTGAAAATTCTCGCTAAGTCACCCTTCTTTTACTCATTCTAGCTGAAGAATACATTTTTAGGTAGATTTTTGCCGAATCTCGAACCCGTAGCTCCGAAAATAAGGTCGCAAAAAATTCCCGAAAATTTTTCAGTTTTTCGAGTATATCTCGAGAAATAATTCTCCGATTGCGATGGAATAAGGAATCAGACCTGGAGACCGTTAATGCCCATCTTTCCCTAAAATGTCGTCGTTTCAGGTAGCGCCGTTTAGCTTGTAGCGTGAACAGAAAATTTTGCCGCACACACACACAGACACACACATACTACCTCGATCGCGGAACGACGGCAACGTATAAGGCTTTATGCCCGCTCACTTTGTGAGTCGGGCAAGCGTATACAACAAGAATTTCCCAATAATCGATCGAAACTTCAATTTATTTGACAAATTAGGAAATTTCATGTTCCCTACAGCCAATAGGCTGGACGTGCCACTTCGCTTGTTACATTGTTTGTTGTATATTCCAAATTAAAGCAAACATTGCATAAATCACGAAAAATCATAAGAAATAACAAGACATTTCTACAGGATAAAAAAGGAGACTAACGTTTACATTGTACCGAATCTAAGTATCATTAACAACTCGACCACTACTTTCAACTTGGTATGTACGTTCAGTAATTCCCAGTTATTTTATAGTTCGCATAATAGTTTATTGCAATAAACTACTGTCCACTCAACAAACTACCCACTATGGACTATGCGTCACTATGTCCACGACTAATGTCATCTTTTCTCATTAAGTCTGTTCCAACTCTCCTCGTGAACGATTCTGCGCTGTTCATAAAATAACGCATTTTTCATCGACAGCGCAAAATCGTGACAGTACATGCGAGTTGGAACAAACTTTGTAAGTTATTATTGCCATATTCCATTAAGTTGAAAAACTCTGAAGGCAACTTTATTTCTGGTGGAATGTTTGGCGAATTACAAAGTTTTTACCGAAGTCCAACTGTTAGCAGAAGTTTGATGAACTTGCTACATGTCCGCGTCTTGTATTTTTGTCGCTCAGCTAAACCATCAGATTTATAAGACTCGCTGTGTTCGTGCATTGCCTAATTTAAAATTATTTTGGGGCAGTCCAACATCTTCCAAAAACATGCTAAAACAAAATCACAGTGGAAACACTGAAACAGCAAACTATCAGGAACACCATCAAACGAAACAAGCACATAACTGAGCGAATATTATAGATTGTCATCTACACGTTATGACATGTTTGACGACCTCATAATAAATGTGCGCTTAAGCTACGATTCTGCGCCCATTTTTGAAAATAATTACTGTCAAGTTGGATCTTGGTGAATAGCTTCGTTTTCACGAGACGCCCATATTCTACGTGGGATAATTCTCGATAGTGCAGGTGTGAAACATGTAGAATTGGCTAATGACTAAACTTTTTAACTAACAGGTACTTTTTTATTTCAATCTTCAAGTAATTTTAAAAAGTACTCGAAAAAACTTTTGTCCTACAAAATGAATGTTTGGAGTAAAGCGTCCCCCACTACCAACATGTACCAATAATGAGGTAATTAAAATTATTACCAACCAGCTAATTTTTTTTTATTCTTTAATGTTGGCATAATTAAATGGCTACATTTTCCTACAAATTGAATGATATGTTTTTTCGGTCCTACGCTCGGAAATTGTCAATTCCACGGTATGACTTTTTTCATTACTAACTGTAGGACAAAAATAAAACATGATAATTTAGTGTATTCTCTGCTGAAATGAATGAGTGTCCTATAAAAAAATAGGTACGTGTCACTATTCCGACAAGAATTATTTTATAATTACCGCTTCCTTAATGTCATGTATTTACTCGGATTGTAATATTATTTTTAATGTATAATTGTTTATCCCATTTAAAAACCAGATCGCTCGCGACCTGATCGGCCTTCGGCCGGATGGGGTGGCCCCGGGGCCTTCGGCCGCCGTCTCTTTTATTTCCGTCCGACCTCTTAGGTCACTATAGGCGTATCGAACTTTTCTTTAATGTAGCTCCCACATTATGGCCCAACATTGGGACCAACATCCCATAAATTTCGATACTCGAAAATCAACTTGAAAAGGTTTTCTGCTCTACGGAACAGCGATGCCACATCTATCCCTGGGAATTTAATAAGAATATAATGCAGTTTCTTGGCCGTTTTTTGTATAGGTACACTTACATGATGAATTAAACTTATAAAAATTATTTAAATCAAAATCCGTCTCTGTTAATATGATCATCTTTTTTGTAACAAAGAATAAGGACATTTCGTTTCGTAAACGTAATCGTATTCGAATCCCTTCAGGGTAGCCAAGAAGTCAAGTGTCTTATTATATACACTAGCGGAAAAAATTAAGGAATCAAAAAAAAATTCCAAATTTTTCGAGGTTTTTCAAGTGCCTGTATATCTGTTAAAAATGGTCGAAAAGGAGTTTTGAGAAAAGTATTTTGAAGCTTCAAGTCTCTAGTTTTGAGATCTATTGTTAAAAATTTTTTTCAAGTAACGTGTTTCGCTCAATCCTAACGGATACCTGAAAAAAAATTTTTTTTAAATTTTGCTTCTTCATCTTTTTGGTATACGAACTTATAAAAAATTTTTTCAACTTAACCACTATATGTATCAGATAACTTGTTTATTCAGCTTCAATTTCTTTTCTCGAAAAATTCGATATGATCACTTCTTGCTGGGATATAGGACTTTGAATGGAAAAAGATCTTTTTGTGTTTATCCATCAAAATCTCATCAACCGTCCATTGCACAAGAAAATGAAGGAGATTTTTAAAATCTTGAATAAATTTCCCACAAAAATCAGCTAGGGCTCTTAGCAAAAAATTTTTTTTTTTGATTCTTCACAGTGATTTGAAAAATCAAGAAAAAAACGGCTTTTAGTGCCTTCTGGAATAATCAGGTGCTTTGTCGGAAATACCGAGAAAATCACTAATGTTAAGTGTGCTTTTGACAGTTCAATATGTCCACAAAAACCTCACTAAGTTTCAATTAAATCTATAGAGCCGTTTTTTTGTTTCATACGTCCGAATGATTGAAAACCATTAAGGGATCACATGATTATGACTTTAAATGATCATAATCTTTAAAAAATTCCGACAAAAAAAAAAGGTTTTTCCGTTTTTTATGCATTTTTAACAATGCTTTTGATTAAATTCACAAAAAAAAAAAAATTAGAAAAAAAATTTTTTTTGCAAACTTTTGGAGTTTTTTTAATGATTTCAAAAAAAGTGTGTGTGTGTGTGTGTGTGTGTGTGTGTGTGTGTGTGTGTGTGTGTGTGTGTGTGTGTGTGTGTGTGTGTGTGTGTGTGTGCCTGATTATTCCAGAAGGCACTAAAAGCAGTTTTTTTCTTGATTTTTCAAATCACTGTGAAGGATCAAAAAAAAAATTTTTTGCTAAGAGCCCTTGCTGATTTTTGTGGGAAATTTATTCAAGATTTTAAAAATCTCCTTCATTTTCTTGTGCAATTGACGGTTGATGAGATTTTGATGGATAAACACAAAAAGATCTTTTTCCATTCAAAGTCCTATATCCCAGCAAGAAGTGATCATATCGAATTTTTCGAGAAAAGAAATTGAAGCTGAATAAACAAGTTATCTGATACATATAGTGGTTAAGTTGAAAAAAAATTTTGTAAGTTCGTATACCAAAAAGATGAAGAAGCAAAATTAAAAAAAAAATTTTTTCAGGTATCCGTTAGGATTGAGCGAAACACGTTACTTGAAAAAAATTTTAACAATAGATCTCAAAACTAGAGACTTGAAGCTTCAAAATACTTATTTCAAAACTCCTTTACGACCATTTTTAACAGATATACAGGCACTTGAAAAACCTCGAAAAATTTGGAATTTTTTTTTGATCCCTTAATTTTTTCCGCTAGTGTATATTATTATATCAAAAACTAAAAATCTTTGCGGTAATTTAATAATAGCAGGAGTTCGTTGGGTTCTCGGCAAATATTATTGATTAAACTAATCGACAATCATGTGTCAATACATCAATATTTCGAGCAAAGTGCAACTCATCATCGGGATGCTGCAAATTATGAATAAGATAATTATGGTAACAAGAAACGAGTGAACTTACATATGACGGGACTGTACGAAGTTAAACCAAAAATAAACATAAATTAGTATGAATTTTGAATGCAAATTGTAGTGTCAAAACGGACGAGAAATATCAAAGATAACTATGATGTGTGTAACTTCGGCAGTTTCACAATAAGAAGATGGAATATATGATATTAATGACATTACAATTTGTTTGGAAAAATTTTTTAGGGAACATTAGGTCGATCTAAAGATAATAAATAACTATAAATGCTGCTGAGGTTATTTAAGTCAGTTTTCTTATTAACAGTAGGTTCATTTTCATTTATATAGCACATTTCTAAAAAGGTTCTTTTATTATAATTGGAAGTGGAACAACAAATTTTGGGATTATCAAAGTCAAAAACATGATTTGTAGAATTAGCATGATTTGCCAAGGCACATCTATCTGGACGCAACCTTATATCACTCTTATGAAGAGATACGTTTCTTGAGACATTGTGAAGTTTGTCCAACATATTTAGAAGAGCAGTTGATCAAATAAACACAATCGGAGATTAATGAAATAGGAATTTTGTCTTTTTTCGAACTAAAAAGTCTTTTTATTGTAAAAGGATAATATTTGGCAATTTTGATGTGTGGTAAATTTTGAAGAATATGTAGTAGTTTTTGAGTTAAACCAGGAATAAACGGCAGTGAAGCATATATTATAGGAGAAGATGATAAAGAATTGTTATTAGGGATAGTTGCAGTAGAATTTATTGGGTTAGAATGAGAAGCGTTATTAGGAATATTACGAGAAACAGTAGAAAAACAATTATTAAGGAATGATTTAGAATAACCATTATCTAAGAAAATTTTGAAAAGTTTTTTCTCAAAAGTTATTAAAAAATCAGGGTGACAAATTTCAATAGCAATTAAAAATTTGACATCTTTGCATGATATATTTGAGCAATTGAGAAAAGAAATCTCTTCGTTAATACCACAGCAGATTTTTGATAAATTTTGTTTTTTCCAAAAGAAGTTATATGAAAGAACTTTCCTATCCAATAAAAAACTCTTAGAAAAGAAATTTTCCGACCTCAAAATTTATCGCTTGAATTCAATCAAAGTTAATAATAACTGGTTTTTGAACTTGACGTCGAAAAATTTCCCTTCTGAAGTTAAATTGATTTTGAGTTTGGGCCCAAAGTATGGTTTAACTCCACGTCCTGGTAAAGATATACCAATTAAGAATATTTTAGCGGATGTTGAGAACATAATAAAAACTGCTCCAACTGCCTCTCAAAATCTGCTAAGAGCCAAATGTACGAATGCTATAACGAACTTTACTCTTAGCAATTGTAAGAATGACAACTTTGGGCATTATCTTTATAAATTAGCTAACCAATTTTTACGTTGCAATGAAGATATTATAGTTACGTTAGCTGATAAAGGTAATGTTACTGTTGCCTTAAATAAAGGAGAATATGAAAGAAAAATGAACATAATTTTAGATGACCAAAATATTTATAAAATTTTACAAAGAGATCCAACTACAAAATTTCAAGAAAAGAACAATCAAATAGCGAAAAAACTTAAACAAAAAAATATTATCGATATAAATACTTCAAAAGATGTTATTACTTATAAAGCAATACCACCAAGAATATATGGACTACCTAAAACCCATAAGATCGATATACCTATGAGACCCGTTGTTTCAACTATTAATTCCCCCACTTCTAGTTTGAATGAGTTTATGGCTAATATTTTAACTGACGCTTTTTTTAACTATCACACGTTTTCTATTTCCGATTCTTTCCGATTCAGTGAGAAAATAAATAACTTTTGTCTTCCCAATGGTTATAAAATCATTTCACTAGATGTTATCAGTCTTTTTACGAATATCTCTTTAGAACTTATATTGAAATTAATTAAAAATGAATGGCACAGGATTGAACTGGTTACTATACTCAATACTCAAAAGTATTGATGTACAGCAATTCACCGATGATCTAAAATCCATCCCATGGAGAAGCATATATGATTATACGGACGTTGACGATAAGGTTAATTTTGTTAATGAAAACTTAAATGCACTGTTGGAACTACACGCGCCAAAGAAAACTGTTAGAAGGACCAAGGGAACAGGCCAGCCGTGGCTAGAAAATGTGAGACCCTTGATGAAGCTTAGAGATAGAGCCCTGTCAAAATATAAGAAAAACAAAACGGCAGAGGCTCCCACTTCTTGTCTACATGACTCCATTTCTTCGAGTTTAGTGTAATATTATGCAGATGATACACAAATTTTCCTCTCTGGTACAGTGGAGAGAATACAAGAAACATGCGACTTACTCAACGGGGATCTGGAGCGGTTTAGAGCAGCCTCTCTTAAACATCACCTTCATCTGAACACGCAAAAATGCTATATCATGACCTTCGGCCCTAAAAATAAGTTAAAGGAAGCGAAGTCCCTCATAAAGATTAAAATTAGCGATGATACTCTGGATAGGAAGGAGATTCTAAGGAATTTAGGCCTGATTTTTGACGAATCCCTAAGATTTAAACATCACATATCTCATTGTGTTCAAAGAGCATATTCACGACTTAGACTGCTTTATTCCAGTCGACACGAACTACCGACCTCGACAAAGAGGATGCTTTGCGATTCTCTGGTGCTCTCGGTTTTCAGCCATGGTGACGTTATCTACTCGAATTGCATAACAGAAGCGGATAAATATAGAATACAAAAAGTACAAAACTCATGCTTACGTCTTATTTATGGCATCAGAAAATATAATAGAATTTCACACAAACTGAACGACGCCCACTGGCTGGACATGGAGAGCAGGAGGGAGTTACATCAAATCTGCTTCTTTCATAAAATTATTCTATATAAAACGCCTTCTTATCTTTTTAATAAGATTGTATTTAGATCTCACATCCACAACATTAACATCAGGTCGAGGGGCCTACTAACAACCCCAATGCACAAAAGCGCCCTATTCGAGAGAAGTTTTCTGTATAACATCCCAAGAATGTATAACGCGCTCCCCTTCCAGACTAAAAAACTCGAATACTACAAGTTTAAGAAAATAATGTCATGTTCTCTATTGCAGCAAGCAAGAGCTCACTGAGTGTCTTTTTGAATGTCTCTTTATTTCTCCCTTATAATTTATAATTTAGTACAGTTATTACTGGTTATGTATGTGTTTCTTGGCTCAAGATTACCAATATTATGAAATTCCATTCTGAATTTCTTTTTCTGTTTCTTTGTGTCTTTCAACCTTCCTTATCTTGCTGATGTGTAGGTGAATATATGTACACATAAGATCAACCATCTGTTGAACTGGTTGAGTAGAGCAGGAGGAGCAGTCATTTGGACTGTTTTTACTGGACTCCGCCATTTTTCTAACTTTAAAATTAAACTGGAAATATTATTAAGAAATTAAAATGCTACTGTAAGTTGGAAAATAAAGACACTATTATTATTATTATTATTATTAATATTGATCGCTCTTTATTTTTCTCTATTATCAAGTTTCTCTTTGAGTCTAATTATTTTCTGTTCAGAGGTAAATATTACTCCCAAATTTTTGGATGCCCTATGGGCAGTAAATTGAGTCTAATCTTAGCTTCCATAGTTATGTCTAGTTTGTTACATCATTGTATACCAAAATTGAACTTTGATTTAGCATTTATTTTTCAATATGTTGATGACTTAATACTTTCCCTTCCCTTTGATGGTACTAATCACATTTTGGATACATTTAATGCTTTTGATGTCCATATTAAATTTACAGTTGAAGAAGAAACTGACAATAGTGTTCCATTTTTAGATACAAAATTATTTCGTTCAAATGATAATATTGTAAAACTCGATTGGTATCAGAAGAGTACATCTTCGGGAAGATATATTCATAACACTTCTAGTCATAACTGGAAGTTAAAAGTGAATTTAGTTAAAGGAATGGATAATAGAGTGAGATCAATTTGTCACCCTGATTTTTTAATAACTTCTGAGAAAAAACTTTTCAAAATTTTCTTAGATAATGGTTATTCTAAATCATTCTTTAATAATTGTTTTTCTACTGTTTCTCGTAATATTCCTAATAACGCTTCTTATTCTAACCTAATAAATTCTACTGCAACTATCCCTAATAACAATTCTTTATCATCTTCTTCTATAATATATGCTTCACTGCCGTTTATTCCTGGTTTAACTCAAAAACTACTACATATTCTTCAAAATTTACCACACATCAAAATTGCCAAATATTATCCTTTTACAATAAAAAGACTTTTTAGTTCGAAAAAAGACAAAATTCCTATTTCATTAATCTCCGATTGTGTTTATTTGATCAATTGCTCTTCTAAATATGTTGGACAAACTTCACAATGTCTCAAGAAAGAGTCTCTTCATAAGAGTGACATAAGGTTGCGTCCAGATAGATGTGCCTTGGCCAATCATGCTAATTCTACAATTCATGTTTTTGACTTTGATAATCCCAAAATTTGTTGTTCCAATTCCAATTATAATAAAAGAACCTTTTTAGAAATGTGCTATATAAATGAAAATGAACCTACTGTTAATAAGAAAACTGACTTAAATAACCTCAGCAGCATTTATAGTTATTTATTATCTTTAGATCGACCTAATGTTCCCTAAAAAATTTTTCCAAACAAATTGTAATGTCATTAATATCATATATTCCATCTTCTTATTGTGAAACTGACGAAGTTACACAAATCATAGTTATCTTTGATATTTCTCGTCAGTTTTGACACTACAATTTGCATTTAAAATTCATACTAATTTATGTTTATTTTTGGTTTAACTTCGTACAGTCCCGTCATATGTAAGTTCACTCGTTTCTTGTTACCATAATTATCTTATTCATAATTTGCAGCATCCCGATGATGAGTTGCACTTTGCTCGAAATATTGATGTATTGACACATGATTGTCGATTAGTTTAATCAATAATATTTGCCGAGAACCCAACGAACTCCTTCTATATTATTATATATATCGTCTAGGGACGAGCGATTTATAACGTCACCAATATTGGCAGAGGATGGCTTCGGTGTCGGTTTTTCTGGAATACTTCAAAAGAGGAGAGTACAAGGAATCTGAAACCCTAGACGGCTTCTATAAAGATACGGAAAAATTTTCTTGCGATCATAGAAAGAAACATGTAGTTTTAACTCATTAGTGAATTTTGAAATGAAAACATCATTATCTAGAAATCTAAGCAAATGGAATATTTGTAGAAGTGCATTCCTTCGATGTAGAAACACGCAAAGAAAATATAGTAATGCGTTTATAGTTTGTGTTCATCTAGATTAGGGTGAAACAGTAAAAATCGTCAAAATGACCGCATTTGGACAGAGTGAAATTTGTTTATTAATTGTTATTGAATTAGGAACTCTCAAAGCCTTGAACCATTTGTTGATTTATGTAGGTCATTATTTTGCAAAAAAAATTATATAATCTAGATTACATTTATCCACATAATATAAGACAAAAAATTTTTGTGAACATGATTGAAAGATCATTAAGTTTCGCTTGTTCCCGAATCATTCTGAATCAGGTAAGCATAGGATCAAAGGGATCAATGGGTGGTATATATTTGAAGCGAATAGCTTCTCAAATGTTAATCTTGGTTAGCATTGAATGATTTTTTCTTTATTTTGGTTCTAATAGAAGAAAATTGCCGTTTCACTTGTCATTCTTATAGTTTCGTTCTATTTTCATTATAATAATAATAAAAGGTCGAAAAGTACTGAAAATCTGTTCCAGGATGTTCTTATTATTGTGTTTACTTATCATTTCACATAATTTCTATCTTAATGAAGTGTGAAACTTATCCGTACTTTTGTTATAACGGAGAAAGATATTTAATGTTTGACGAAAAAATTGACTTCTACTTTGAAATGATCATTTAATTCAAAATAGATTTATAATAGGACATGAAAACTCACCTGGTTTTTCATTTAATATCATACAAAAGTACCCCTGCTAGAATATCAGAAGAACGTGATGGGAGGCAAAACCTGTTACAAAAAATGTACATATATCATTCAAGACCAGAAGTGGGGTTTTGAAGTAACAAAAAGATCTATCGAAGGACCTTTCCGACCTATATAGGAAGATTATAAATGAAAAATTGAGAACAGTTTTGTACTTTATTTTCTATTTTATATTTTAAAACTTTAATCTTCATATGCTTTTTGATCAATTTCTTTTTTCTATACTCAATAATTAGTAAGTTTCACATGAAGTTTTTCAATTTATATTTTACCTATTCATTTTGTCATTGTCATATTTTTATATCGGCAGTAAGATTGCCAATTTCTATATGACCATATTCGATATGATCATTTCAAATTAAATATCATTTTTCGTTATAACAAAACTACGGATAAATTTAACATTTCATTAAAATAAAAATTATGTGAAATGATAATAAATAACAATGAAAATAGGAACATTCTGGGACAAATTTTCAGTACTTTTTGACCTTCTATTATAATAAAAATAAAACGAAACTATAAGGATGAAAAGTGAAACAAGTTTCTGCTATTAGAACCAAAATAAAAAACAAATGATTTAACGATAATCAAGATTATAAAAATTCAACAAGTTATTTGCTTCAAATATATCCCACATGCCCCATAGTTATCCCTTTGATCCTGTGCTTACCTCATTCAGAACGATTCGCGAACAAGCGAAAATTAAATCTTCAAAACTCTATTTTTCAATCGCGTTTATTTATTTTATGTGGATAAATGAAATCTAGATTATATAACATTTTTTGCAAAATAATGAACTATATAAATCGACAAATGGTTTCAAGGCTTTGAGAGTTCCTAATTTAATAAAGTTGTAAATAAATTGGAAATGTATTCTCATGAATACTCGAGGGACAATTTACGAATAGGGTTACACTCGAAATTTTGATTACATAATGTACCATATCGCAACGTTACTGGTAGCTAAATTTTATCTCACCAGGCAGTGTCTCATTTCACAATTTTTGGCGAGTTTTTTGCAATTGAAATTGTTTGACGACATGCGCAAAAAATTATGGAATTCGACTGCCAGTATTGCTACTAAGTGTGCAAGTTGATTGTTCATCTTAACACTAAAAAAATAGTTACGAAAATTGAGAGAGAATATACGTTTGTTTGTAATCCGGTCAAATTTCGATGTGAATATACGGTGTGAATTTATTTTTGTATTTTTTTTTGGTCATTTTGGCTTTGCTGAAACCAAAGAGAGGATATACGGTTGTAAAGTGTGGTGGGGATGATGTCCGCTTTCTCATTCGAATAGCGTTCTGAATTTTTTTTCAATTATTCATATTTTAGACTGTAAAAAATCTTTTTTTTTTGAAATCGTTTTTTTTTTGTCAATTTGGCTGTGCTCAAAACACGCTGATTATATACGGTTGTAAAGTATGGTGGGGATAATGTCTGATGTTTTCATTGAAAACGCATTTCAAAATTTGACGATTAAAACAAACTCACTGCGAATTGAACGAACTCGAAATAACGACGAGGGTCCAACCGGACGCGACCGGTAGGCGAATCTTTGAAATTTATAGTTTTTATTCAGTTCGTTCGATAGGTACACCGATATTTACCCTGCAAAGGCCGGACCGGCTCTTTCATTTTAGATCTGTCGACCCGTCCGTTCGGAACTTTCCGGAGAGCAATCGTATACCTTCGGCACACAAGGGGAATTTTTCGAATTTTCTCGTAAATCCGAGAGGAAAAACGAGCCAATGAGGAAGTGGTTTAACAAAAAAAAACAGCCCCCAATATTTCTGGAGGGATATTTCAGTCACTTTGCATCTTATAAGCGTTTTTTCTGCTCAGGTGAATGAATACTCGATAACAATTCAAACCACTTCGAACAATATTAACGACTATAACACTGTTTTTTATCGGGTGTAACGGCCGTCGTCTGTTGGAATTGCTTCCTAACGTTTCGCTTGCACGAGTGGCAAGCTTCTTCAGAGGTGTCGCCATCTCGTGCAAGCGAAACGTTAGGAAGCAATTCCAACAGACGACGGCCGTTACACCCGATAAAAAACAGTGTTATAGTGAACGTGGGCCGCGAAATCTTGAATCAATACATCAATATTAACGACGTTTTATCGAGGAGTAATAACCACAGAAATACAGAATATATTTCTCATCTCTGGTGACGACTGAAAATCTAGTTTGTCTACGACAATCCAAGTCAACTCTTTTCTTTAATGTCATTGTTGGCATTTGTGATAAATCAGACGCAAAATCAGGGTACAAGTAGCTATGTCGCGGTGTTATGCGTAGTGTCAATGTTGCGGTGCTAGGTCACGCTAGTAGTTTCGGATATTTCGCGTACCAATTTTATGTACTTCGTATATTATTTGCGTATTTTGTCTGTAGATTATTGTATGAAAGACAGACGTCGGTGACTAATTTATTCGGTAGGATTATTAGATATAGTTGGCCATGATACTTTGGAAATGTTTTGCGGCAGTTGCATGGCTACATAAGTTAGTTCGTTAGAGAGAAAGTTACAAGTCGGGAAAAAACTAGATATTTTGTTAGAACGATTTGAAATTAAATTAATTGAGCTGTAAACGATTAGAGTGGTTACTTAATAACCTGGTGCCGAAATTAAAATAAAAGAATAATAGTGAACACCGCCGTCTACAGAGTGTTACGTTATTTCCATCGTTCTGCGACCGACTGTGGATTTAAGCCGAGTGCTTCAGAACCTGACGCCTGGCCGACAGCCATTCATATTTATCACCATATAAAATCGAATCGGAGGACCCGTGCATAAGCACCTTACTCAAACAGTCATTTTTGCAAGTTATGTGTTAGGTATATGAACTAAATATTCCATTTATCCCTGCTCTTGACGTTTGTGTTACTCAAGATATCTTGGACTATAAGGGTGATACTCCGCGACAGAAAAACCTAATCTACTTTATTCTTGAATCTACAACAGAAAAATTGGCGAATTGAATCGAGTTATGCTTTTCGTTAATAGTACGATGTATTCTTTTAAGTTCTGGTACCTCATTGGCGTCATTAATATTCAATTATTTATTTTTCGAAAATTGCAGTCAACAATAAAAGAACATTTGGACGTTTCATACGACGTTTCGATCGTTATACGATCATAAACTTGTATTTGTTAAATTAAAAATTTTTTTCAATACAACTTTTGAGTGTGGTTTGACAATTTGATGATGTTAATAATAGATACAAATCACAGCTTACTGTTTAACAATAACTTTAAAATATTCCGTTATAAATTATACTTACATTTTAAATATCTGTTCTAAAATTGACAGAGTTTATTTCTTTTTTGATATGTATCATCTCTTTGATTAATCGTTCCTGATAGTTTGATTCTTCATCAAGGATTGTCACATTATTGAAATTAAAATTGTGGTTTAAGTCATGTGAATGTTTACTAAGAGCTGTACATTCATTATTTAATCGTAAAGAGTATTTATGGTTGTAAATTCTTTTATGTAAATATTGTTTTGTTTGTCCAATATACAGGGTGATTTTTTTCGAGAGGCAAATAATTTGGGGGCTGAGAGAGATGAACAAACTAAGCATTTTGAGATTCGGAACCCGGGTTCTAAAACCCTCGGTTTCAGAGTTATCGGCGATTACAGATTGCACCTCAGAGGTAGGCAACCCAACTGGCGCCGGCCCGGGTGAACGCATTCGGCAGCGTAGCAGGAGGCACCGTCAACGTTAATTACTGGTTTTAGTCAAAGCTTGGTTTAATCGCACTGGCAGAGTCTTGAAAAACGATTACAGAACAGAAACACAAAAACAAAACAAAAGTGTCAAAACTTCAAACAGAGCTCCCTTGAATTACAAAAATTGTTCGATCTGGCCACCATTCTCCTGCCAACACAAATTACACCGCCGTAATATCTCGGCGCGCACTTCACCAAGCAGCCCTGCAGCAGCCTTTTCCTGGATTTCGCCGGCGGCCAGGGCGATCCGCGCGACGAGGTCCTCCTCATCCTGGACAGGGGTGGCGTACACCAGGTCTTTCATGTACCCCCAAAGAAAGAAGTCGCACGGTGTGAGGTCGGGGGAGCGTGCGGGCCACGCCACGGGGCCGCCGCGTCCAATCCAACGTCCCGGGAACGTGGCGTGGCCCGCACTCTCCCCGACCTCACACCGTGCGACTTCTTTCTTTGGGGTACATGAAAGACCTGTGTACGCCACCCTGTCCAGGATGAGGAGGACCTCGTCGCGCGGATCGCCCGTGCGTCAGACTGCCAGGCTTTGCTATTGCAAATCCAGGAAAAAGCTGCTGCAGAACTCTGGCTGCTTTTTGTTTGTTTTTGTGCGCGCGAGACGCTGCCAATACAATTACAAGCTTTGGTGTAATTAACGTTGTGTTGGCACAAGTGCCCTCTGAGTCGGTGGCGCACATCGAACAAAGTTTTTGTAAATTCAAGGGCTCTGTTCTGAACAGTTTTGACACTTTTGTTTTGTTTTTGTGTTTCTGTTCTGTAATTGTTTTCAAGACGCTGCCAGTGCGATTAAACCAAGCTTTGACTAAAACCAGTAATTAACGTTGACGGTGCCTCTGGGACACTGCCGAATGCGTTCACCCGGGCCAGCGCCAGTTGGTTGCCTACTTATTTCACTGAGGTGCAATCTGTAATCGCCGATAACTCCAAAACCGAGGGTTTTAGAACACCGTTCCGATTCTCAAAATGCTTGAGTTTGTTCATCTCTATCAGCCCCAAAATATTTTCCTCTCGAAAAAAATCACCCTGTATTGTCCTGGACAATTTATACAAGAAATTTTGTATACTACATTAGTTGGTTTATTTTCATCCTTAGGGTCTTTTAATTTAGTGAAAAATCTATTTAGATTTACATAAACAAAATGTTCCTATGAGACCAATAGTCAGTCCTATTGACAGCCCCCTCCACAATCTTTCCAAATATTTAACGCAAATACTCACAGAAATTGTTGGTATGGGACAATCTTTCATCAGAGATTCTTGGCATTTCAAAGAATACATCAGCAATAGAAATGTTCCACAAAATTATAGACTTATTTCACTCGATGTGGTTTCATTATACATAAATATTCCAGTTAAGGTTGCATTAGATATACTAAATTTGAAATGGCATAAATTAGAAGAACATACTACACTAACAAAAGAAGAATTTTTAAATGGTACAAAACTTTGTTTGAGTTGTACTTATTTTACATTTGACAAAATTTGCTACAGCCAAATATATGGAATAGCGAGAAATAGCGAGGACAATATCCTGTACAATTTATGCAACAAATTTTGTATACTACATTCGTTTGTTTATTTTCATTCGTAGGATCTTTTAATTTAGTGAAAAATCTATTCAGATTTACCATTTAAAAATTGCTCTTTTGTTAGCGTAGTATGTTCTTCTAATTCATACGATTTCAAATTTAGTATATCTAATGCAACCTTAGCTGGAATATTTGTGTATAATGAAACCACGTCTAGTGAAATAAGTCCATAATTTTGTGGAACATTTCTATTGCTGATGTATTCTTTGAAATGCCAAGAATCTCTGATGAAAGATTGTCCCATACCAACAATTTCTGTGAGTATTTGCGTTAAATATTTGGAAAGATTGTGGAGGGGCCTGTCAATAGGACTGACTATTGGTCTCATAGGAACATTTTGTTTATGTAAATCTAAATAGATTTTTCACTAAATTAAAAGATCCTACGGATGAAAATAAACCAACTAATGTAGTATACAAAATTTCTTGTATAAATTGTCCAGGACAATATATTGGACAAACAAAACAATATTTACATAAAAGAATTTACAACCATAAATACTCTTTACGATTAAATAATGAATGTACAGCTCTTAGTGAACATTCACATGACTTAAACCACAATTTTAATTTCAATAATGTGACAATCCTTGATGAAGAATCAAACTATCAGAAACGATTCATCAAAGAGATGATACATATCAAAAAAAGAAATAAACTTTGTCAATTTTAGAACAGATATTGAAAATTTAAGTATTATTTATAATGGAATATTTTGAAGTTATTGTTAAACAGTAAGCTGTGATCTGTATCTAAGCAACATTATTAACATCATCAAGTTGTCAAACCACACAAAAGTTGTATTGAAAAAATATTTTAATTAAACAAATACAAGTTTATGATCGTATAACGATCGAAACGTCGTATGAAACGTCCAAATGTTCTTTTATTGTTGACTGCCATTTTGGAACAAGAAATAATACAAGTTCATAATCAGTCGAAATGTCGAGAGCTATTAATATTCAATGAGATATACGAACTGGACTTCTCATCTATTTCTATCTAATCGTTATTATGGCATAAATAATACCTAATCTTCCAAAAGCATTTTTTTAATTTCTTTCTTGGCTTAGCTTTCATTTCGATGTCGCCACTTTCCCGCACTGATCAAACCGGTTTTACCCGTGCGGGAACGACATTCCCGCACAGTTGCATGCAATTGGCAACTTTCTACAATAGGTAAGCGTGGAGATATGTACCCCCTACTCATTTTTTGTAGGACAGATTTATTTCAGATTTATTTTGTCCTGCAGTTAGCAACGAAAAGAGTTATACCGTGAAATTGACAATTTCCGAGCGTAGGACCGAGAAAGCATATCGTTCAATTTGTAGGTTAATGTGGGCATATAATTATGCAAACATTAACTAAAGAATAGAAAAAAAATTAGCGGTTAGTAATAATTTTGATTACCTCATTAATACATGTTGGTAGTGGGAGACGCTTTACTCCAACCATTTATTTTGTATGACAAGAGTTTTCTCGAGTACTTTATAAAATTACCTGAAGATTGAAATAAAAAAGTAACTGTTAGTAAAAAAGTTTAGTCAATTGCCAATTCGACATGTTTCACACCTTCTCTGTCGAGAATTATCTCTGATAGAATCTGCGGGTCTCGTCAAAACGAAGCTACTCACGAAGATTCAGCTTGATAATAATCATTTCCAAAAATGGTCGCTGGATCCTAGACTATCATCTTTATAAGCGACAGAATTTCCGTGGAATAAAAATGAACACTTACTGAACCCAATTGAATCTTACCTACGGAGTTAAATATTTTGTGCGACAGCGAAACAGATAAATAACCCTTTTGGAGTAACCAATCCGCAAAAATGCAAGTCCCGATCGCCATCCACCAGCTCGTTAAATATGGAATGGCCGACAAAATTGCATTCTGAAAAACGACATAAAAGTGAATTAATTGAACATCTTTTTCACTCAGCAATCGAGAATTCGAACCTGTTGAATGTCAAAGTGTAAAATTTGGCTCATATATTTAGGAAGTTCGGTTAGCAGGGTGTAAAAGGCCCATGAATTACCGCACATTGTCACTAATATGGCCCAGACCGGGAGTGAAGTAGCGATGCTTAGCCACGGAGTCGAAGACTTGTCGTCTTCTTCCTGGAAAAAAAATTCTTTTTGAACAATCTCAATCTTTCAAGAATAAGATTGTCGACCACTTTACAGTTTTAGATTCTAAAATATTTGTGACAGTTCAAAATAAATATCTACGGCAAGCCCAAATGTTTTAATTTTTTATTTCTTTCATTTTATATGAAAGTAAGAGAGAAAGCAAAAGATCTTTGGGCTTTTCTTCAATAATTCTTACTTGTGGTCCTATACTGGCTAAAATGTAGGCTTGTTCCTTTCTGTCGATCCTCGGATGCGACAACGGCGTATCGTAAACGAACATCTCCCAGAACACATACCAAATCAATCCCAACACCCCGAACAGATAAAACGAAAGCGGCCAGCCTCCCATGAAATCGAACGAACACAACCAACCCGACAAAGGAAGAGAAATGATCGTACCGAAATTGGCGCCGGCGTAAACGTACGCAGCGAATCGACTACGTTCCAACGGCGGTATCCAACGTGCCAGCATGGCACACATTGACGGAAACGTTACACCCTAAAAAACTGCGTTAGATAAAAACAATCAACGGATCTAATAATTCCCTCACCTCCCCCATTCCTTCCAAAATTCGCACCATAATAAACAAGGGAAAATTGAAACGCGCGGCTATCGGACTGAGAATGGTGAATATAGAGGTGATTAGAATACCAATTCCATAAATTAATTTACCGCCGAATAACTCTGCTAGACGGCCTCCTGGTATTTGGGTACATACGTAGCCATAGAAAAATGAGCCCAACACTAAACCTTGAGTTTGTTCATTCCATGCAAATTCTCCTTGTTTCTTTAAAAAAAAGCAATAATAAATAAAAAAAAAATTAAATTATTTAATGGTCATTTATAGTGATTGTGATTAGACGTGAACATTATAAGTTATAACAATTTAACATGTTAAAAAAAAATTAGCAGTTTTACTTTGTTATTCAATACTTGCTAAACTACTAAAACGTTAGAAAAGCTAAAACGTTTTAAAGGAAGCCAGCTAAGGTTATTCGATTACCTTCCAATGTTTATAATACTACTAGAACAATTTGCCTTTGCTGTATGCTTCAAACTTAAAATCGATTTGCGGTGCTATTAACTCTCACACCAAAAAGAAACCTCAACTCACTTCAGGTACAGTCGAATTTGTAGTATTTGGAAAGGGACAATGTTCAAATGTATTATTGTTAACAGGTTCAGGAAAAGCCGTTTGATTGACCATTGCAACAATAGCAACAGACAAATTAACCCTCATAGCATAAACGTTTGCAAAACCTAAAAATCCCATTATTCCAAGGACGTATCTGGATTTAATAACAGCGTCTGTGTCTTCCACTAAAATATATTGAAATATGTGATCCTGTCTATATTAAAAAAAATTGACGCCTACCTTCGGGAGGAATAATTTTCGTAAGTTCATCTTCATCTTCTGAAATAATGTCACTATCACTGTCGAAAGCGTTGGTGATTGATTCGTCAATCGCGGCTAACATTGTCAATTAACAATTCGTAGTAAAACGATTTGTTAATTAATATCTAGAACAAATTTTCTAGTAGACAAAGCGATTTTTGAAACAAAACAAATATTTTTCATGACGTTTCTTATCAAGCAATCACGCCTAACGGCTTAGTGTAAATATGATCTACAGATTTTTAAAGTAGGTCCATCGTAGATAGTTCCACACAAATGACATCTGTGTCCATGGATACTAGATGTAAACAATAAATTTTAAAATCACATTTGTTATGATTTTTTTAATTAAATCCGTCATTTCGCGAAAATTTTGGTTACGATTTATGTAGTCGCGTTCTAATAAAAAGAAAATGATTTCGTCGACATTGAAAGGAGTTTTCCCAGAGCCGAGTGAGTATAAATCTAAATATTAAACGAAAAAACGATCTTTATTTTCATTTTATTTCAAGAACCCACATACAACAGGAACTTCGTGAAAGAAAACGTTCATCGCATAAAAGTAATGCAAGGTATAATGCCCAGCTCAGAGAGCGACCTGCAAAAAAAGCGCAAAAACAAGCTCAAAACCAACGCACAGAAGATAATTAACAAAGAAGTTATTGTCAAAAAGAACATAAATAATCTAAAACCGGGAACAGATGTATCACGTGGTACCTCAGCTGACGAAAGGCCAAGGAACAAGAAAAAAGAAATGGGTAAGACACAAGAAATAAAACAAAAGTTCCTAAGCAGAGGTATCCAAACTGAACGAACAGACGATATCAAAAAAATTTATGAAACCGGTAAAATTAAATATCCATCAGCAGGACTACAGAGGTCTCCAACGAAAATGACAAAAAATTCACACCTCGAAAGAGGAGACACAATGAGTCAACTTGATGAAGCAACACAAAATTTAGGTGAGCTTTAAATAACAGATACATATTTCTATAATCGATTATCTCAGCTTTAACAGAAAAACCCGGTATTGATTTCGTTCAAGAGAACATAAAAAATATCAAACTTAAATCTACAAGAAATGAATCAAATCGTAGCCAAAGACTCCTACCCCCAGATTATAAAAAAGGGGAAGTGCCAAAGTATCTAAGAGAAAGAAAAGAAGTCGAGGACAATCCGGTGATTGACATTGATTGTCCACCAGGACATGTATTACTACCTGATGAAGAAAGAAAAGAAACTTTACGAGTACTGAGACAAAGTAAGTAACAACAAAAAATCATATTCCTATTTGTAAGTAAAATAATTTACAGCTTACGCTGATAGGATACAAGAATTGAATACATTCCCAGTTCGAAGTGACACTTTGAAAACAAGAAGGAGAAAAATGGAAATCGAAGCAGAATTGAAAAAAATTGATGAAGGTCTCAAAGTGTTTCAGAGACCGAAAGTTTTTGTCAAAATGAATGCATGATTGTTAAATTTGCAATACGTTTCATAAATTCTAGTTAATTTCAAATCACTGTAATTTATTTTAACTTATTGTTACTGAGGGAGTGTAGACATATAGCTTATACCAGAAATAAGTGAATTATGTTTGCAACTTCTAAAAGTAAATATTGACTACTGTTATCAACATGAGTGATAATGAATAGTTTTTTAATTTTATTCTTTTATTAAATGAATAAATTTTTCTTTATCGAATTTAAGTTGATTATTTTCAAAAAAATATTTTTCCTTTTGATACCATTCGTTAATGTCGAATTCCGGAAAAAGTATACCAATTTCACGAAGTACTGAATCTGGAGAATCTGAGAAAAGAATATTGAATTATAAAACGATTTTAAATCAGTTAAAACTAATATGGATATCATATTACCAGATCCGTGTGTCGCATTTCTAGTATCAGACAAACCAAATGCCCCTCTAATACTATTAGGACTTTCGAATTGAGCTTTGTAAGTTTTTGTCGGTCCCATTAATTCCCTCCAATATTTAATGGCGTTTTCTCTAGCTAAAACATACATTTGTGAAGGTCCACTAGAAATTAAATACATAAAATTATTTCAAACAATATTCCCTGTAGCTATACCTCATCATAGATGTAACTAATCTATTGTAAAAAAATTTCTCTTTATGTTCTTCATAAAATTTGGCCGCATCCCGTTGTTTCAGAGTGTAGGTTTTAGATCTCACAATCTTAAAATCCGAATCTATAATTCTTTGTTGTACAGCTTCTAAAGCAACTGGGTTTTTAATTAAATGTGGCTTAAGTATAGCTAGTGTTAATTCAAATTTGTTCATTATTTTCAAATTGCTAAAGTTGAGGTTATTATCATTACACACAGATGACCACAGATTATACAACATATATTGAAACGTTCCAAGTCTGGATAGAGATGGTCTCAGCCATCTCATCCAGAAGCTAGTCACTCACATAGAACTCCGAAACAAGTAGCTACTGCCTTTGCAGCCACTCAATCCCGAAGATTCCGAAAGTGAATAACGTTCGAACGCACCCAGTTTCTTTGATAATTACTTTTAGCTTTGAAGTGTGATCGTCTAGAAAAATTACCTACGTTGTGTTTGTTTTGATACCTTTTTCCGCAAGTTCGGGAGGAAGATCAGGGTTCGGGGATAATAAAAGTTCTTACTGGCCCCCAGGCGGACCTTTTATTCATTACGCTGAAATGACAGATGCCTGGCTAAAACATGGCCGACGATGAGAAACATTATAGACATTGGTTAAAATTGATGAGGCTCATGTGTACAGAGGGTTTCGTTGTTAAGTGTCAAGCTACATTGAGCGACAAGTGTAAGAAGTGCTCGAACAGGTTTGAAGGTAAAGTTGGCTATGAGCACAAATAAGGGGTAAAGTTGTGCAAGCATTCGTTAGCTGTTTTAAGGTGCAGAGCTATGTGTAACGTTCGGTGAAAGTTGTGTGACTGTGCAAACGTTGTGCAATCTTTCACTAAGTTGCTGAGTTCGGTACGACAAACTGTTGTGTCTTAATTCCGGTATGGTGTTGATAAAATCATGGTATGGTGACTGTTGTGATTTTGTTGAGATTTGTTCAAGCAATTTCATTTGTTTTTTCAAATAGTTTTGGTAAAGTGTCGCGATGCCAGAAAGTCATGCGCGCTCCGAAAACTGCTAGCCCGATCAATCATGCATCAAAGTTATCAAGTCTCGAAACGTTGAATTTTGAGAACGTAATTTTGACCGGACGCAGGTATCCGAAAGAGGGCGCTCGCTGAGGGAATGATTCATCGGAACAAAGACCAGTGCTACCTAAAACTGGTCGACGGTCGGGTGAGGGTGGCGAGAGAGATAGCGAGAGGGTACGCGTCCCGACCGACGCCATTTTGAGAAGAGGAAAGCTCGGTGCTTTCGGCGAAAGACTGGTTTTTCGCGGTGGACTTTGGGAACAATGTTCGCCTGATCGTGGCGATCGGTTTCCCTCGTTGGGTTCCCGGTTACTAGTCTCTGTTCCTCCTCCTCCCGGAAGGTTTTCACCAGCAGTGCATTTTCGCCGTGTTTCAAATGCTTACGACAGCGGCCAACGCAATTTACTGTAATGTTTCGCGTAGCGTTTTGTACAAATTCCAAGACATATCAACACCAGTGGGAAATGCACTGACCCGCGGTGTAATTCAAGGCGATCGCGTCGCGGACATAGCTTTGCATGAAATAACTTAACTAAAGCATGAAATAGACAAAGGGCGCGAAGCGGGTGACGCGGTGGCGTGCTATCTAACAAGCGTGCAAATTACATACCAAAACAAGTCAAGAGGAAAACGAAGCTGATTCCTCAGAAAGGAGAAGAAAGCACAAAACCCACACACAAAAGCACCAAAAAGCCCAAAAGCCCGCACAAACAAAGACGAAGATTAAACGCAAGAATAAACACAACCGCACACTTCCGTGGTTGGATCGTGAGTGTCCAAAATGGCTGAGCGCGTCAAGGAAGAACGCGCGCCGGCGTCATTTGATGACAAGCCCTCTAACAGCTACCTTTGTAGTCGGCTCAGGGTGAGCTTCGGTCTCCCTCCACTAGGTGTGATACATCTCAACATTATTTATTTTAATTGTCTATAGTTGCTGTATTTCAATCATAGATAAAGTATATATTACCATTGACTAATAATACTATACTGTATTATTAGTCAGTGATATTACTTTATCTATTATTTCAATGAGTTTTTTCATTTTCACAGGGAACGTTGTAGAAACTCGGGTTAACCCGGCGATTAAGTTGAACGCAGGTTTAACTCACAGAATAACTAAAAGAGAGTTTAACCGATAGTGCGTTGTATCTACCTTGGTTAGCGAATCGTTGGCTAAACCTAAACATTCATTTGGCTATGTTGGCTGCAATGAAAAACAGAGAATAGTATTTTTCAATCATAAAGTTAATTATTTTAGTTGTTCAGTGGTTAATCCTTCCTCGGGCGTCCTGAATTTGACGTATAGTCTATTGTATATCCATTGAACGTTGACCAGATCACTGAACAATAAGATCTAAACTAGACGTCAATTGGATGTTTAATTCATATTTTAACTTTTGCAGCCTTTTCAATCTCATAAAGCTAGACTTCCTCACCATAGCAACATGTTTCCCAAATGAAAACTCCTCGTCAAACCAAACGCCCAAATTCTTAACATGCGATTCCCATTCAAGTTTTTCACCCTCAACCAATACATTATTTGATAGATCAGACTTTGATAAAAGTGATTTACTACCTATGAGGATAGCTTTGGACTTAGAAGCATTAAGCATAAGACCATTTCTGAGATGCGGATATATCTTGCAACTCCTGATTTAGGGTTTGAATCATTAGGTATAGATAAGTTAGTAACATCACAAGAATGGTAAATTTTCAAATCATCAGCATACATATGAATATTACTCCATGCAAGGATATCAGAAATGTCCAATACATGTAAGGTAAAAAGCAGCGGACCCAAAATACTACCCTGGGGTACTCCTCTTCGTAAAGACACGCATTCAGAGTAATTGTTATTAACACAAACTACTTGCTTCTTTTCAAACAGATAATCCTCAAACCACCCCAGAACAGTACTATCAAAACCAAGGTTTTTCAACTTAAACAGCAAGATCTTATGATCTACCAAGTCAAACGCCTGGCTCTGATCCAACAGCACCAAAATAGTAACAAGACCATTGTCCATGGCACAACCTATATCATTAACTACTTTTAGTAAAGCAGTAGTTGTTGAATAGCCGGGTCTACAGCCTGATCAGGCTTTATGTTATAGTAAAACATAAGTAACATCTGAATATCAAATTTGTGATAAATGCGATTTTTTATAGAAGAAATCTCTAACAAATTGTTAACGTGGCAATCCCCACCTCGGCTACATGGGGGCCTGATAAGACAAAGTGGACCAACACCGCATGTGGGACATGTACCACAAGGCCCGCATGAGCGCCCGACTAGGATTTCCTCACTTCTTAATCGAATCGCAAGTGAGGCGTGCCCCTTAAGGCCCTCCTGCGCGCCTCATCAGGCCCACCGCAGTGGGGAACGCCCCACGCGCACCCCATCGGGCCCTGATGTCAGTTGGGGCGGCCCTCGGTAGATTTCTAGTCGGGGTGGACCAACACCGCATGTGGGGCATCCCGACTAGAAATCTACCGAGGGCCGCCCCAACTGACATCAGGGCCCGATCGGGCGCGCGTGGGGCGTTCCTCACTACGGCGACCCTGATGAGGCGCGCTGGAGGGCCTGAGGGGGCACGCCTCACTTGCGATTCGGTTAAAAAGTGAGGAAATCCTAGTCGGGCGCTCATGCGGGCCTTATCGGGTGTACCCCAATCGCGGTGTTGATAAACTTTGCCTCATCAGGGCCTTATAAGGAAGAAATGGGGATCACCACATTAACAGCTCGTTACAGATTTTTTCTATAAAAGCGATTGCATCTACTACAAACTTAATGTGTACATGTCTACAGTCTTACGATAACTCTGATACATTTAGAAAAATTGTTTAATGCAGTTCAGATAGAATTTTAATTATTTCGTGCAAGATGGTAATCAACACATTAGTATACTATAACTGCCAGTCGATTCCGTTCTTTTGTGATTTCATAGTTTCTTGATTGCGCAATGTGTCATCAAAAATTAACACAGATTATAAGTGATTTCATTTTTTATTTTCGATATCAATATGACAAAAAAATTCGAATTTTATTAAAAGGCAACTATAGTTTCCAGAGATAACACATCCGAGATGAAATTTGTTTTTTATCTTGGATCGAGTAAAATTATTTTAATGTATTTATGTCGATTCTTCTTCTCGTTCAAGGTAAGAAATCAGTGAAAAGTTCGAGTACTTATGTATCTCTTCTTCTTCTTCTCGTTCAAGGTAAGAAATCAGTGAAAAGTTCGAGTACTTATGTATCTCGCCTCTTCATAATAAACGAGCAGGCTATGATACTTCGACAGACTTTTCACAAATCTGAAGGTAATTGCCAAAGTAACGTTTTGGTTTTCATATTAATTAAAATAAATAATAAGGTAACAAAAAAAATTTAGGTTTCATGTTCCGGATGTTTTATAATCGGAAGTACGTGATTCTGCGTTGTCGGAATATAGTTTTATTACAAGCAGCCGACGAAGATAGCTTCACAAGTAGGGATACTATTCTTTTCTTCGAGTAATAAATACAGATGGGATTTCAAGAACCCAGAGAGTAGAAATTTACCTGCGTTACTCGAGAGAGTCCTTTACATTATATTTCATATATTTCCAAATCAATGTATTGTATCAAATACAAATGACATTGTCAAATTTGAAATTAGTAACATCGAAAAAAAAATGGTCTGCATCGATATCAGCAATGACACGAAAGAAAATATTAGTGTTATGCCATTACTGCATATGTAAATCTTTAATGCTATTATCGCAACTTGGCTCTATGAACTCTTTTCTGTGAAAAAAACATTTGTTCGCAAATTTTGAATATCGGTTGTCTTTAGAATATCGTTGAAACAGATGTGAGTACCTGCTATTGCGACCATTTTTCGTTTATACTTTTCGGAGAACTGGTCTGGGGTTTTACGTTTCATTGTGACGATATTTATTGCGTACCCTGTACCGAAGCTGGTGGTGGGTCATTTCAAAAGCAACCGCGTTTAGGAGAAGTTCGTGTTTCGGCTAAATTATATTTATTATTAAGTTCATAAAATGGAGTGGTACTTCCACAAGGACGGAAATACAGTGGAAATAATTCCATCAAGATGGGTCTATTACAACATTGATGAAAAAAGGGTGATGTGCTATTTATGCCACCACCATATCAAAAAAACTGCAAAATTCTAAAAAAAAATGGTGGCAGAACGACAAGAGCCTTCAAGTGATTGGCCAAGTTATACAATCGAAATTAAAGGAAGAGCTAGTGAGTATTTTCTGTTCAAACTCGAAATTGTGAAATTATATTTTGTTATTATTATTTTAGAAACACTTGATGAAGCCATGGAGCTACTAAATGAACTACAGTATAAATCGTACGTTTATTCTACCGAAAATGACGAGACGGCCAAGGAAAAAGCCAAGGAAGATAATAAATTTTTTGAATTGAAAACAAAAAAACGGAAAAATATTCAAATGGAACACGTCTGTATACAATAATATTAAAGGTATGTTTTTTTTTTAAAATGTTTCATGGCACTGAAATTTAAATAGAAATGATCTTTTCCAGCCGCCCTGATGATGGGATTCGAAAAAAAAGACGAGGCACCTTTAGGAGAGCACCTGATAATTGCTGGTTTATCATCTGTTATCCATAACTGCAAGGACTGGAACGGAGGACGAAAATCGAGGAACACGACCACAAAATCCGAGCGAGTTTGATATTGTATTATCATACAAGAATCATAATAAATGAATGGAATAATGGTATATAATGTGTTGGAATTCCAAAAGTCCTAAATCCAGAAAATTTTAATTCTTGCAGAATTTTGATACTATTTATCTAACATCTTGGTTTTCATGAGCCAATGTATCCACTTGTTTGTGACAGGAATCTAGTTCCACTTTTTCTATTGTTTAAATTATAATATGCACGAATACGATTTTAAAGAAAAGAATACGATAGCAAATATGCGAGAGAATGTATTTATCTTTTACAGTTGAATATCTCAATTATTTACCTATTTTACATTCGGAAAAATTTGGCTGTATATTCCTAATTGATGATTAATTTGAAAAACTGTAGGATAGATTCCCCTACTGGTACGGAATAACCAAATGCGATCTACCTTATTGGAACCTCTTCAGGGCCTCACTAGAAAAGCTAGTGAGGCGCAAGTGTAACATGCCCCATGAGGGGCACGCCCCACTTTGTGCGTTACACGCCCGATGTGGGCCTGACGCGGCTGCCCCGTGAGGCCGTCACTTGAAATGTGGCGTTCCCGATGCGCGCCTGAGGAGGGCCCCACTTCAATTTCTAGCCGGGATGTACCACAAGGCCCGCATAAGCGTCCGACTAGGATTTCCTCGCTTCTTAATCGAATCGCAAGTGAGACGTGCCCCTTCAGGCCCTCCTGCGCTCCTCATCAGGCCCACCGCAGTGGGGAACGCCCCACGCGCACCCCATCGGGCCCTGATGTCATTTGGGGTGGCCTTCGATAGATTTCTACTCGGGGGGTGGAGCAACACCGCATGTGGGGCATGTACCACAAGCCCGCATGAGCGCCCGACTAGGATTTCCTCGCTTCTTAATCGAATCGCAAGTGAGGCGTGCCCCTTCAGGCCCTGATGTCATTTGGGGTGGCCCTCGGTAGAATTCTAGTCGGGGATTGTAGTCTTGGCAAGATCTTTACTTTAGATGTATATTCGTTAATTTGTCGAGCCACGAGGTTTTCCAACACCTTACAGAGGACAGGCAAGAAGGTAATCGGCCTCAAATCATTGAAAGTGGCTGGATTTACTTTCTTAGGCACTGGCGTGACAATACTAGCCTTCCAGGACTCAGGAAAAACACCATTATTGAATGAACAGTTAAATATGTGACATACTTCAGCAAGACAAAATGGGAGGACCATATTCAGCATCTTTAAATTTATTTCATCAATTCCACAGGAATTAGATATAATCGTACCCAGCTCCCTCGATTTTTCCCACTCTTCAACACGTCTAAAATTGATGAAATGTTGATTAATTCGATCAGGGTCGCATAAATCCTGCGGCAACTGATTTGAACGTTTTGGGTTTACTCCCAATTTATTATGATGAGTGTTCTAAAGTCTAATCGGAACTTGGAACGTAAATTAAAACTATGAAGTCAATTAAAATCACGACACGTTTATTGCGTAAGTAACAAACATACAGCCATCTTGTAAGTCGCACTAGATCGCCGCTACCAACCTAACAATCCCCTAGCGTAAAGTCTCTAGGACAGCAGTGCTGCCAACTCTACGATATAACATTCTCCACCGCGTAAATGAGAACTCGCTCCTAGCTCTTTTTATCTAAAATTTAGTCAGTCACGACGGCTACAGCTGTAGAAACATAAGAATATATAAAAAAACATAAGGGAATGATAATCAATCACAAGATTACCTATTCACGAAGTAGAAAAATACTGTGATATTAAGTAATATCAATCTAAACTACAAATGGCACTTGAATCAGACTAATGCCTTAATCTATCTTTTAATAGCTAAACTATACCCCTCGGTAGCCTAACAAAAACCTAAGTTCCCTAAGCTCCGTTACAATCAAAGGTATTTTCTCGGAAATACAACAGTTCGACCCGATCTGGTCGTTTTTGGCATCTTCGGCGTCAAACTTCCTCCCTTGGCACTTCGGTTTGGCTTCGGACCTGGCGCGGGCAAAGAAGGACTCAAGGCCTCCCGTGCATTTCCGGAAGTCCCAGGTTGGATGCTTCTAGGAGTAGACTGTTCGTTAGGAAGACTTGGCGAAGGCGGCTCCGGCGCTGGTGGCTCCGTCGGCGCTGTTTCCCCCAGGGCTTCAGCGTTGTTTGCGTCTGAAGGGGCCATCTGCGGAACCCGTAATGGGAGGTTCACCGGAGGAGGCTCCACGTTGACCGGTGCTGGCAAAGCGGCCATGGCGGTAGACGTAGGAGCCACTGAAACCTCTTCTTTCGCCATCGGATCGGCGCAGTCGGAGAGCGACGGCGGAGATGAGACGATGACACGTGGCGTACCCGGCTCTCGACAGCTACCTCGTAGCTGACTGATGATACAACCCTCGTGATGACACCCGGAAACCAGACAATGGAACGATGGACTGTCGTTCGAACCCAGACCAGAGCGCCCGGAACATACGATGATGTCTTCCCGGGGTGAGCAGCCGTTGTGCGCTCCCTTGCGTCCTGCATCCTTTTCTTCTGAATCTGCTGAGGCTGCAACAAACTGAGGTTAGTGCGAGGACGTCGGCCCAGGAACAGCTCTGCTGGCGATATCTTCGTCACCGAGTGCGGGGTGTTCCGGTATGCAAAAAGCCATGAATCTATCTTGTGCTGAATGGATCTCCCCGAGGACTTCGGATCCAGCAACTGTTTCTCCAAACTCTCCTTCAGCGATCAGATTCCCCTCTCACTTTGCCCGTTGCTTTGGGAGTGAAAAGAGGGCAAGTGAGAGGAGTCTGTTCCATTTTGTTTCAAAAAAGCCAAAAACGCTTTGGACTGGAATGGCGGCCCGTTGTCACATGCGACTTCTTCTGGCAGTCCCCAACGAGCGAACCATCCGCGAAGCGTTTCAATAGTGGAATCGGCGATCAAATCAGCCATGATTTGAACTTCCGGCCATTTTGAATGCCCGTCTAAACAGAGAAGCATATCCACTCCCTTGAAGGTGGCGAAATCTATAAAGATCCGTTGCCATCTTCGGGTGGGCTAGGACCACGGTACCAACTCCTCATGCGGAATATCCGGCCACAAAGTTTGGCAAACGGCGCAGTCCCTTACCAGCTGCTCGATGTCTTGATCAAGATTTGGGTACCAAATGTACGCTCTAGCGAGAGACGTCATCCGAGAGACTCCGGGGTGTGTTTCATGAAGCAGCTCCAAGACGGCACCTCGAAGCGTAGTCGGAACGATGACCCTCGTACCCCACAGCAGGCATCCACTTTCGATGGTTAGCTGCAGATATCTTCGTTTGAACGGCTGCAACTCCTCTTCTACGTGGTCTGGCCATCCGTTGAGGACGTAGGCCCGAACTCTTCGCAGGATTGGATCGGCTTCAGTTTCCACTTGGACGTCGTACGCGGAAACCATCTTGTTTTCTTCCACGAAGTTCACTTGGTAGATCTCCGTCTCCACAGGTGTATCGCCTGCGATGGGATGACGACTCAAGTAGTCGGCATGCGGAATTTCTGCACTTTTGCGGCGCCGAATAGTGCACTGGAATGCTCCCAACATGAGCGTCCATCGTTGAAGTCTAGCTGCGGCGAGTGCACGCACGTTATTTTTGTTTGCAAAAAAGGGCAGCGATGGCGGCGTTGTCCGTTACAATTTCGAATGGTCGGCCGTAGACGAACTTAAAGAATTTCTTCAACCCGAAAATTACTCCTGCTGCTTCCCTCTCATGGACTGGATAGTTCTTCTCCGCTTGCGTGAAAGTTTTGCTACCGAACGCGATCGGTTCTTCCCGTCACGTGGCTGAGGACGCAGCCCAATCCAATGGGGCTGGCATCGGTGGTGAGGCGAAGTGGGCGTTTCAGCGAATACGGAACCAAAATTTGGTTAGCTAAGGCCACCAAAACGCTGTGGTAAGCTCGTTGCTCTTCGTCCCCCCAGTGCCAGTCCCGACTCTTGACCAGACGGTGCAATGGATGTAGCAAGGTCGAGAGGTGTTGGGCGTAGCGGAAGAAAAATGTTACCATACCGATCCAGGAACGCAGTTCGTTTTGGTTCTTGGGCTTCTCCATTGCTGACAGCTCACGGATTCGGTCTGGATCAGGGCGGCTTCCTAAGCGATCCAGCTGAAATCCTAAATACTTGACAACTGGTTTGAGGAACTGACACTTCCGTAAGTTCAGCCGGATGTGGTATTTTTCTAGGCGTGCCAGGACCTCCAGAAGCGTCTTCTTACAGGATTCCACCGTAGAGCCCCAAATCAAAAGATCGTCCAGGTAAATGAAAACGTTGGTGATTCCGGCCAGGATCGTTGTAATGATTTCTTGGAATTCCCCCGGCCCGCTGGAGATTCCATAAGGCATCCGCAGAAACTTGTAGCTGCCGAACGGTGTGTTGATCTTGCACAGCTCCTGCGATGCGGGACTCAACTCTGCCTGGAGATATGCCTGGTCCAAATCTAAGATGCAGAAGCACGTCCCGTCCAAGTAGTTGCGCTGCATAATTGTTTCGTTCGCTGATATAGAGATTTCATCATTGACCTTGTTTAATTCTTTCCTATTCTTTAGAACCTCAAGAACATCCTGATTCGAGTTAAGAACTACTCTCAGAGGTCTAATTGCATGAAAAAAATTTAAATTAACTACCGAGAATATATTGAAATTATGTTAGTATAAAATACTATAAACTATAAATTAGGCCAAAAACACCATCACAAGAGGAAATATCGAATTAAATAGAACCAATTTTATACCGAGAAATCCTCAGAGACCACTGAAATGCATTAAAAACAAACAAAAAAAGGAAAAATTGTGCAGACTCCCGAAATATCTTTAGTTTAAAAAAATTGAAAAAGTAAAAAATATGAGACAAAATAACGAAAATTTCCAACGACAACAGAAGTAAAGAGGAAAAGTTATTAGTAAAAATATCCTTACAGGTCCCACAATTATTTGATTTTTCAATCTACGTCCGATGGTTCCAAAACGATTTATATCCGATTTTTGAATTTAGATTTATTTTCTTCACACGTCATTAAAAAAACAACAAATTCGTTTGACAACAAATTCTGGATTCTCTGATTTTTGGTAATTAAAATCCTAAAATAAATAACTAAAAGAAAAATGTCTCAAACAGCTAAACCATTCGGTACTGAACGTATGCTCTATTCGATTGATTTAAATAAAATTGAAAGTTGTACACTGCAAAATATATTTTCATCTCATCAGAAAAAATTAAAGAGACTTTTCCCCATAAATTTACCCAAACTTTTAGGTTTTTTTTTGAAGAATTCGCATCTTTTTTAATTTTGTGAACGACATTACTTGTAGGAATTAATAAAATTGGTGCATAATTTTAATGTAACAAATGAACATTTCCCAATAACGAATGTAATCTATAATCAGTAATATAATATTAATAATATCACAATAAATCTTCCAATAATACAAATACATTAGCCAGTAAACATTCCCAAGGGAGGTAAAGTACAATGCGAGAAGTAAAAGTTTTTTCCTTCCACATCAACGACGATTTGAACTGAAAAAATGACGTAATACATCACATGGCATGGAAATATCAACATGTACTTGATTGCCAAACAAATTTTGAAATGCGACGTTCCAAAATGAAACAACTTTGCCAGAGAGAATAATGAATGTTACGTCGTATGAAAAATCATATATATGCCTCTGGAATAACGCGCTGTTCCCTCCCTTAGATGCCCGAGGCTTGCCGAAAACTTCATCCGCTCAAAGGAACAATGCACTTTCCTCCCTTGATATACAAATAGCTATTAATAAGACATTTACAATATTTAATGTAACACGTTTAGCAATCTAACTAAATCAATACATGTCTGATAAACTTTTTTCAACTACGTCATCCACCTCATGTTTCACAGTATATACGAGTTCGATTGGATCTATTTCAATGATTTCCTCTTTCACTTTGACGTCAGTTTGGATCCTTTCAGGAACTAGTGATTCATCCTCCATCACCTCCTTTTTGACAAGGTAGGTTTCTTTTGCTTGATATCGCAAAATTTCTCCATTTGGATGTTTATAACTGACATGTCTGATCAACATGTTCGTCGTGTATGTAGAAAAGTCACAAAAATTGCACTTTTTATCTTTTGACTTTAGTTTGTTATTAGGAAGATTAAGTCTTTTTCTGATTTTATTTGGAGAATGATTGTGAATCAGAACTTTATGTTTACCTAAGTAGGATTTGTATAGGGTAGCAAAGTTACATAAATCACATTTAAAAATTTTACTTCTGGTGTGTTTATTCATGTGTATTTCAAAGTGCCATTTATTATCTGTTGAAAATTTGCAAATGTTGCATGTAAAGTTTTTTACTTCTTTTATAGAATGAGTGTGCATTTTCTTCATATGTGTATATGTGCTGTTTTTGTACAGACTTACGAAATCACAGAAGTCGCATTTGAATTTCTCCTGTGCTGTATGTTTATTCATATGATTTTTTAATATATAAGGAAAAGTTGTTTTATATTCGCAGACGTGACATATCAGTTCTGGTTTCTTGAATTCCCAATGATTATTGTGACTTAATTTCATATGTCTTTCCATAACTGTTGTATAAGAAGCTGAAAAATTACAGTAGTCACAGTTGAATTCCTTTACTTTATGGTTTTTATTCATATGGAGGTTGAAGCGGTATTCCTTATTTGTCTCAAATTTGCATACCTCGCATGCAAATGCTTTTTTCACTCTTAAAGAACATTTCTTTATGTGGGAAACCAAGTTGTATTTATAATCACTCACAAAATTGCAGAATTCACATTTGTATTTGCTTTTATTCGTTTTCTTTTGTAATTTTAATAGTGCATTTGTTTTACATATGCGACTTCTACTTTTGGTTTCTTTCAATTCAACTGAATCGTCAACCAATTCCTTTACGTGTTGCATGTGTACTTTTTCGTTGTATTCAAGTTATAAATATAGCCTTCGATCGATCGCCAATTCCAGTTTCTTGACTGCCTAATGCGTTTGAAAAATTGAATGGTCAGGTTATTAAACTTGCATTTTCCTTTTGCAAATTTAGTTCAGCTTTTTAAACTAGATTCGATCAACACTCAACTGATATTTTGATTATAACTTTTCAGTATAAGGTCAAGCTACGAAAAAAGGTTAAGAAGCGCAAGCACAAAAACATTAAGTAAAAAAGTAAACTTCTTCATATATGGTCTATTCTCTACTGTCTGACTATGTTCACATGGCTCGAAGCTCATAGATTGATCAATACCTTTAATGATTTTGATATCCCTCAATCAATAATAGGTTTGCGATGGTAAGATTAATTGATGTCATACCTTCCACCAGAGACACTGGTTTTTTTTCTCTGAGATAGAATACTCTGTGACTGTGTGAATACTCTGTGAGTATTAACCTTACTAATAGTCTATGACTGTAACGAATTGCTAGGTTATTTTTTTTCAAAATTTTAAACATTCAAAACCGTGCAAAACTTATGGGAATTATTCTTCTAAATGTTTTGAATGTCTGCACTAGATCATTTAGTTCGAAAGTAATGCGATATTTGAACGTGGCAGAGAAAAATGACGCCGCCAAAGGTATATCTGCTATCCTTTCAAGAGGCGCCTCTAGCCGGGTAACTAAATTCGAATTCATTTAACACAGCAAACAAAACAAATTTTCAGAGGGAGGGATTCTCAAAGTACAATAAAATATACGAATTTGAAGCCACCGTTTTCGGACAAAATTCAAAAATGATTATGACTTCAGTATCAGGACATTTATTGCAGATAGATTTTCGACAATCATTCAGCAACTGGCAAGGGTGTCACCCGTTGGAATTGTTCGATGCTCCTATTGAAGAGAATTGTCCAAAAGACTATCAGAATATAAAGGTGCAACATTTTCTTGATTTAACTATCTTTCAATTGTTTTGTTCACAGAGAACGCTAGAAAGAGAAATTAAGTCTTGCAACGGTCTTATTATATGGACTGACTGCGATCGTGAAGGTGAAAATATCGGTTTTGAAATAATAAAAGTTTGCAAAGCTGTTAAACAAAATATTTCCGTTCACAGAGCAAAATTCTCGGAAATCACTAGTCAGTCGATTTTTCGAGCTTTAGCTCACCTCGGAGAACCTAACAAGAATGTCAGCGATGCTGTTGACGTACGAAAGGAGTTGGATTTGCGAACAGGTAAAATATGTTAATCATAATCAAACTTTTATGATATTTAAAATTAGGTGCTGCCTTCACAAGATTACAAACGATGCGGTTGAGAAGAGTATTTCCGGGGCAATTGGCAGATAAATTAATAAGTTACGGTTCCTGTCAGTTTCCCACATTAGGATTTGTCTGTGATCGATATTCGTCAATCGAAAACTTTATTCCAGAAACATTTTGGAAAATTCGAAGTAATATTTCTAAAGATTTTAGATCATTCATAATAAACAAGTCGTTTTTAGTGAATCACAAAGTTAAAGACTTGGTTACCGAATTCTCGTGGAAAAGAGACAGATTATTTGATAAGAATTCGTGTGAAGCAATTTTGGATATTTGTCGAGAATGTAATATGGCTACAATTGAATCAGTGGAAAGTAAGCCTAAAAGCAAATGGAGACCGTTACCATTAGATACTGTGGTAAGTGAAATTAGATTGAAATATTTTAAATAGGGTTTTCGCTTGTGTTATGCAAAAAATTTTTTTCTAAATGTAAAATTGAAATTTATTTAAATTTAAATTTTAATTAATTAAAATTTAGTGTTATTTCCCATTTAAGATGTATTTTAGTTCATGGGCTGTTGAATTTTGACCTGACATTTTTATGACTGTTAGACCACTGATAGGGAAGTACACATGTAAAATACTAACGTGCGTCCTAATTGATATTCTTACATGTATTTCAGTTTGAATAAGCAATTCGATTAAGGTCACTGAAATTTTTGGTCAGAAATATGAAAAAGATTTGGAAAGGTGATCGATAAACCAAAGTTATTGGGAAATAATGATGAAAATTTTCATGTTTTTTATTGATAAGAATAAAGAATTACATTCATTTGTCAAGATAATTAAAATTCACGTTTGGAAACAATAATTTAGATACTTTTCCATCAGTCAATCTTGTTCGCCGTTCATTTATAAGTTATAAGTTTTGAAAAAACTTTCCGATGGAACTGATGTTGCTGTTATACACAGCCTTTGTTTCATTATTTTGTAGAGTTTCGGATATAAAGCTCTTCTCTCGCACCACCACGTTAAGGGATCCGTTTTCCGATTGAGGAGCGGTTCCTGTATATACCTTTCGATTTCAACCAAAATTGCTGATGAAGGATCTTTTTTTTCTCGTAGTGATTGAGTTTTTTTGTCATAATTATCCCAAACCGAAGTCCTACTACCATTGTCCTTGTCTATTACAATATTTTCAATGATTGGTTTGTCATCAACGATTTCATCAACTGTATTCATTGATTGGTCCAATTCTAACAGAGAATTTATTGTTGTTTCATATAGTTGGATATTCTCGTTGAAACCTTGTTTAAATCGTGGATCTAGGAAAGTAGTTTGAGCTAACAATAAATTTTCCATAATATTTTGAAATCTTTTAATTAGTTGCTGTTCCATCGTCATCAGAAATCTTTCAATGGTATGTGGCAGATATGGATGTAATTTTAACTTTTTGACAATGATCGATTAAAGCATGACTTATTATTATTAATTTTGATACGGTAACTTAATTCCTGTGTTACTTCTGAAAACATCTCGAGGGCTTTGCATGTATATTGCAAGATGGACCATTCTTCTTGAGTTGGATACTCATATTCAAAATTGATCAGCGCCAATGTCGAAATTAAAGGTTCTCGAATTTTTAGAACTCTACAGAACATATCAAATGTGGAATTCCAGCGGGTCGGGCAATCTTGTTTTAAAGTGAGTTCTTCATAACCCATCTGTTTTTCCACTTCTTTTAATTTAGCCATCGCTAATGGACTTTTTTTGAAATAAGTGACGATATTCTTTATTTTTGTTTGAATTTCTGCCACTTCCCTGAGTGATGTTTGTACTACAAGATTCAATGTATGCGCGTAACAAGAAAGATGATTCCAAGAGCATAGTCGAACTGCTGCTTTAATATTTGCTGCATTATCAGTTACGACAGCGCATACTTTTTTTTCTAAATTCCACCAAGATAAAACTCTTCTTAATTCATTTAACAAATTTTGTGCTGTATGCTTTTAAGAATAACGAAAACAATCTACCAAGCATGATTTCAGTTCACATTTATCCGCAATATCTTCAATGAAGTGAACAGTTATAGCAATATAATTATCATTACCCAAAGAAGTGCATCCATCAGTTGTTACGGATATACGCAAAGCCATATCTAGATGTTTTAACTTTCTGAGCAACTTTGTTGTAAAAAAATGGCAACAATATACTAGATATTGTTTTACGTGACGGTAAATTATATGAAGGATTCAACATTTTCACGAATTTATGAAATTCTTTGTTTTCGACTATATTTAGTGGTTGATATTCTGAGGCGATCATTCTAAGTAAATGAAAATCTAATTCGGTCGTTTTATTTTGAGGCAAAGGTCTATGAAAAAATGAATTATCATCGGTAAATCTTTGTTGAAAGTATTTTTTTCGGTTAGATGCAACCGAAGTAGTTGAGTCGCTGGATGATGTTGAGGCAGAGGGTTTGTCCACTACTGATATTTTATCCTTATCAATATTTTTAAACATATTTCCATCAATAGAAGTTCGTTTCTCTTCTAATTCGATGCAGGGATGTTTACAATGCATATGACGTCTAAAGTTTGCCGTGGATCCGCCTTTGGTTGAAAAAAAACTTGAACAATGGTTACATTTTGCTTGATCGCCAGGTCGTTTCTCGAAATGAATCCAAATGTTACTTCTTGTTCGACTGCTCATCATGGTTTTGAATTACAACCGAAAGTATTTCTATATGAATGAGAGAAAATATTTTGTATTTATTTTCTATTCAGATTTGTTGATTTATGGGTATTGGTCGATAATATTCAAATGGATTCCAATAAAATAATATTCTATGAACAACACGTTTTGGACGTTTATCGTCATAAGTAAAGCCCGGACTTTAGGCACTATAAATTCGTTAAAAAAAGGCAGTGAAAAGGCAATAAAAATACTCAAAATAGCCACTTAAAATAGGCATTTATTATATACTGATAGATAAAAACAGATAAGATAAAACAAAAAAACATTCGATGTGAATACTTATTCTTTATTAAACATAACTACCAATAGTTTTCTCAAATTTTCAAATTTTATACTTTGTCGTCTATCTGATAAAATAAGTTTATACAACGAAAACGATCTCTCCACATCAACAGATGTCAAAGGTGCATACATAAATGAAGATATTTCGGTAGGGTTCAAGAAATTACTGACCCCATCTCCTAATAAAATCGAATTTATTTCGCGCATCTTGACCAAACCACTATTGTTCTGCAACACTTTTTCACATTTTTCTTTCATGAACTCTCCTTTTAATCCAGGCGCAGAATTGATTCTTTCAATTGTTTCATCCATAATGTTCAATTGCTCTTGTAATTTTAAATTCCTCTCTTCTAGTTTTTGTATTGATGTTGGAATTGAATGAAAATGTGCAAGTATGTATGCTAAATCAGACTGGATATTCTTTTTGGACAAAACATCTTTACATATTTTTATTGAAGCTGCATCATTTTCGAGGTGACCCACTATTTCTACAATTTTCTCGAAATGGGTTGCGTAATAAATGGCAGCCGATATCCATGTACCCCATCTCGTTATTGTAGGTTGAGGTGGTAATGGCAGATCTGGTGCAAGTTCTTTGAAAATTTGCACCCTCGATGGAGCTTTTAAAAAACTTTCTTGACGTTTGATATTAACAGATCGACATCGTGAAATAAACTTCGCGCTTCTTCAGCAACTCTATGCAATGCATGAGCTATACACGTCACATGAACCATTTTTGGAAATAGAACTTGCAGAACTTTTCCAGCTGCTTTCATGTATGGAGCGGCATCAGAAACAAATAGCAACACTTTGTCATGTTTCACTCCATCTGGCCACAATAATGAGAGCGCACTGGTAAATAATTGGGCTATTGTCGAATTATTGGCTGATTCGAGTACTTCACTTGTTAATAAATACGTGTTAGAGTCCTGGTGAGTTGATTGTAGAGTTCCAATAATTACGTTGGCTACGTAGCGGCCAAGAGCATCGGTTGTTTCGTCAATGGACACCCACAAATTTTTACCTTCCGTTTCTTTTCTAATTTTGTTCATCTTTTCCTGGAACACTACATCAATATAATTTTTCCGGAGGGTGGACTCACTTGGCACGTGTTCTTTGGTGTACTTTTCAAGGAATGCTTTTAGAGAAGGATTTTCCAATTTCCAAAGAGGAATGTTCGCATCCATCAGTGCTTTACATAAATCCAAAGAGAATTGGGATTGTCGATTGGATATAACGCCGAAATTCGGAAGCAGACACGTTTTTACTATCGCAATTTTTCGAAGCAGCATTTTTATGTTTCACTGTTGAAAGGTGCTGGGATACAAAATACTTCTTCTCAAAATTCACTTTACAGTCACATATTTTGCAGAATAACACAGAACCGTCACTACTGAAAACGTCTTTACCGAATTCAAGTATTAATTTATTCAATTTTGTTTGCTCGGATGCTCTGACTTTAGGCATATTGGCTGGCGATAAGTTGAACCGAATGGGCGAATGGTGAAAAACAACTGAACGGAAATGGGTATTACGATATATTTATACCTATAGGTATCTGGTTTTAGGTTTTCCCATCAGTAACAGTTGTATCAATTCCTAGAAAAAGGGAACTATCTTTTGTCTATGTACCAATCCTGCCTACCTGAGATCTTAGGGTTTCCCACTTTATACTATCATAAATTGTTCGAAATAGGCGAAATAAGTCATAAAATCCCATTTTAGGCAAAATAGACAGAAAATACGAAAATAGGCATTTTATGGCATTTTATGGCATTTTGCCTAACATCCGGGCTTTAGTCATAAGGTAAGTTGGACGATTATGACGTGACACTAAAAAAAATTGAACGGTTGGTTAAAAGGAAAAATTACAAGTGAAAAAATTTTTTTTTGGAACGTTTCCTGTTTGAGTAGTTTTACAAAATTTAATTCTAAATCGTAAATTTTCTAACCTTCAGTTCAGGCAGTTACTAGAACATATTCCAATAGTTTATACAGTAGAGACTCGGTAATCCGGATCAATTAATGCTAGGGCTGTTCGGGATTAATAAGGAATCCGGAATATCGCGTCTTACAATTTAGTAGAGATGCAATTTAAAAAACGGTTAAAATAAATATAGGCTTTATTCTCGAAACCGCAAAACAAATATATTATTTGAAGTAATCAGATATTTTACGTTGTTTTTTAACTGTAAGAGTAAAAGAATGCTTAACTATAGCTTTCTCCTTTATATCTTTCAGGAGCAGAATATCAGTAATATCAGTAATATTATTCTCTTCTGCCCATTGCAATCCCAATGTAAAATATTTTATTGCGTCGACGTGCTTGATTTTGTTTGGGTTGATATCGACTTCTTCATCACTGCTGGTCCCATCATCCATAGTCTCATGCTCAAGACCGCCATCCTGTATATCTTTTTCAGTATCTTCAACCCATTGATTTAGTTCAACATTTGAATGAACCTTGCCATCAATTTATGTCAGCATGTTTGAAATGTCTTGATAGTCATGACTTATTTGTTGCAGTTTTTTTCTGTAATAAGTTTAGGGGAATCAAATCATCTGCTTCATAATGAGGTAAGTTGCCTGATAAAAGTTTGTGCCAACACTTTTCTAAAGAGTTCGTTGTCACTTTTTGCCATGAATTATGGAGTAAACAAACTGCATCGAAAAGATTTATGCTCTTAATGCATTTGCCGACATCATCCCCGTCTTCGAGTATCGAAAACATATGTGTTAAAAGGCCTTTTCGGTAATTCAGTTTTGTAAATTTGATCGCATTTTGATCCATAGGCTGTATCAAATCTGTAGAGTTTGGTGGTAGAAACATTGTAAAAATTTTTCCATCTTCACTAATCAATTCCTCCTCAGAGCAGTGACTCGGAGCATTGTCAATCAACAATAAGGCTTTCTCAGGAAGCCGTTGATTTTTCAAAAATGATTTCACTTGCTTGCAAAAGGAATCTTGAAACCAAGTTTTAAAAATTGCCGAAGTCATCCACGCGTTTCCCCTAGAGACGTATTCCGCAGGTAGAGTTTTGTTCTTGAATGCCCTTGGATTCTTTGCTTTCCCAATGACAAGAGGTCGAAGTTTATGAGAACCATCGCCGTTTGTGCAAGCTAGAAACGTGATTCGTTCTTTGCTTGATTTTCTGCCGGGTGCCGTTGCTTCGTTGCTGCGAACTAAAGTTTTATCAGGCAATAACTTCCAAAAAAGGCCGGACTCGTCAGCATTATAAATTTGCCGGGGATGGAGATCATGAGCTTCTATTACTTGTCTTAGTTTAGCCAGAAAGGGGACTACAGCAGTTTCATCATTTGATAATTTCTCTCCGCAGATTTTAAGATGCCTCAGCCCATGCCTTTTTTTGAAATTGAGAAGCCAGCCTCTGCTTGCAACAAACGTATCTTGTCCATAAATATTCTGGAACAGTTGTCGAGCTTTTGCCGCTAGTATTTCAAACGAAACAGGAATATGTTTGCTTCGTTGTTTAGTAAACCAGGAATACAATTCTCTTTCCATCGCCGGATATTCTGCTTTCCGCAAGGTCTTACTAGAACTTGGCCCAGAATGACAAATTCCAATAAATCTGAAACATTGATGATTATTAGATTCAGCTTGTTTCGGAATAAACTATTTTTACCTCCTTATTTTATCTCCACTTTTTTTTTATGTCGGAAATAGTGGACGTTCCGACGCCGTACTGCAGGGCAAGTAATTTGCCACTAACACCATCTTTTAATTTGTTTAATATCTCACTTTTTTGTTTTATAGACAACGTAACATGTTTCCGCTTTACCATTGTGCACTATTATATACCAAAACACGTCCGACCGTCAAAATAATAAGAATACAAATGAGTTCCCGTTTAGAAATCAGGTTAAGACAAGTTAGAACCGATAACCACGTATGCAACGGTCGCAAATTCGGATTATTGAGTCTTTCGATCCGGATTATAAGGTACATAATACAATCCTGACGTCAATCCGGACTAGTAAGATATCCGGATTATCGTTCTCCGGATTATCGAGTCTCTATTGTATATATTTCAATGTTATAATAATGACTTTCTTCACACCGCAAAATAAACACAGTTTGTTTTGTCCGAGCGGAGAAAAAATATTTTACAAGTAATTCAGAAATTGAATTTGTAGCGGAAATAAAAAATATATATGTATACCCGTTGTGTTGGTTTCTGAGTGATTCATGTTCCAGACCAAAAATGCTTGTCTATTCACTTCTCGCATTACGTCGAATAAATAGGATACATAGGTTGTTGTTATGAGTAAAACGATATGAATACGAAAACAGTACAAAATCGTGTATTGGTACGAATCTCTTGGAACGAATCTTTCGGTACTAATCTCTATTCAGTACAGATTCGTATCATACGAATCGTTCAGGAGATCCGTATCGCTAATCATTGATTCATATGATACGAATCTTCATAAAGATCCGTACCGGTTGTACGAATCATACGAATCTTACACATCACTATCACTCGCCCGAATATGCGAATATACGCATGCGCCGATATGGATACCGTCCATTTTGTGTACGTTTTAATACTGACCTTGAATATTACTATCTCGCGAACTACTCAATTTTGACACTTAGAGCGTGATTCACCTCCAGATAAAACGTTATTTGTCAGATAATATCTGATGGACATATTAAATTTATCTCACCGATATATGTACTATATCTGGAGGTGGTGGCATAGGCTCTTTGTATTTTACATGCGTACTTCTCTATTTGGCCCAGTATTATAAAACTTCGTCAACTGGCAGTTTAACATCAACTACAAGTTAATTTACACTTTCGGTATTATAGACGATAAGAGTGAGTTGAACTGACAGTTGGTAAGTAGTTCAGTGAACTGAGAGCCGTGAAAATTTGAGATCGAAATTCAGAAGCCCTTGCATTCAAGAGTATCCACCGTTTAAACAACTCGTCTTTATTGAAATAAATTTAAAACATATCTTCTGAAAAACCATTCGTTTTTGATTGTGAATTTTAAATCTAAAATTTATGCTATAGATCATTATCGTAAGCAATTTTTAAACTTTCAAAAATCCTCCAAAATAACAAAAAATTCAATTGAAATTGAAATAACCCCTTTTTTCTTTAAAGGAAATGGAGAAAAATATATCAAAAAAGTTGAAAATTAACGCGAAAACAGCAATGAAACACGCTGAAAAATTGTATACCCAAGGTTACATTAGCTACCCCAGAACGGAAACGAACATTTACCCGAAGGAATTAAATTTAACCAATCTGGTACAAAATCATGTTAACGACACATACTGGGGAGCATTCGCGCAACGTATTTTAAACGAAGGTGGGCCAACGCCCCGGGCTGGTAGGAAATCCGATCAGGTAATAGGTTCGTTCCAACTCGCGTTGTGAACTGTCACGATTCTGCGCTGTTCCCAAAACTTGCTTCATTTTATGTACAGCGCAGAATCGTGACGGTGCAGTAATCGTTCACAACGCCAGTTGGAACACAGGCTGATTCGAATTTGGAATTTTATTATTATAAATTTATAAGGCCCATCCACCGATTCATCCCATAAAACACGCGACCAATTTAGAAGGAGGTGAAAAAGCAGTCTATGAGTACATAGTTAGGCATTTCCTCGCTTCGGTACATAAGGACGCACAAGGTTTTGAGACTATCATTACCGCTGACATAGCTGAAGAGAAATTCATTGCCAAAGGTTTAATAATTTTGGAAAAGAACTACTTAGATGTTTACATATACGAAAAGTGGCAGGGGAAAGAGGTCAACAATTACCAACAAGGAGACACCTTCACTCCTACAACTTTAAACATGGTATTATTGCATTTTATTCGAATTTGATATGTTTTGGACTTATTTTATTGGCGAACAGGTAGAAGGGAAAACTTCTCCTCCGAAACTCTTAACCGAAGCCGAGTTGATTGCTTTAATGGATAAACATGGTATTGGAACGGACGCGACGCATGCTGATCACATCGATACGATTAAAACTAGAGAATACGTTGGGCTACATGAAAATATATATTTCGTACCTGGTACTTTAGGTATGGGATTAGTGGAAGGGTGAGTGAGATTATTGAAGGGACAGAAAATGTTCAAACAGTTATTTATACCTAAGTTTTGTCTTAACAGATACAACAACATTGGCTTGGAGGTATCACTTGCGAAACCCGCATTGCGGGCTGAATTGGAACGAGACCTACAGTTGATCTGTGAAGGTGTCAAAAATCCCGAAACAGTTCGACTAGAGCAAATCCAAAAGTATCGAGCGGTGTTCCAGACGGTGGTCGATAAAATACGGGAGATCGATCGAAGTCTCGCCACTAGATTGGACGAACAGCCCGTCGGTGTACGAGACGAAGAAATTATTACCCCAATCGCTAGACCTGTAATGAAATGCCCGAAGTGCAACGATGGATATATGCACTTCAAGTAAGTTAACAATCAATTATTTTCAATGAATGAAATACCTTAATATCCAAAGGAATCGAAAAACCGGGAACGGCAAATTTTTAGGATGCGATGGTTATCCCGCTTGCAATAACGTCGCTTGGATATCGGTGGCAATCGATGAACTTGAAGTTTTGGAAGAACATTGTCCTCAAGTAAGTTTGATATTTCAATTTGTTTTAGATTTTTGTAGCTTTTCCATTTTCTACTTCTAGTGTGGCCCTAATACGAGAAAAGTGAAAATGAAGTTTAGGCAAAATCCATTTATTGGAGAACCAAATCCAAACATTTTATGTATTGGCGGATGCGATTTAAGCGTGCTGGAAGCTTTGGATATTGCACCATCTGCAGTAAGACAGTGTAATACAAACTTATTAGTTAGAGAAACAACAACTTCGAGTGTTCATACGATAATAATCAATTCCAATTTTAGAGTTTTTAAACAAAATACTACACCTTACTCTAATTCCAGAAGTTGTTAAAAACTTTTAAACATTTAATAAAATAATTTCTATTTTTCAATAGAAAGTTAAAAAGAGCTTGTCATCACGTACAGGTTGTCCCAAATTGAATGCGTTTGAACGGCAACTATGTGAAACATTAGGAATAGAGAAAAACGATGTGCATTTACGAGTTCGATTTAGGAGAAAACTCTATTGGTGAAGACAGATTTGACATGTCGTCTTTTGTTTTGAGAGGCCGATTTCGACTTTTGCTGATATCTCTGTTATTATTGGAGTAAAGTGAAAATGGTTTTGATATTCTACAGGTACTTTTTTGTATCGCATGATTTTTTTTCTCATTTGAACTTTTTTTCGTGAAAATTTTGATATTTCTAAATTTTTCTCCAATCTCAAACATAGCGGGTTTATCAAAAATTATTTTCAATAGCGCTCTTAGAAAAAGTGATTTTTGCTCTTAGTGCATCTGATTCTAAAATTCAAAACTGTAAAAATTCGTTTTCAAAATGTTTGTGCATTCACTTTAGTTTTAAGATACGTGATATCAGTTAATAATTCTTAATTTTGATTAATGTTTGAGATTGAAGAAAAATTTAGAAGTATCAAAATTTTCAGGAAAAAAGAGTTCAAATGAGGAAAAACATCATGCGATACATTTATGAACAGGAAAAAATTAATTCTTTAGAATGAACATAAAAAAAAAGTTACTAATTTTACTTAAAAACTACTAGTTTACTATATAAAAATCAGATATCGGCAAAAGTCGAAATCGGCCAACATCAAGAATTCCGAAATATCTCAGAAACAAAAGACGACAGCTCAAATCCGTCTTCACCAAGACAGTTTTCCCTGAAATCGAACTCGTAACTCCTCACATCGTTTTTCTCTATTCTTAATATTTCACATAGTTACCGTTCATACGCATCCAATTTGGGGACAGACTGTATATAGTTGTGGAACTTGAAGAAAGTACGAAAATTCATAATTTCAAAAAAATATAATTGCAGTCTGAAAAGAAGAGTTCCTCAACTTAAAAATTTGGAGACTTCTTTGAAAAATTGAAACGAAGTTTGAAGCTCATTTGAATTCAGATTGAAACGTTTAACGATTCAAGAAAACAAGACTAAAGATGAAAAAATTATAAAAGTATTTTCAAAGAATTGAAAAGTATTCTGAAATTTGAAGGAAGTTTAAGAACAATAAAAAGTGGGATGATCGAATCACATTTGAAACTTGATGGATCTTTATGTTTCGATACGAAATTTAAAACATCGTGAATCTTTTAATAATCTTCAAACTTTGTCAAAACCGTTTACAAATTTTTATGTTAACACACTCCTTTGAAAATTTCATCGAAATTATGGATTTTTGAATACCATAATTCTATAAATCTTTTATAATTATAAAAATGCGAATAGATTTTAATACAGTTGAAATTGAAGAGAATTTTTGTGAATTCAACAACATAATTTGATTTTTTTCAAAATTTTTTGGCAAATTTTGATCAGGTTTTAAAAAGAGCTTCGAAAGTTGAAAATTTAAATAATCCAATTTGGGACAGCCTGTATATAGTTGTGGAACTTGAAGAAAGTAAGAAAATTCATAATTCCAAAAAAAGTATGATTGTAGTTTGAAAAGAAGAATTCCTCAACATAAAAATTTGGAGACTTGTTTGAAAAATTGAAACGAAGTTTGAAGGTCATTTGAATTCAGATTGAAACGTTGAACGATTCAAGCGAACAAGACTGAAGATGAAAAAACTATAAAAGTATTTTCAAAGAATTGAAAAGTATTCTGAAATTTGGAGAAAGTTGAAGAACAATAAAAAGTGGGATGATCGAATCACATTTGAAAATTGGTGGATCTTTATGTTTCGATACGAAATTTAAAACATCGTGAATCTTTTAATAATCTTCAAACTTTGTCAAAATTGTTTACAAATTTTCATGTTAACACACTCCTTTGAAAATTTCATCGAAATTGTGGATTTTTGAATACCATAATTCTATAAATCTTTTATAATTATAAAAATGCGAATAGATTTTAATACAGTTGAAATTGAAGAGCATTTTTGTGAATTCAACAACATAATTTGATTTTTTTCAAAATTTTTTGGCAAATTTTGATCAGGTTTTAAAAAAAGCTTCGAAAGTTGAAAGTTTAAATAATCCAATTTGGGACAGCCTGTATATAGTTGTGGAACTTGAAGAAAGTAAGAAAATTCATAATTCCAAAAAAAGTATGATTGTAGTTTGAAAAGAAGAATTCCTCAACATAAAAATTTGGAGACTTGTTTGAAAAATTGAAACGAAGTTTGAAGGTCATTTGAATTCAGATTGAAACGTTGAACGATTCAAGAGAACAAGACTGAAGATGAAAAAATTATAAAAGTATTTTCAAAGAATTGAAAAGTATTCTGAAATTTGGAGAAAGTTGAAGAACAATAAAAAGTGGGATGATCGAATCACATTTGAAAATTGGTGGATCTTTATGTTTCGATACGAAATTTAAAACATCGTGAATCTTTTAATAATCTTCAAACTTTTGTCAAAATTGTTTACAAATTTTCATGTTAACACACTCCTTTGAAAATTTCATCGAAATTGTGGATTTTTGAATACCATAATTCTATAAATCTTTTATAATTATAAAAATGCGAATAGATTTTAATACAGTTGAAATTGAAGAGAATTTTTGTGAATTCAACAACATAATTTGATTTTTTTCAAAATTTTTTGGCAAATTTTGATCAGGTTTTAAAAAGAGCTTCGAAAGTTGAAAGTTTAAATAATCCAATTTGGGACAGCCTGTATATAGTTGTGGAACTTGAAGAAAGTAAGAAAATTCATAATTCCAAAAAAAGTATGATTGTAGTTTGAAAAGAAGAATTCCTCAACATAAAAATTTGGAGACTTCTTTGAAAAATTGAAACGAAGTTTGAAGGTCATTTGAATTCAGATTGAAACGTTGAACGATTCAAGAGAACAAGACTGAAGATGAAAAAATTATACAAGTATTTTCAAAGAATTGAAAAGTATTCTGAAATTTGGAGAAAGTTGAAGAACAATAAAAAGTGGGATGATCGAATCACATTTGAAAATTGGTGGATCTTTATGTTTCGATACGAAATTTAAAACATCGTGAATCTTTTAATAATCTTCAAACTTTGTCAAAACCGTTTACAAATTTTCATGTTAACACACTCCTTTGAAAATTTCATCGAAATTGTGGATTTTCGTATATTTTTATATATTTTCCAAGTAGTCAAACTTTTGAAAATACTATCAAAAAGTGTTGAAATTTTAAGAAATATTCAAACTAAGTTGTTGAATTTACAAAAATTATTTTCAGTTTTTGGAATGTACAAAAATTTATAAGAATTAGAATTAGTGAATTCCTGAAAAGTTTAAATAATCTCGTATTAAAATAACTAAAACCATTTTCTAAGCTTCTAAAGTTTATACTTTTTGCAAACTATTTTCAAAATTATTCCAAATACTTCTTTCAGGACCCACAATGTTTCAAATTTCATGTCGAAACTTTGATATCCACAAATAATGAAATATCTTTCGATCATCCTAATATTTTTATCTTTGATTCAGCTTCTTTTGAATTTGATATTTTACAAATCTCTAAAATAGCTTTAAAAATTGTTTGAAATCAACTGTTTAAAATTCCCAACTTGTTTTCTTTCAACCCTCAAAAGTACTTTCAGCATTTCAATCTGAATTCAAACCATTTCAAACTTCGTTCAAACCGTTCTTAATTTAATTTTGAAAGGATTTTTCAAATGGTCATGTTAAAAAGCTCCTTTGAAATTTTTCTTCAAAATTGTTAACTCTTTTAATACCATAATTCTAAAAATATTTTATAATTATAAAAATGCGAATAGATTTTAATACAGTCGAAATTGAAGAGAATTTTTGTGAATTCAACAACCTAATTTGATTTTTTCAAAAATTTTTGACAAATTTTGATCAGGTTTTAAAAAGAGCTTCGAAAGTTGAAAGTTTAAATAATCCAATTTGGGACAGCCTGTATATAGTTGTGGAATTTTAAGAAAGTACGAAAACTCATAATTTCAAAAAAATTATGATTGCAGTTTGAAAAGAAGAGTTCCTCAACATAAAAATTTGGAGACTTGTTTGAAAAATTGAAACGAAGTTTGAAGCTCATTTGAATTCAGATTGAAACGTTGAACGATTCAAGAGAACAAGACCAAAGATGAAAAAATTATAAAAGTATTTTCGAAGACCTGAAAAGTATTTCAAACTTCGTTCAAACCGTTCTTAATTTAATTTTCAAAGGATTTTTCAAATGGTCATGCTAAAAAGCTCCTTTGAAATTTTTCTTTGAAATTGTTAACTTTTTAATTCTATAAATCCTTTATATAAATCAAATTAATGTTCTTTGTTGTTGATAATAATATGTCAATGTTCTTGGGAATGCCGCAGAAGGTCAATCAGTAAAACCAGTTTTTTCTATACTCGAGCTTTCGTGAAGTATTGTTATTAAATTTTTTTCCACATCATCAGGGGAACTACAAAGAAAGTACCAATAACGGAATACGGTGGAGAAATTTACAATTTTTGGAATAACAAACTTACGAAAGGAGGTTTTAAACTTCTAAGGAGTGAATGTATCAGAAACATATACACGATGGAATAATTGATCGAAATTATTAAACGATAAACTGACTTGCCGTTGACGTTAGTGGTCAGATTCACGGCGTGTCATGGTTACCCTTGATTTCATGTTTTTATCAATTTCAACCAAGTTCGCGTACATATTACTTAGTCCATCTAAATCCTTTATAATAATAAAAATTTGAATAGATTTTAAAACAGTTGAAATTGAAGAGAATTTTTGTAAATTCAACTATCAAATTTGATTTTAAAAAGAGCTTCGAAAGTTGAAACTTTCAATAAGTACTAAAATCTACAGTTTGAAAAGAAGTTTGATAAGAATTTTGTTAACATCAAAATTTGAAAACGTTTTGATCAAAGTTCCATTTTACTTCGAATTCATATTGAAACGCTAAAGAAACCTTTAAGGATTTAGAGAAAACAAGATCGAAGTTAGGAATCCTGAATAATTCATAAAGCGGAAATTGAGAAGTTTGAATATTTGAAAAAATTCTAAAAACGTTGTTAAAGATTTTTGCAAATTGTTTTCCAAGTTGAACGTATTTAAAAAAAGAAAGATGTTTGAAAATTCAAATTTTTATTCTTATTTGGAATAATCTTAAAATCGTTCGGAAATTGCAAAAACTTTGAAGGTTTGTCAATTCAAAAACTTCGGAAATTGATTTAAATTACATGAAAAATTTTATAGGTCTTTCATAGTTAAAAATCGATGAAAATTTTTGTAAATTCAACAACTTAATTATGATTTTTCAAAAATCTTTTAACAATTTAGTATTTTGAAGAATTTGAGCAACATTAAAAAAGCCTCGGAAGTTGAAATTTTAAGAAGGTACAAAAACGAAACAAAATCATGGCGGCCGACGTGTAAACTCGCGAGTATAAAAAATGCAAAAATATGCCAGGTGCTGGTACTTATGTACCTGGGTGTCTTAAATACTACAACATAGAACAGTTGAACGATAAGTACATAGTGTTGTGAAGGAAATAAAAACGGGGAAAGACTTGGACAGTTCAGCTGAAGCATTTGTGGATGTTAACGACTTAGTAAAATCTAATGAATGTGTTATATTGAATTAATTAAACGAAAGTAACTTGTTTTAGAGTCCAAAATGTGAAGAATATTTTTATAAATTTGACAACCTAGTGTAATAATATTTTGAGAAGAGAGTGGCAACTTGAAAAAAGCTTCGAAAGTTTGAAAATCTTAAAAATTACGAAAGTCTACAATTGCAAAAGAAATTTTCCAAGTAGTTTTCAACATGAAAATTTGGGAAATACAGTGAATATTTGGGAACGGTTTGATCAAAGCTTGACAGTATTTTGAATTAATATTGAAAGGATAAAAACGAAATCTTTTAGGGTTTTGAAGAAAAGTTGATAGGGTGAAAATTAATAAGCTTGTAAAGGTTTGGAAACTCTTCCTAATTTCAAAATATTAATATATTATATATTAATACATGATATAATTTGAACATCTTTACGGTCTTTCTCCGTGTAAAAAATTAAGTTATTTCAAACTATACTCGTTTATTAAGACGACGTTTCGACGGAGTCACATCCGTCTTTTTCGAGTCAATACAATGAATGACAAATTGCAGACTACTAGATAACTTGAAACAAAAACACACTGATAATTTGATTCTTCTTGATGACGGATTTCTAGAACGAAGAATCAGGTGGTGCGCTGTCGTGTAATCACTGATTTCCATACCTGGGGAAGATTAAGCGCGTCATCGCGTCTATTTAAATTAGGGTGTTTATTGATTTCTATTGCTTCCCGCACAAGACGTTGTTCTAAAATTTCCACTTTCGCTAGTTGTCGGGTATTTTCAAAATTGATTTGATGACTTGTTTCACGTATATGTTGATAAATTGAAGAGGAGCTTTGTTTATTTCGTATTGAAATTTTGTGTTCTGCAATACGGACGCATATTCTTCGATTGGTTTGGCCGATGTATAATTTCTCACAATCTTGACATGGAACTGCATATACTCCTTGATTTTCTAAATTAATTTTATCTTTTGGGTTCCTAAGAATATTTCGTATGGTTTTCAACGGTTTATATATTGGTAGAATACTTTTTTTGTACAATATTCTACCTAATCAGTGATTACACGACAGCGCACCACCTGATTCTTCGTTCTAGAAATCCGTCATCAAGAAGAATCAAATTATCAGTGTGTTTTTGTTTCAAGTTATCTAGTAGTCTGCAATTTGTCATTCATTGTATTGACTCGAAAAAGACGGATGTGACTCCGTCGAAACGTCGTCTTAATAAACGAGTATAGTTTGAAATAACTTAATTTTTTACACGGAGAAAGACCGTAAAGATGTTCAAATCATATGAATCGCTCCGTGAAAATTTAAAATATAACATACATGATATAATATCAATAAAATATAAAAAAAATTTCAGATTTGAAGAGAGGCAAAAAAGTAGGATGATCAATGATCAGTTTTTCAATTTAGAAGATTCAAAGAAGATTTAATTTTTTTTTTCGGTATTGGTAATTTTTAAACCTTCCAGGAAACTTGAAAATACAAATAAATTTTCATATAGCCGAGAAATTGGAGAACAATTTTGTAAATTCAAGAAACTAATTTGAATTTTCTGAAAATGTTTTAACTATTATTGATTGGATTCTTAAAAGAATTTGACATCAGAAAGGCTTGGAAAGTTGAAAGTTTAAAAAAGTACAAAAATATATAATTTCTAAAGAAATTTTGAAAACAGCTTGTCAACATGAAAATTCAGAAAACATTTTGAAAAATTGTATCTGGTTCAATCAAAGATTTGAAAATAGTTTGAATTCAGATTGACACGTTGAAAAAAAAACTTCCGGGTTTTAAAGAAAACAAGACTAAAGTTGGAAATGTTGATAAAGTGAAAAATGAGAAGGTAACTTGGATGTGGTTCGTATTTCGAAAAAAAAACCAGGAAAATTTGACAACTGAATTCTCCTATAATTATAGACGACTGTTTCATGTTTAAAAAATAAAAGACTTGAAATTTACAGCCGCCAACAATGCCAACCGGTCCGTGCAAAATCAACCACAGACCGGAAATCGATCAAATGAGAACCGCACCATTCAAGCAAATCCATCACGAGTACCACCAAATCCACAATTACCATCACAAGTGCCACAACCACCACCGCCAAGACGTACGAATCCTTCTAATCAATTTTGGAATGGTTCCTCAAACCCAAATCAACCAAGTTCCTCCCGGCATTCCGACTTAGATATCGTTTGTTTATGTAACGTGAAATCTATCGAAAGAATAACCAGAAACGGTCCCAATAAAGGTTTATCTGAAAATAACTTGAAGAAAAAAATTCATTACCAAAAGTTTTCAGGTAGAAAATTTCACAAATGTGCCACAGATAGTTGCGAATTTTTCATGTGGGCACCAGACGGAAATTCTACGGATGCGACGCCGTCTAGATCTACGACTGTTACGACCAGTAATTCAACTGTGATCATGTGCGATTGTAGAAAACCAGCCAAACTGTATACAGTTATGAAAAACAATGAAAATCATGGTCGTAAATTTTACGGTTGTGAAACGCCTCCCCAAATGACGGGACGATGTAGATTTTTCAAATGGGCCGATGAAGTAAGTAAAAAAGTATTTTATTATTTTTATTTCAATTCTTTCTTTTTAAATATTCAAAATTAATTATACACTTTGAGAAGTTATAATGTTTTAGCTTTAATATTTTTCGATTGGCGATTCCAATCGTGAATGGATCTTTATTCTGAGTTGTTCAATATTTATTGTATACGTTTGACCAGCTCACTAAGTGAGCGGGCATAAAGCCGTTTCGCGATCGAGGTAGTATGTGCGTATGTGTGTGCGGCAGAATTTTCTGTTCACGCTACAGACTAAACGCAACGTAGAACGACGAAATTTTAGGAAAAGATGGACATCAATGGTCTCCAGATTCCTTATTCATTTATTTTTATTTATTTACATTTTGAATGAGGATTGAGGTTATAAAAACCTATGGATCCATTTATATGAAAGCAATGGTACAAATCATCAAATGAATAATCACTATGATCCACCGAACATGAACTCATCCAACTTCTTCTTGAAAATATTTATAGAATTTGATTCCACTACTCCAGGCGGTAGACCATTCCATGGCAAAAACACCCTGTTGAAAAAAACATTCTGACGTACACTTGTTAAAAAAGGCTCCTTCTTTAATTTGTATGAATGTCCACGCAATCTGTTTTCATGGTGCATTCGAAACAGGTGTTTCATATTCCCATGATTGTAACTCAGAATACGATAAGTAAGAATCAAATCCCTATACATTCTGCGTTGTTCGAAAGTTGTAAGGTTGGCTCTAGACAGTCTATCGCTATAAGTCGGGCGTATACGCCCAAACCATATTCTAGTAGCACTACGTTGAACATTTTCAACAAGGTTTTTGTCACGCACCAACTCTGGAGACCACACAGATCCACAATATTCCAGAATTGGACGCACGTAATACTTATACAGAGCAATCCAATTATCAAAAGGTAGCACTGAAAAAGTCCTCTTCAGAATGTATAACTTGCTGTTGCATTTTTTAACAATCTTCGCAATATGTGCTGACCAACTCAAATTTTCGGTAACCATGATACCAAGATCTTTATGCGATTTGACGTCTGTTATCGATTGGCCATCTATCGTGTATTTGTGACGAGGGTTGTTGGAGCCCATATGGAGAACTACGCACTTATTTATGTTAAGTGGTAATCCCCAGGTAGAAGCCCATTTTAAGATTGAATTGAGACCATCTTGGATGTTGTGATAATCTAAGATAGCGTCGCCAAATATTTTTGTATCGTCGGCATATAAGGCATGTTGTGATTTAATGGAATGGGGAAAATCAGCAGTATACAAAATAAAAAGAAGGGGCCCTAAAACAGACCCTTGCGGAACACCACTTAATACCTATATGAAGATGAATGGTACCCAACACGAACACAAAAATTTCTGTTTGACAGAAAATTATCGATCCACTGAAGTAGGTGTCCCCTAATACCAAAATGATCCAGTTTATGAAGAAGGCGTCGCTTACACACTCGGTCAAACGCTTTGGAAAAATCAAGGTAAACTACATCTAGTGGACGTTTTTTATTCAATGCATATGTCCATTTGTTTACACACCATAACAGATTAGTCATGGTTGATTTTCCTTTGACAAATCCATGTTGTTGTACCGGAATAATGTTATCGGAGAGGCAAAATTTTGAAATATTTTCTCACACAATTGATTCCATAACTTTACAAATGACAGACGTTAGTGAAATTGGGCGATAGTTGCATGGGTCTAGCTTATTACCGTTTTTGAAAATCGGTGTAACGATAGCAGTTTTCCAGGCATCCGGTAAAATATGAGCACTGAACGAAGCAGACATAATTCTGGACAGGGGGCTGGCCAAGCCATCACAACATTTTATTAATAGTGCAGGAGATATTGAATCAGGACCTGGAGATGATTGAAGTTTTAATTTTCTGATTTTGCATCTGATACTGTCGGGTGTAAAATTTATACTATAAAGCGAATTACCTGATCTTGGGGATAGAATTTCTGGAAGTTGGCTCAAAGAAAAGTTGGGGGAATAAGCTTTCTCAAACATGTCTGCTAGTATATCGGCAGTTTCAGCAACATTCTGACAAATACTGCCATCTTGTGTCTTTACTAGAGGTACTGAAACTTTAGAAGATAGGGAAGTCCTAATATATTTGAAAAGTTTCTTGTTATTTTTGCTAGTCACAATGGATGATTCGTATGTTTCTCTAGCTTTCATTATAGCTACCTTCACCTTTCTCGCATATCTTTTATGAGCTTAAAGGTCTTGAGTACTATTAGTACGCTTGTACTTACGCCATAACTTCTTTTTAATTTTTATCATAATTATCAATTTACCATTTATCCAGGGTTTCAAAATGTTTTTATATATGTCTTTAACTGTTGTGTTATTACTTTTGCATTCTCTTAATGTATGAACAAATAACATCCATAATTCATTGGGGTCCTCCGAACTGCCAAACAACTCATCCCAATTTATCTCGAGCAGTTGGTTATTTAAATTGTTATAATCAATTATTTCGATCGTCGTGCTTTTAATTTTATTTTTTGAAGTAAATTGAATTGGAGCTGAGTATTTATCACAGCATGATCGGAGTTGCCAATTGGTGTGTCTATTTCCGGTTCGGTTAATAAGTTTACATCATTTGTCAGAACTAAATCAAGAACAGAAGGCTGATTGTTCAATCTAAAACGTGTGGCTTGATTTACAAGTTGTGTGAGGTTAGAATGTCCAATAAAATTCATGAAACTAACTGTAGGATTTGTACAGATCTCCGGTACAACGGTAATCGGCCAGACAATATCACGAAAAGTAAAGTCTCCCATAATAACCAAATTTTCTAAATTGGAAAGATTTTTAAGGTTCTCTATAAGGATGTTATTATCGGTTAATTGAGTATCGCCAGGTCGATATATACACACAAGGTGTAAGACAACGTCTTGATTCCTAATGCACAGACCCAAGATCTCGACATTCGGAATTGCTAGGTCCAAAGTGGTAACCTTAAATTCTTGTACAATATCTAAACTAAGGTACATACAGACGCCTCCCCCACGCCGGTTAAGACGATCATCTCTGTAGAGCTCATATCCGTTTATATCATAAAGCGTGTCAGGATCCCATGGTGTGAGCCAAGTTTCTGTGATGAAAATAACGGTAGGTCTGGAAGTTTGCACATAACATAGAAGTTCGTTAAATTTTGAATTCAGAGTTGCCAGATTAGTATACATTAGGTGCCAGTTATGAAAAGTTGCAGATTTGTTCGATAATCCCTGACGGTTCAACGAAAAAAAGTTACGCGATGATTTCGCAACTTCGATAATGCCAGAATGTATAGGTGTTATTTCTTCATTGTTTGGTTCTGTAACCGATGAAAAAACTTAGATAAGACTGTTCCCATAGGCCAGCAATCAGGATTCATCACCAACTCAAACTGCGATTCTTCGACGTCAATCCTAAATGAGGAGTATTTCTCAGGATATTTTGATTGCATTTTTTCGCAGATCGGTTTCGGACCGTTGGTCATGAATGTGTGTAGGTGGTCCAGTATATCCTCAGTTGTTGAATCAGGAGCCAGTCTTGATATGTACAAAGAAACGACTTTAGGGACCACCTTTAAATTGCTGCTTCCTCGTGATTTTCCGGTAATAGGTTTTCTTTTTTGACGGCGAGTTTTTATTGTATGCCATTGTTCTGAACTGTTTTTATCTAGTTTGTCCGTAATGTGTTCTTGGCTATCATCACTTTTCGGGAAAATAATATTTCTCGGCATTTCTGCATTTGTGTAAGTTTTCGTTTCATATGAATTTGTTTTAGCCGCTATTTCCGCATACGTGTTAGTATTATGTATACGTGTTGGTAGTCCCTCTGACTGTCGCTGACCCATATTATCGCTGTTTTTAATGCGCGGTGAAAAGTTCACTGTTGGTAATTTCGTGCAAACTTGCTCCTCCATCTCCAATAACTTATCATTTTGGCCACCCGGCCGAGATATTGCCACCGGATTCCTTACATTACAATTATTACGATCACTGAGTAAAACAATTTGCACTTTTAAGGAATCTATCAATTCACTCATATACATAATAGTATCGTCTTTTTGACGAAGTAAAGCCTTGTAATGGTCAATTTCAAAATTAGAACTGTTACCTTGTATCGTAATTTCGTTTTCATTATGACACTGTGCACTGTCAAACGAAGTGATATTCGGCTCGTCCTCTCCTTCATCTGGACAACAAATTATGTGTCCTCCTTCAGCCACCGAATAGATTTTATGTATTTCGCACAGCCCGGATGCGTTAACGATTCGCATTCTACACACTTAAGGCCTTTTAACGGCATATTATGGCATTTTCGGCAAGGTTTTTCAAGAGCCGTTACCAAAACTTCACTCTCTCTCGTTGCCATGACAATATTCCATCGCAATCGGAAAACTGATTCTCCAGGTATACTGGAAAAACTGGAAGAGTTTCGGGAATTTTTTGCGATCTCATTTTCAGAGCTAGGAGTTCGAATTCGGCACAAATATACTTAAAAATGTATTCTTCAGGTAGAATGAGTAAAAGGAAGGTCGAAAAGAATGTTGAGATTTTTTCTTTTAGTCTAGATAACTCAAAAACTATTCTGGATAGCGACACGAAACTTTGTCATATCACTGAAAATCTTAATTGGACTCTTTTTTGTAGGAACCTTTAAAACATGGTATTCATAGATTTTGAGAAAAAATTCTAAATCGAAAAATTTACGATTTCGGTGAATATTTTACGCATAGCATGGACCCCAAAAGTCAACGCTCCCGAATTTTCACTAAAAAATTCTTATTTATTTTCACTACAATTGCCTTTGTCGACGAAGGTGCCAGAACTTGCCTTTTTGGAGCAAAACCAAATCAAAACATATAAATGCCAAAGATTTTTTAACATTTTCTAATATAATTTAATTTCTAAAACCACTAACGGTTTGAGTTATTCCCCACTCAGTTGCTATAAAATAGAGCTACAATCTCCTTGTTTACTATTCCTGTCTAAAATGAACCGTTTCTGAAAAAAAATGTATGACACCTTCTGAAAGCACCGTTCTTTCGATAAGTGATAACTGGTCTGATAATAATTGCACCGCTTTATCGTAATTTCAAGAACAATTGTCTTGTTTTTTTTTAACATTTTCTAATATAACTTCATTTCTAAAACCGTCAACGGTTTGAGTTTTTCTCCACTCAATTGCTATAGACTATGGCTACAATAGCATCGCTTACTATTCCTGTATAAAATGAACCGTTTCTGAGAACAAAAATTATGAAACATTCTAAAACCACCGTTTTTTCGATAAGTGATAACTGGACTGCTAATAATTGCACCGCTTCATCGTAGTTTCATGAACAATTATCTTGTTTTTTTAATATTTTCTAATATAACTTAAATCCTAAAACCACCAACGGTTTGAGTTTTTCCCCACTCAATTGCTATAGAATAGGGCTACAATCGCCTCGCTTACTATTCCTGTCTAAAATGAACCGTTTCTGAAAAAAATTATGACACCTTCTGAAAGCACCGTTTTTTCGATGAGTGATAACTGGACTGCTAATAATTGCACCGCTTTATCGTAATTTAATGATCAATTAATTGTCTTGTTTTTTTTAACATTTTCTAGTATAATTCAATTTCTAGAACCACCAACGGTTTGAGTTTTTCCCCACTCAATTGCTATAGAATAGGGCTACAGTCGCCTCGCTTACTATTACTGTCTAAAATGAACCGTTTCTGAGAAAAAATTTGTGAAACATTCTGAATCTTCTTTTGATAAGTGATAACTGAACTGCTAATAATTGCACCGCTCTATCGTAATTTCGTGGACAATTGTCTTGTCTTTTTTAACATTTTCTAATATAACTCAATTTCTAAAACCACCAACGGTTTGAGTTTTTCCCCACTCAATTGCTATAGAATAGGGCTACAGTCGCCTCGCTTACTATTCCTGTCTAAAATGAACCGTTTCTGAGAGAAAATTTATGAAACCTTCTGAATCTTCTTTCGATAAGTGATAACTAGACTGCTAATAATGGCACTGCTTCATCGTAATTTCATGAACAATTGTCTTGTTTTTTTTACCATTTTCTAATATAACTTAATTTCTAAAACCACTAACGGTTTGAGTTTTTCCCCACTCAGTTGCTATAGAATAGAGCTGCAATGGCCTTACTTACTATTCCTGTCTAAAATGAACTGTTTCTGCAAAAAAATGTATGACACCTTCTTTCGATAAGTGATAACTGGTCTGATAAAAATTGCACCGCTTTATCGTAATTTCAAGAACAATTGTTTCGTTTTTTTTAAACATTTTCTAATATAACTTAATTTCTAAAACCACCAACGGTTTTAGTTTTTCTCCACTCAGTTGCTATATTCCTCTCTAAAATGAACCGTTTCTGAAAAAAAATGTATGAAACCTTCTGAAAGCACAGTTCTTTCGATAAGTTATAACTGGACTGCTAATAATTGCACCGCTTTATCGTAATTTCATGGACAATTGTCTTGTCTTTTTTAACATTTTCTAATATAACTTAATTTCTGGAACCACCAACGGTTGAGTTTTTCCCCACTCAATTGCTATAGAATAGGGCTACAATCGCCTCGCTTACTATTCCTGTCTAAAATGAACCGTTTCTGAGAAAAAAATTGATGAAACCTTCTGAAAGCACCGTTCTTTCGATAAGTGATAACTGGACTATTAATAATTGCACCGCTTTATAGTAATTTCATGAACAATTGTCTCTTTCGCTGTTTTTAGTTAAGCCATAGCTAAATAGAGTGAAAGAGACAATTGGCATAGGTACTATGCCCTACCGTTTTCAAGAAAATCGATGAGATACGTAAAAATAATCGATTCGGTGCATTTAACTTGGGCATTCTTGTGCATGTATTTCCGACCTCGAACGAAACGCGACCGTCCGAATCAGTCACCAGGCGCCGTCGTTGTTCCGAAAAGAGGAAAGCATTTCGGATAGTAATCTCTTCTAGATCAGAGGCGCTACCGCCGGTTCTATACGTTTCGATCTCTTTCACTACATTGCATTGAACCGTTCGTTTGCTCGATGGAAAAATCGATTTAATTACCAATTATTGTCGAATCAATTCGATATTGAGATAAACACGTCTGTTTTTCAGATGACGTGCGCTATTTTCCGTAAGTTTACATATAGTAGGAATATCAGTTCCTATCAGATAAGTTTAAGCACAATTTCAACAAATGGAACTTCTTAATTATTATTATAATTCCAATTTGTCAATTTTTTCAGTCACAAAATGAATCATGATAGAAATTTCTAATAGTTGTAACTTTCATCACGCATCTGATATGTTAGACTGACCATTTGCAAGCGTACACCTCCCGTTCTGGTATTAGCTCTCTTTCTTTCATCCACACCACATTTTACAACTGTATATCCTCGCACTAGTTCGAGCAAATCCAAAATAACGGAAAAAATAAAAATTCCATTTTCAATTAATACTATAAAAATAAACTGATATAAGAAAAAAATTTTCTTTTTAATGGAGTAGAATAAAGCATGAAAAATAAACGAAGAAGAAATTATTTCACATTCTTCAATATGAATGCTAGACAAAAAAAAATGAAAACCATCATCCGCACAATTCAAAATCTTATATTATCGCTACGCTTCAATCGTTGCCCAAAAACACTTCCTTTCACCCCGTGACATTCACATCGAAACTCGACCGCATTACAACCACATATTCTCTCAATTTTCGTAACGATTTTGGTGATATTAAAGAAAAATTCGATCCGCCTATAGTGACCTAAAAGGTCCGACGTCAATAAAAGAGAAGGCGGCCGAAGCCCCTCCCACCCCGGCCGAAGGCTGGTTTATTTTTTTACATATTTTCAGTCATAATTTCGTTTATAGGTAGCAGGCAATACAAACAATGATCCTCCTTGGGGTGGAGGTGGTGGAGGAGGAAGAGGTGGAGGTGGGGGAAGAGGTGGGGGAGGGGGAAGAGGTGGAGGAGGAGGTGGAGCCATTTCTCTTCCTGGACCAAATAGAGGAAATAGTTCATCAACGAGAGGCACATCTAAAGCTAAACCACCATATGATGCCAACAAAAGGCCCAGAGCGAAAAGAAAATGTGGATTATGCGGTGAAGAAGGTATAAAAATAAACCAATGGGAAAATGTAAATAAGTATCGCACAATGATTTTCAGGTCACACAAGGAACAGATGTCCGCAAGCTTAAACTCAACTGCGACAGGAGTTCATCAGTTTTTCAATCACACCATTCATTTATTTGTTTCAGTTCAATAAATTTATTTAGGTTTTGTTCGCGAATTCTCGAATCCGTGTCAGCTATTTGTTTATGTTATGTGATATTTATTAAACTTTAGATTAAGATTTACAAATATCATAATTTCCGCTAGAGGATATCCAGTTGTCATGTGAAAATATTTCTACTTTTTTATCAAATTAAAAAATTCGAATGTTTTAACTAGAATATTTTATTTAGCTACCTAAGGCTTAGCGCCGACATGGAACTTTCAATCATTCAACTGATCCGATTTCTTTGTCGGCATGTCGGCGCGCTCTCATATAAACGCGTAGGACACAAATCAGTTGAATGACTAAAAAGTTCCATGTCGGCGCTAGCCCTAACATATCAAGTTCAAATGTGATGCTACTAAACGTATGATAATTAACATTATTGACGTGATACCACCTTATAAATCGATTAGACTGGCTGCATGCTTGCAGAGCCGGATCTATGGGGGGGCATGCGGGGGCATTTGCCCTGGGCGCTAAGATATAGGGGGCGGCAATGGACCAGTTGTTTAAGTTGACAACGTGTCACTCTGACATCAAAATAAATATTATTATCGATTCTTTCTTTACTTCATTAATTGCAACTCATTCCGTTGAATAATATTCCTTTGAATTTTTGTTCCATGCTTTGGCCAAATGTTTTGATTTAACACAGCCTCGCGTCGGTACGTCCTCATAGCGATTGATTTCATTTCGATGAAGCGAATGTATGGTATGTTTTACAAGAACAATGCTTCCTATATTCTAGGATGATGTTTTAATACGAATCCCAAAATGCTTTTGCCAAAGAAGAATATTTTCACTTATTATGTTCACTATTATAATTCTGGCTTCATTAAGAAATGATTATCTGCCATGAATCAATTGTTAGATATATACAGTGTGATATAATGAAAATTAGCCACCCTTGATATTTCTCATTCTATCACTATCACCGGAATTCAATACTCTTTGGAGGGGAACACATTTTGAGATAATCTTAATTCTAAGAAAAGCAACCCTTTACGGGGGGAGGATGGGGAGCTTTAACCCCATGAATTTGAATAGGGAATAGATCATTTTGAAGATCTCAGAATTCTCTTCTCAATAATGTGAATGTTGATTTCCTTAAATGGAAAATGTTGGAATAAAACGGATTTTCTTTATGATGTTCTTTTCTCGAAATCGAGCAATGAAATTCAAAGCCATTCAAATCAAATGTTCGAATTGTTCTCCATTCAGTTCCATACAATAAAAAAAAACACGATTCAATCATTCTGGGAACATCTCGAAAGACTTCTAGTGTCAACTGATTACAATTTGCGATACCTCTCTACTGCAAGTCGTTTAAGCTATTTAGCTCAGTTTGAAACAGTTCATATTTCAAGTATCACTATAGGAAAAAATCAAGAGGTGTCAAATCCGGAGATCGTGCAGGCCATTCTATTGGACCTCTGTGGTCAACGCTCTGGAACATATTCGTTTAAGAAGAATAGAACTGGTGCTGAATAATGAGCGGGTGCCTCATCTTGTTTAAAGAATACTTCTTCTTCAATCAGATTCTCATCATTTTGGATTATTTCCAAAATTCTTGGGTAGATTGAGTTTTGAAGAAATTTCAGATAAACTTTACCATTCAAGATTTGCGGAAGTAGAAGTAGACCGATAATATGATCTCCAAGAATTCCAGCCCAAACATTCAGTTTTTCTGGACGTTGAGAATGTCCTTCCCTCATCAAATAGGGATTAACGTCATTGCTGTACCGAAAATTGTGACGGTTCACATGACCATTGAACGAGAATGTACACTCATCCGAGAAACAAATGCTGTTAAGAAGTTGTGGGTTGAGATTCAGACGATCTGTCATTTGTTCACAGAATTGAAGACGTCTATCTGGATCATCATCGTTCAATTCCTGCACAAAATGTATTTTGTAAAGATGAAACTTGAATTTGTGGAGAGTCCTTGAAACTGATGATTGGCTCACTCCAGAAGTTGCACATATTTTTCTCAGGGACTGAGTGATTAGCATTAAAGCTTGTCCCAGAACAACAATTTCAGTAACTTCATTGTTGACTCCTTATTTCTGGTCGGTGCTCTTCACTCTGGACTGAACCAGTTTCTCGAAACTTTTTCACAAGCAACAGAATGTTCCGGATTATTTTTTTTGACAATTCTTGCATTATTTCTTGCATTTTTCTCATTCGAGTAAAACAACTCGATTAGTTCTACTCGTTTTTGAATTGAACAAACCATTCTCACTCTCTTAAGCAGTATGGCTGAAGACCACATTTAATACTCACCTGGCAAGAAAAAGATACCGAAGCTGTCCTCAATAAATTCAGATGAAATTCAACAATAGGAATATCATATAGTTCACAAGGTTTTCCAGCAAAAGAAAAAAGAACGCAGAATGTTTGAATCGCGTGTTTTATTGTATGAAAGTGAATGGAGGATAGTTCGAACATTTGAATTGGACGACTTTGAATTTTTTCGCTCTATTTCAAAATGAGTACACCATGAAGAAAATTCGTTCTATTGAAACAATTTTGATTCCAGGAAATCAAAATATATATTATTGAAAATAGACTTACAAGATCTTCAAAATGATGTATCATTCAACCCCTATTACCTGTTCAAAATCATGCGGTTGAGGCGCCCCCTCGTTAGGGGTTGCTTTTCTCAGACTCAAGTGTATTTCAAAATGTGTCCCCCTCCAAACATTATTGAACGTATCTGGTTCAATTTCGGGGATAGTGATAGAATGAAATAGGCCTTTTTCATTGAAACAGCCTCTATAATTACCCGCCCTGAATCAACCCGACTTTTTCTCTAAGGGGGCGGAACATGAGTACTTTGCCCCCTCTGCTAAAGATTGTAGATCCGGCCCTGCATGCTTGAAAAAACATGACCTATACCATAGGGGCCATTCAAATATTACGTAACGCAGTTTAGGGGGAGGGGTCTTGTAAAACATTACAGGCAGGAGGGGGGTTTAAAGAGTCCGTTACGTAACATTTTATTCCTTATTCAAGAAATACCAGAACGAGGCAGGAATTTTCCCAAACTGGCAATCTTTTTTGTTGGTTTTGTACATGGAACATCTATTTTATATATTTTTTGTGATATCAGTCTTTGTAATCGATAAAGATATATTTAAACGGCGCGAGATAGTATGAGGGCCAAACGAGTCTAGTTTTTGGTGAATGCGCGTCCTAAAAAATGTGCACCCCTCCCTCCAAATCAATCCTGGTTGCGCCACTGATGATTATCATAGGGCAATCTGTGCTTTTAGAAAGTGGCATAAAAACACAAGAAACACCCGATAGTTCACCGTAAACGTCTAAAATTGCAGTTAACAATAAAAGAACAATTGGATGTTTCAGTCGACGTTTTGATCGTTATACGATCATAAACTTGTATTTGTTTAAATAAAAAATTTTTTCCAATTCAACTTTTGAGTCGGGTTTGACAATTTAATGATGTTAATAATGTTGCTTAGATACAGATCACAGCTTACTGTTTAACGATAACTTTCAAATATTCCATTATAAATTATACTTAAGTTATCTGTTCTAAAATTGACAGAGTTTATTTCTTTTTTGATTTGTATCATCTCATTGATTAATCGTTTCTGATAGTTTGATTCTTTATCACGGATTGTCACATTATTGAAATCAAAATTGAGGTTCAAGTCATGTTAATGTTTACTAAGAGCTGTACATTCATTATTTAATCGTAAAGAGTATTTATGGTTGTAAATTCTTTTATGTAAATATTGTTTTGTTTGTCCAATATATTGTCCTGGATAATTTATACAAGAAAATTTGTATACTACATTCGTTTGTTTATTTTCATCTGTAGGGTCTTTTAATTTAGTGAAAAATCTATTTAGAGTGTTGTATGGTTTATGATGATGCCGGAATGTACGGTATACTAATATACTTTATATTAGAAGAATCTAATTAATTATCATTATTATTATTATATATTTTGTTTATTCTTTCTTCTATAACGCTATCTATTAAAGAAATGGGATAACTGTTTTCTACTAAAATATTTTTTACTTTATTAATTTGTTCTTTACGTTTTGTTATATAATAATAATAAAATACATTTAGCAACAGCTAATAAATAACAAAAAAAAAAGAAAATTTAAATAGATTCATGAGAAGAAATGATTATACAATTCCAAAATATATTTGCCTAAGCCTATTCTTAAAAGTTCTAACATTGCATGAGGTTTTAACAATCACAGGTACCTAAAGAATTATAAATTTTCAGTCCTTCAACATATAATGTTCGGTCCATAGTATGACTAGAGGATCTTTCAATTCGGAAGTCCTGAGTGCTCCGCAGCCCATAGCACAGCATCTCCGATTTCTTTTTTAGAAATTTTTGCAGATATTCCGGAGTTTTTTTATTTATGGTTTTATAAATGAGAACAAGATTTGCTTGGGTAACAAGCTGCCAATTTTTCAAGCATTAATTTCACTGAGGTATACCCATCGCAAGACAACAATATTCTCATAGCTTTATTCGGCGGAACCTGAAGTCTCTGTATGTCAGCTCTATTACACAGACTCAAAATCGAGGAACAATAGTTAAAACATGGAAAGATAATTGTGTTATACACTAGCCATTTGCACCAAGGTGACAGCCGACACTACAGACCCTACGAAAATAACTAATTTTTTTACCTAATTTCCTACACAAAAAATCAACATGCTTAATAAGATTCAACTGAGAATCAATAACCTAATCTCTGAGACAGAACTGAGTACGACCTCATCAATTTTAACTGTATAGTTTCTCCTCTCAAATTTGATACAAGAAGTTTTAGTCCCCATTATCATACATTTTGTTTTGTGCTTATTTAACTTTTGGTTTATTAAATAACATTAAACATTGTTGGTTCAGTTGTAGGTCGTTGCGACGGGGAAAAGATAAACTCGGTGTTGAGTAACTAGTTATATTTCTCTTTAACACTTTAACAACCGGTGCGGTCTAATACGCGCGACAATGACTTACTGATGTACTCACTGGAGACGGGGGAGAAAAAGAGAGTGAGAAGGCCGTTATTCCTCCCTTAAATATCATGAACCATCGACCAGATGGTTCATTCATCTTCTTGCATAGCGGCCTTCCAAAACGGGTGGTTGTTCGATCATTCTATGACCGGCGAAGGATCCTTTATTATCGGCCCTTAGCGCTAACGGAACCTGTATTATCGGCCGGCCCTACACACTCCCCCCCAAGTAAAAGGTATCAATCTACCTAAATCTGCGAGACACTTATACATAATTAACCCTAGATTTTCCTTAACTAGCCTAACTATGCGTAATAACACTTGTGTCTATTGTCACTTTCTTCTTGGTATAAGTTCTCAATTCACTGCCCGTTACGTTCTTTAACGCACTTTTACGCATATTGTCTTTACCACTCGCGTAGTTTGATAATGCGGAATTGTCCGCTTCGTCGAGAGGGATGAAATGCGCAGGTACCAGGTGTTCAGTGGATACTACTTTGGGGCGGCCATTTACATCTATTTTGAAATCGCGGTCGGAAATGCGCTCGAGAACTTTATGTGGCCCGGTAAATGGTCGTTCTAGCGATTTTTTAACGTGTCGTCTCATGTGGACATGGGAACAATCGCGAAGTTCTTTGTAGAAGAAAACCCGTTTTTTATATTTCTGCGCTACCGGTACGGCTTTAACCTCCCGCATGTGCTCGCGAAATTCCTCTAGGAAAATACTGGGGTTTTTCTCGAAATTATCCTCTAAACAAAATTCACCGGGAATCCGTAACGCAGTACCAAATAAATAATCTGCGGGTGACGCGCCTGTATCTACCCTGACATGCGTCCGGAGACCAAGTAGCACTGTTGGTAGCTTTTTGCTCCAATTCGCGTCATTGTGGCACATAATCGCCGCTTTCAGGGTCCTGTGCCAGCGTTCGATAATGCCGTTTGCCTGGGGATGATATGACGCGGTTCTCTTACGTTGACAACCAATTAACGCTAGAAGTGACGAAAATATAGCGGATTCGAATTGCGCGCCTTGGTCGGTTGTCAGGACCTGTGGCGCTCCATATCGCGACACCCAGTTGTCGTAGAAAGCGCGTGACCGTCGATGTTTCTATATTTTTGACAGGATTGCTTCCACCCATCGCGAAAAACGATCTATTAATGTTACGCAATAACTGAAACCTTCCGAGGTTGGCAAAGGCCCGATGATATCCAAATGCACATGCTGGAACCGCGCATCCGGTGTTACAAATTCGGCGGGTTGGAGTTTATTATATAGGAGACTTTCGATTGTTGGCAGTCCATACATTCCTTCGCCCATTTTTAACATCGCGGTGCAAGTTGGGCCAGACGTATCTCTGCCTGATCATTTGGTCCATAACCTTGGCGCTGCCATGCGCCGGACCATGAAAACGATCGAAAATACGCCTACGTAACGGCGATGGAATATATGGACGCAATTTTTCGCGCTTACATCGCAGTATATGGAATCGTTGTTGCTACCCCACTCGACAGATTTTAATTGCAACGAACAACTGGGCGATTCGCGTAGGTTTTGTAATTCGGGGTCTGCTTTTGCATCTCCATGAGTTCTGCTAAATCAAAATCGACCGGAAAGGTAATCGCGTTGATGGATGATCGTGGCGATTGTTGGTCGCCGACAAAAGAAGTAGATACCGGCAATCGAATTGATTCGATTCGCGATAGCGAGTCTGCCACTATATTTTCCGATCCTTTGACGTGCTCGATTTTCGTAGTGAATTGGGAAATATAAGATAATTGCCGAAGCTGTCTAGGTGAAGCCTTTTCAGATCTTTGCAAGAACGCGTAGGTAAGGGGTTTTTGATCAGTGAGAATGTGGAATTCTCTACCTTCCAGAAAGTATTTGAATTCCCTTACGGCTTCGTATATTGCCGTCAACTCGCGATCATATGCGCTATATTTGCGCTGCGCCGCGTTAAATTTACGGGAGAAAAAAGCTAATGGTTTCCATTGCCCTTCGACGAATTGTTCCAACACGGCGCCCATAGCAAGATCTGATGCATCCGTAGCTACTCTAGTTTTCGCGTTCGCGTCTGGGTGGCTAAGAGTGACCGAGTTGATCAGATTCAACTTCGCCTTCTCGAATGCAGCTTCTGCTTCGGGAGTCCAGGGTATTTTTCGCCGATCATTCTTTCGCGAGTCTTTTAAGAATTCGTTCAGCAGGAAGTGCGTTTCCGCCGCTCGCGGTAGATTTCTACGATAAAAGTTTATTATCCCGAGAAATTGACGTAGTTGGCAAATTGTCTCTGGTTTAGGAAAATTTTTTATCGCGTTGATTTTCTCTTCCGTTGGCCTAATACCATCCGCGTTAACTATATGACTCAAAAACACTATTTCCGGTTTACCGAATTCGCATTTTTCGGGATTTATTCGTAAATTGTTATTTTTTACTCTTTCTAATACCGTACGGATGTGCTTTACATGCTCCTCTACGCTCGAGGACGCGATGAGAATATCATCGATGTAGACGAAAACGAAATCTAAATCACCGAAAACTTGGTTTATATACCGTTGGAATGACTGTGCCGCGTTGCGCAAACCGAATGTCATAACGAGAAATTCGTAGAGTCCAAAAGGGGTAATTACTGCGGTTTTTGGCACATCGTCTGGAGCAACCGGCAGTTGGTGGTATGCCCGGAAAAAATCTATTTTTGAAAATATTGTTTTTCCCCGTAAGTTTAATGAGCAGTCATGGATGTGAGGTGTTGGGTAACTATCGGGAATTGTTATTGCATTTAATTTCCGATAGTCGCCGACAATTCTCCAGCTACCGTCCGTCTTCTTAACCATATGCATGGGGCTTGCCCATGGACTGTTCGATGGTCTACAAATGCCTAATTTCACCCAGTTCTCAAATTCTCTTTTTGCGATTTTGTATTTATCGGGGGGTAATCTCCGCGCGCGTTCGGCCACCGGGTGTCCTCTTGTTATGATTTGGTGATACACGTCGCGCGCCAAAACGGGCTTTAGTTGTGGTGCGCCCGTAATACCCGGGAACTCGGATAGAATTTTAGTGAAAATGGATGATTTATTTATTGTTTGAATACTGACATAACCTGGCGTTCTTCTTAAATTGCCCGTTGTCGAGGTGAGATTTTCGCGGTCTATCAGTCGACGTCTATGGATGTCGACTAGGATTTTGTAGTGGTCGAGGAGATCGGCTCCTATAATTGCATATGGAATGTCCGCTAATATAAAGTTCCAGGTAATCGGCTTGTGTAGGCCCAGGTTTATGGTTTGAAGTTTTTCGCCGAAAGTCGCAATTGCGGTATTGTTTGCCGCGAAGAGCTTGAAATCCGCCTTGGAGTTATATTTGCGGGTACGCGCAGGTAAAAGGGATACGTCAGAGCCGGTATCGATTAAGAAAGCGGCTCCCGAAATTTTATCGCGTACATAGAGGCGTTTATTACCCAATACGTCTCCCCCTACATCCGCTACGCAGGGGGCGGTAATTAGTTTTTTTGTTCGGTCACTTGCGATGACTCGAACGTGCATGGCGCTATGCAGTATCGCGCCCTTTCCCCGTATCTACTGTGTATTCGGCATAAACCTTTTGTCGGGAATTATCGTTCCTTCTCCGACTTTTCGACCGGTACCTATTATCTGAACCGCGATTTCCCGATCTTGAGCGTTCCCGGAACGCCGATGTTAATTCCTGAATGGATGTTTCCAGTGCATCCAATCTTTTGTGGATAGCTTCCACTTCGCCCGCGAGATCTTTTTTGTAAGTTTTCGCGTTAACCGCTGAGACGTGAGTTACCGGTTCGTCGACCACTTCCGCGTATCGGTCGGCCATGTCCGCCAATCGATCCAGGTTGTCGATACCCGATATTACCAACGCTGCTCGGCAAGCTTGGGATAATTGGTCCAAAAACACCGTTTTTAGTATTTCCTCGTTCGCGCCGGTACCGAGGGCTCTCAGACGACTTAAAATTAGGGACGGTTTCCCGCACGTCGAAACCTGGCCCTTAATTAATATGCGTAGTCTACTCTCCATTGACTGACCGAATGCAAGCAGAAGCTTTTGTTTGACTTTATCAAAAATATCTACCGGACGCGGTTCTACTAATAAAATTTCCCGAATCATTTGTAGCGCTTCGAAATCTAGCTTTTCTGCGATAAAATCTGCCTTCGTCGCCTGATTCGTGATTCCCGCGTTTCTAAGGCTTATTTCGGCTTGTAAAAACCACGTGGCAACATCTTCCCGACAAAAATTGGAAATTTTTGGGGCCCTATAAATGGCGCAAGCTTGCGGAACTACCTGGGGGACCTGCGGATTCCTATCCCTTAACAATAACTCGAACTGTTCTTTTAGTGCAGCGATTTCCGCGTGTGCCTCCTCTAACCGTCTTGGGCTTTGTTCCATGATTTAATATACGTAACAATTGAACCGTCAAACTTAAAATTAAAAATTGTTCGTGATTTGTTCTAGCTTACTGCGTGATTTCTCCCAGGTGGATTGTCGGTTGCTCGTGCTGCGTTGTCCTGATGATGGTACCGCCACTAGAGTTTTTCTTTGTTGTCCGCGAAATGCTGTCGCCCGGTGGTGTTACTGCTTTTCTTGCTCCGCGGTTGCGTGTTGGCGGCGTGGTGTCTGGTCCGTTCCTTTGTCCCCGGGTTTTTGCGACGAATTTTCGGTGATAATTTCGCCACTTTGCAACGTACCTCGTTTTTTTAAAAAAGGGGTCACCAATTGTAGGTCGTTGCGACGGGGAAAAGATAAACTCGGTGTTGAGTAACTAGTTATATTTCTCTTTAACACTTTAACAACCGGTGCGGTCTAATACGCGCGACAATGACTTACTGATGTACTCACTGGAGACGGGGGAGAAAAAGAGAGTGAGAAGGCCGTTATTCCTCCCTTAAATATCATGAACCATCGACCAGATGGTTCATTCATCTTCTTGCATAGCGGCCTTCCAAAACGGGTGGTTGTTCGATCATTCTATGACCGGCGAAGGATCCTTTCTTATCGGCCCTTAGCGCTAACGGAACCTGTATTATCGGCCAGCCCTACACAGTTAATTTCACTGCCCTATCTATTAAACCAATAATAACATTCTTCTTAAAAATTTTTGGTACACTTGAATTAAAATTGATATCTTTCAGAATTTATATTTTTGGTAAACCATGTTGTATTTATTTTGTTTTCATCATCATTATAATCGAGAGTTAGAACTAAAAAGTTTATAGTTTTGTTGTTATCCGTTTCTATTGTGAATTTAATTGTATTGTGATAATTATTAAATGCTTGTATAGCAAAAAGACGCAGCCGTCGATTAGTTAGACAGCGCCCCGTAAGTCAGGGTAGCGCTTCTAGTACACCCACTACCGCGAGCAAGTAGTTCAGAACGTGACCACCGATGGAAGACAGAGGGCGCAAGTGGTTTCCACCCCATCACACGGCGCGTCGACGCAGAAGTACCACTTAAGGGAGAATCTGCCTATAAAAGCCCTAACGCAACCACTTGAAGAGCAGTTGGAATTGTCTTCCGCTTGGCATCGAATACTTCGAACCTAGCGCTGAAAGTTGCACTCTTACTAGAGACTTCTTTGTTAATTCTCTTTGTCAGCCCGAAGCATCCCGCAACGGGAACTTTGGAGTTTGACGGACTTGTCGTTTTCGTATTAATTTCGTTTTGTGTTCATACGTTCGTTTCCGTGTAAATATTGTTTTGTGAATAAAGTAAACTGTATATAGTAGCCCGTGTTTCTCTAAACTCAACGGCTACAAGTGGCGCCCAACTCATGATACAAAGAATTACAAGATATGTCCTTTAGAAATCCCATTTTCGTTTTGTTCGCGCATCACTGACTGACGTCACATCCAGTTGGAGAGGGAACTTCTCGTGGCTGTTCGCAAGCTTTGTTTATGTAATCAGAGTCGCAATTTCTCTTTCATGTTGATATTATACTATTATAAAATGCATTCACGACTAGTAGATTTGGCCTTATGATTATTAAACCAAACCGTATCGCTGTGAGATTCTTTAAAATATACAAAGCATCGAGAATAAAAATACTTGATTGTTTTTAGGATTATCTAAAACTAATTAAATATGGTTTTATCTAGTACAAAAAAGCTATTTGCTAGGTTTAAGAATATAAAAATTTCGTCTAATGATTTATTTTGAGAGAATGTGCCCATTACCAATTGCATTTCCACATTGATATTTATCCAAAACCCAGTATTTACTATTCACGAATTTTATAAGATTTCGCGTCGTAGATGAATATCCTATTTTTGATCGAATACTCCAACCAACTATCTTCTTATTTGCTAAAACTTTTGGCACCCTTTAAGAAACATGTTTTATGTTGACAACAGTCAACGTTACTTTATATAGAAATTGTCAACTCTGTTTAAGATAGTTCCATAATTATAATAGTAGGACTTAAGTAATGTTATGGGGTTTCGGACATTATTCGGTGTAATATTTTCTCGAAAATTCGTTTTTCTCGAAATTGTTGAAGGAAGAATCCGAATAATTAATATCGAAACGTTATTTACTTCATCGCGGTAGAGAGATCTGATAAAAGATGTGTTCTTCCTATTTCACGAAATTATCTGATGATATTCAATCGGTGAAAATAAAACGAACAATTACAGTGCGCATTTTATTCATAGATATTATACCTCACTGACTTATTACATCTAGAACATAGTTAAAATCGACCGCAGAGGAAACATCATTTCCAGTTCATTTAAAACGTGTTAAATCGATTGAATATCGATCATTTTGCGAACAACTGCTCAGGCAGAATATGTCTGAGTTATTCTGCTTCGGAAAAACATCTATATTTCACATGCTTGTAAAATCCAGCATCGCAATTAGGAAAATGAATGCAAAACCCTATGATTCCCGTGCGAATAGCATACGAACGGTCGGTATTTACTCTCTCACTGACGTCGACAAGTGGGAGGAGCGACTGCGTAAGGACATATCTTATAATTCTTTGTATCATGCGCCCAACTTAAGTGCTCGAATCCCGTAAAATCACGTGCACCACGGTTTTTCCACGGAGAAGCCCCAGGTTGAATCCAACAATGTCGGTTCAACTTACTTCAGAGCAGTTCGAACAACTGTTGAGAAATCGAAGAAATCGGAGTTTCGCTGCTTGCACGGCCCGTTTCAGCGGGGAAAAGAACACAGAAAAAGTGGAAGAAGACCTCCAGGAAGGACATAACCAAGACAAAGCCAGACTGGTTACAGTGGAAACGAAAAGAACCCGTTGCAATTTCTGCAAATTTCCCGGTCATTCAGAGGAGGAATGCAGAAAAAAAATCAAACAACAAACGAATTATCAGTCTACCCAACATCAAACGGGCAATAACATAAAATGTTACGGATGCAACACTCCGGGCGTAATGCGTCGACAATGCCCAAAATGCAACGCTAATAGACCCAAGCATCCTTTGGAGTTTTGTGCCCTCCACCTCGTTGAAGAAGCGCGCACAGACAAGAAACTACCAATTCGGGATCGCGCAACCCTTCACATTTCCATATTAGGATCAAAAGGGTGCGGATTCATAGACACTGGCGCAAAAGTTAGTGTTGCCGGGAACCAACTTTACAACATACTAAAAGAAAAGATGGTTCCTTTTGATGAAATACACACGTTTTACCGGTATGCCGATGGGAAGTTAAGACAAGGCGTAGTTCGTACAGCCAGGTTAGAGGTTCGATTAAAAGACCGAAAGATCCAAACCTCTTTCATAGTTCTACCAGATTCCAAAGATAATAGAACGCTCCTGGGAATGAACTTCCTAGAAGACGCGGGGCTGGTATTACATCTGAAACAACGGAAATGGCATTTCGAGGATCAACCACAAATTTTATATGGATGGGAATCAGAAGATCCGCGGAATAACACGATTCCAAGAGTTGAACACACACAAGAATTGGAGCTTCTGACATATCCATGTAAAGAATCAGATAAAATAGAAACCATGGAAATGGACATCCCTTACTCACCAGAATTGAAGTCCATATTCCAAGAGATGGAAATTCCGGCATTAATGTCTCCGTTAGATGAAGGTGTACATTACGGCCCCGTTGCCCCTTATGACACTCCTGAAGATCTGGTCGGAAATATGTGGCTTGCCTCCTGCCAAGATGTGGAAACTATGTGGGAAGATGTAATGGACATTGCCAGTGTCGACATAAGCGAATCAACTCATTTGGTCCAAGTGCTACGGGAAGACGAAGGAACCTCCTTTTCGATGGAAGAAAAATGGAAATACAACCAAATTTTAAGCAAACATATCGAAGTGTTTGTTAAATTGGGACAGCCGTGTCTCGCCTATCAACATCCAATAGAAACTGGCTCTCATACCCCAATAGCCAGCCCCCCTTATCGCTTGTCTAAAGAAAAAACAATGACACTACAAAAAGAAATAAGTAGCATGCTGGAAATGGGGATAATTGAAGAAAGCGACTCCCCATGGGCAGCTCCTGTTGTCATGGTACCCAAACCAGGGGGAGGGACGAGGATTTGCGTGGACTATCGCAAATTAAATCAAATCACTACAACTGATTCATACCCTCTTCCTAGGATTCATGATATCCTACAAGATACACGAGAAGCAAAAATATTTTCCACCCTTGATCTACGAGCTGGGTATTGGCAAATATGTGTCCGGGAACAAGACCAAGATAAAACTTCATTCGTTTCCCATTCGGAACATACAAATTTCTTAGAATGCCATTTGGGCTACGCAACGCACCTGCAAGTTTCCAAAGGCTGATTGACCGCGTAAAAAGAAGTTTACCCTCCTTACACCTACTTGCTTATTTGGATGATCTTATCCTATTATCTACAACAGTGACCAATCATCTTCAAGACATAGATACACTGTTGCAAACACTATCCAAATACAACCTCAAAGTAAACCGAGAAAAATGTCATTTTGGTTGCTTAGAAGTAAAAATTTTGGGACATCTACTCACACCTGAGGGAATAGCCCCAAATCCCGAGAAAATCAGTGCAATATGTGGCCGAAAGGCTCCACGTAACGTAAAGGAATTACAATCCTTCTTACAAACATGTTCGTGGTTCCGCAAATTCATAGCCAACTTCGCTCAAACAATGAAACCTTTGAGTCAATTGCTGAAAAAACACCCATAAAGGGGGAAATACAAACGTCGAAAGTACCGCAGCATCCAATTCGGAAACGAGGTAGACCCAAGAAAACTGAAGATGTTCCTGGTTGCCTCGTCGAGACGACTTCGCCACCAGAGGGGGAGTCTATAGCAAAAAGACGCAGCCGTCGATTAGTTAGACAGCGCCCCGTAAGTCAGGGTAGCGCTTCTAGTACACCCTCTACCGCGAACAAGTAGTTCCGAACGTGACCACCGACGGAAGACAGAGGGCGCAAGTGGTTTCCACCCCATCACACGGCGCGTCGACGCAGAAGTACCACTTAAGGGAGAATCTGCCTATAAAAGCCCTAACGCAACCACTTGAAGAGCAGTTGGAATTGTCTTCCGCTTGGGATCGAATACTTTGAACCTAGCGCTCAAAGTTGCACTCTTACTAGAGACTTCTTTGTTAATTCTCTTTGTCAGCCCGAAGCATCCCGCAACGGGAACTTTGGAGTTTGACGGACTTGTCGTTTTCGTATTAATTTCGTTTTGTGTTCATACGTTCGTTTCCGTGTAAATATTGTTTTGTGAATAAAGTAAACTGTATATAGTAGCCCGTGTTTCTCTAAACTCAACGGCTACACTTGTTATATATTGTCTTCTTCATTGATTTGTATTGAAAGTATTATATCATCTACAAAACGTTTGTACATTGGTATGTTATATGCAATGGTAGATAGAATATTTTTTTCAACATATTCCATTACTACATTTGCAATGGGAGATGATAAAGAAGATCTCATCGCTATTCCATATATTTGGCTGTAGCAAATTTTGTCAAATGTAACATACAAAGTTTTGTACCATTTAAAAATTGTTCTTTTGTTAGTGTAGTTTGTTCTTCTTTCTTTCAGAATTTATATTTTTGGTAAACCATGTTGTATTTATTTTGTTTTCATCATCATTATAATCGAGAGTTAGAACTAAAAAGTTTATAGTTTTGTTGTTATCCGTTTCTATTGTGAATTTAATTGTATTGTGATAATTATTAAATGCTTGTTATATATTGTCTTCTTCATTGATTTGTATTGAAAGTATTATATCATCTACAAAACGTTTGTACATTGGTATGTTATATGCAATGGTAGATAGAATATTTTTTTCAACATATTCCATTACTGCATTTGCAATGGGAGATGATAAAGAAGATCTCATCGCTATTCCATATATTGGGCTGTAGCAAATTTTGTCAAATGTAACATACAAAGTTTTGTACCATTTAAAAATTGTTCTTTTGTTAGTGTAGTTTGTTCTTCTAATACACGCCATTTCAAATTTAGTATATCTAATGCAACCTCAACTGGAATATTTGTGTATAATGAAACCACATCTAGTGGAATAAGTCCATAATTTTGTGGAACATTTTTATTGCTGATGTATTCTTTGAAATGCCAAGAATCTCTGATGAAAAATTGTCCCATACCAACTATTTTTGTGAGTACTTGTGTTAAATCTTTGGAAAGGTTGTAGAGGGGGCTGTCAATAGAACTGACTATTGGTCTCATAGGAACATTTTGTTCATGTAACTTTGGTAAACCATATATTTTAGGTGCTAATCCATTATTACAAATAAGATGATTTTTAGTTTCAATACTAATATTGCTACTATCATACCAATCATTTATCATTATTTTGAGTTTGTTTGGTATTTTATTAGTTAAATCATTTCGTTTTTTTATGTTTTCATCTTTTAATAAAGTTAAAAAAAGTTTAAAAAGATAAAAAATGGTGCGCATGGCCGTTGCGAGAGGAACGCAGTATTGTAGATGAAGTTTTGTAGAGTAGATCAGGGGTACGACACTAGATAGGTGAATCCGAGCCACTAATTCGACGAGGAAAAGAGAACACATGAGAGGATAGAAATAGTCTATAGCAATTTGTTTACCAACATAATGGTTTCAAAAATTAAATAAAATGCGAACGAACTCTCCGTTTTTCAACTGCGCGGTGTTGGTAAAACTGATTTCAATGTCACGTGATCCACACGTGATCTTCAGCCGTTTCTAACTAGAAGGACGCTGTCGCCATTTGTCTGAATTCAAGTTTCACTTGTTTTTGTTCGAAATTGTGCTACAGTTTTTATTGAATATTGCTTTTAAAGCTTTATATTTCATCTTAATATGGCATCTAACAGCAAGATAAAACATACTTTATGTGCGGTGACGAGTTGTTTGAATCGGGAAGATCGTGGAAAAACATTTTTTAGATTTCCAACAGATATTTCCAGGTATGATATGATTTATAAGTCATTATGCGATAATTGATAAAAGATATGCCTCTTCGATCTTATAGGTCTATTGTGTATCGTTTCACTCGGAGAGAAAATATCTTTTGAATGTATATTTATCCCCAGTCCAGAGCATCAGTAATGTAACTGAAATTCACTTTACTGTGGCTTAATAGATAAATGATTTACAGCACCCAGTAATCTTATAGAAGGGGTCAGTTAGATAACTACCTAGACAACATACACTGTTCCTTTTTTCGTTGCTGTGTACATAATTCTGTATTAACTGTGATACATTCTTCAAGTGATATAAATGATAACCGCGAGGGTTTTAAAAAATTCACTCTGCTCTACTGTATGAGGTGTGGATAGACCATATACAGGGATCATGTATTTAAATACTAACAAAAAATACGTCGTTATATTATTCGTTTTCGTTCATACATCATTTAACTGTCTACATCTTTAACGAGCGGTTTTTATTCAGATCACTGACATTCTGGGCTGTGAATGTTATTATTAAAGGCTCTGACATGGATGCTTTGCCATCCATGAAACAGATGCCACTTTTTTTGTCATGTTATGCTTTTTGGCTCTATCGTGAAGGTTATCATTCACGGATTACACGCCCTTTCACTTTTAATTTTTCTCAGTCCAGAGTGATATAAATGACATACATTTTTTGATGAGCGGTTTTTTTATACATGCATTCATTAATTATTATGTCGTCAGTCTGGATCAGTAGCAGTATTATCAAATAATTTAATCATGACAAATGTATAGATGGGTAACATACTGTTATTTGAAGAAAAACTCTTGAATTATATTATTGTTCTAAGTATATACATATTTCACATCGAAAGTCAGCTGCAATTGGTTTTTGATGATTTTTGGTATAGAAAAATGTAATTTTAAATTTTGATTTTTGATGTATTTCTGATCTATTTGTAATAAAAAATATTTAATTTCAGCATTGCTTTATAATTCATATCCTATATTCTAAAGAATAAATGTAGGCAAGGTCAAGGACAGTTTCTCCGAAAAATTGAGGTTATGTAGAAATTATGAGTACAATTTTTTATCGAAATATTTTATTGCATATGGAAAATACCAAAAATCGATGCATTTGCAAGTCTAATTTCAATTGACTGCCTCAAAATCCGTGTATTTTGGTAGAAATTCGGGATAGAAATTTCCTAAACAGTCAGAATATCCAACATAACGACAAAAATGAATAATTTTTAGATTATGAGTTTCGAATTTTTGAACAGCCCGAGTAAAAATTTGGTAGTACGACACAGTTCCCCACCTAGCACGCACCCGCAATAAAAGGCACGCACTAGGAACCCACAAGCACGCACCACGAACGACACGAACTTTTGAACGGATCCACAGTAACGACACGGAATAGGAAAGAACGCACCAGTTCCGCACCTATTCCGACACGGAATAGTTTCGATTTTACTGTCGTACCATAAAAATTCGGAGAATTCTACCCCGCAGTCCCGAGTAAGAATTTCGAAGTAACGCCACAGTTCCGCACGTAGCACGCACAAGTGCAATAAAACTGTTACCCACAGTTCCGCACCTAGCACGCATAGCGAACCGGCCGTTCCCCACATAGTACCCACAGTTCCGCACCAGTTCCCCACGAGACGTTTTCGATCTCTGTGGGTAACAGCCGATTCGGTCCCCAGTTTATGGCCTCCAGACCTCAATAAAATAGGACTGCACCAGGCACGCACCTATTCCCCACATAGATGAAATAGGAACGCACTTTTGGAATGTGGTTCATAGAATCACGCCTAATAAAACAATACATAATAATTTGCAAGATTTTATTAATTTTTCAATTAATTAACAATTTAATGATGAAAAATCATATATATTTACGTTAAGAATAAGGTGAACCTGGTTATAGGATTTTTGATAATAGTAATTAGAACGTTGTGGAAGATGAGTTAGAATAGTTTCCAGAAATACAGATATTGATCCTGTTGACCCTAGAGGTGTCGCTGGATTGAAAAACGATAGACCGCTGATGTAACAGATGTGAAAATGGACATCCAATTGCTGATGACGTTTCGACGATGTTGCAGCTGGACAAAAGATAAAAATATTAATATGTATATCTGTCGTACAAAAAGGAAAATATATCATCGATATAGGAAAACTATAACACGACAAATTAATATTTGACAGAGTTTGTCGATATAAATCTTGATCAAAATATTTTCAGAAATGTTACACTTTGGGCTATAAATTATCGCATTCTTGAACGTCTCATCCAAACTTTTCATTCCTATTGCTTATATGCACTCTTAGAATATTAGGACCAGTCAGATGAAGTTGCTTCAAAGAGAAAGTTACAGATATTTATTTCGTAATTTACCTTTATTCGTCAATTCTTGCACTTTTTTGACCATCGTTCAAGAATGGTTCCCTGATTGCAATAAGTTGGAGTGAACCTAGAATAAAACATTTCTTTCAATAATCATCGATTTGTCAAACTGACGGGTTTAACTTACTCTGATATAGTTGCTACTTTGAGATGTACCTTCCTTGTTTTTGATTCCTTTATGAAGCAACAAAATAGTCTAGCTTTGGTGAAATCTCAAACACGACTAACTATGAAATAAAGTGAAACTTCAATACAGCAGATGGTTTGTCGGAGACCTGAAGATCCCAATAAAATTCAGGCAAATTTTCAAAGTATACCCCGAGTAAAAATTTGGTAGTACGACACAGTTCCCCACCTAGCACGCACCCGCAATAAAAGGCACGCACTAGGAACCCACAAGCACGCACCACGAACGACACGTACTTTTGAACGGATCCACAGTAACGACACGGAATAGGAAAGAACGCACCAGTTCCGCACCTATTCCGACACGGAATAGTTTCGATTTTACTGTCCTACCATAAAAATTCGGAGAATTCTACCCCGCAGTATACTTTGAAAATTTGCCTGAGTTTTATTGGGATCTTCAGGTCTCCGACAAACCATCTGCTGTATTGAAGTTTCACTTTATTTCATAGTTAGTCGTGTTTGAGATTTCACCAAAGCTAGATTATTTTGTTGCTTCATGAAGGAATCAAAAACAAGGAAGGTATCTCAAAGTAGCAACTATATAAGAGTAAGTTAAACCCGTCAGTTTGACAAATCGATGATTATTGAAAGAAATGTTTTATTCTAGGTTCACTCCAACTTACTGCAATCAGGGAAACATTCTTGAACGATGGTCAAAAAAGTACAAGAATTGACGAATAAAGGTAAATTACGAAATAAATATCTGTAACTTTCTCTTTGAAGCAACTTCATCTGACTGGTCCTAATATTCTAAGAGTGCATATAAGCAATAGGAATGAAAAGTTTGGATGAGACGTTCAAGAATGCGATAATTTATAGCCCAAAGTGTAACATTTCTGAAAATATTTTGATCGAGATTTATATCGACAAACTCTGTCAAATATTAATTTGTCGTGTTATAGTTTTCCTATATCGATGATATATTTTCCTTTTTGTACGACAGATATACAAATTAATATTTTTATTTTTTGCCCAGCTGCAACATCGGCGAAACGTCATCAGCAATTGGATGTCCATTTTCACGTCTGTTACATCAGCGGTCTATCGTTTTCCAATCCAGCGACACCTCTACGGTCAACAGGATCAATATCTGTATTTTTGGAAACTATTCTAACTCATCTTCCACAACGTTCTAATTACTATTATCAAAAATCCTATAACCAGGTTCACCTTATTCTTAACGTAAATATATATGATTTTTCATCATTAAATTGTCAATTAATTGAAAAATTAATAAAATTATACAAATTAATATGTATTGTTTTATTACGCGTGATTCTATGAACCACATTCCAAAAGTGCGTTCCTATTTCATCTATGTGGGGAATAGGTGCGTGCCTGGTGCAGTCCTATTTTATTGGGGTCTGGAGGCCATAAACTGGGGACCGAATCGGCTGTTACCCACAGAGATCGAAAACGTCTCGTGGGGAACTGGTGCGGAACTGTGGGTAACAGTTTTATTGCACTTGTGCGTGCTACGTGCGGAACTGTGGCGTTACTTCGAAATTTTTACTCGGGGCGTTACTTCGAAATTTTTACTCGGGAGAATATTTATTGTTTTTCATAAAAACAAACAGTTCCTAAATCAACCAAACTTGATAAAAAGTGGTAAATAGAGAGTTATGTTCATTTCCAAAAAGTATTCAAATTTGTAAGGTTTCCTACATGGCTAGTCTGAAAGCTGTCTATCTCTCTCTACCGACGTACCGAAATAGTGAACAGCAGATTAACATAGGAGTGCCGTTTCTTCTCTTTAGTTGTTCTGTGGAGTAGATACATAATTGTTCAGTGGGGTGAGTAAATACCTACGAACTTATCATTTCGTTTCATTTTGGTTTTGCATCGGTAAGAAAAAATAACATACTATATCCGAAACTTCTTTTCGTTAGTAGTTGCTCCAGTTCAATACCCTGACCGGTTAGGGTTTACTAGTTTTCGTTCACTTACTATCCACCACAGGGTGAACTGTCAACATATTTTGGTAGCAGAGCGTGGTTTAATAGTTTTCGTTTGATTAATTTTTCGACGGAGTTTTCGGATATTGCTCGGTTTGTTTTCGTTTTAGTTGATTTCGATCGAATATCGCCTATCGATTCGTTTCTTTCGTGTTGATTTCTTCCTACCGTGGATTTATGCACGGCATCGGTTGCATATTATCTTCAAGCTTTGTGTTTGTTCTGCGTGATTTCGTCGCGTAACCAGTTTATTATCTTCGGGCGGTCGATTGTCGTGCCGCGTATCGTGTTAATTTTCGAACGTATTGATAACTTTAATTCATATCGATTTTGTTTGTACCGTCACAGAATGACGCCGAGTATATTGAGTAATCAAATGGAACTTGGCAAGCGCCTTTCCAATTTCATTGCAAATTCGGTGGATAAGGTTGGAACAGAGAAGCGAACACAATTTCATTTTTCTTCGCGACTGGAACTTTTGGAATCTTACTGGTCAAAATATTCGGACCAATGTCTGAAGCTTCTTGATTACCAACAAACTGACGAAATCGCTGAATATTTGAAGTCGGAGGTTTTTGTGGAGACTGAGTTGATTTATATTGAGGCTAAATCCACATTGTTACATCTAAAAAATGAACTTAATACAGACGCCTCCTTCTTGAGTAACCAAGTTACTGAGCATCCATCAACTATGTCAAAAGTACGTTTAACACTTCCAAATCTTGCAATACCAACATTTATTGGAAAACAAGCAGATTGGGAATCGTTTCATAATCGTTTTACCGCATTTATAGATTCTAACCCTACAATGTCAGAAATTGATAAGCTTCAATATTTGCTAAACTCTGTGCAGGGTGACGCGGCACAGAGATTGAAGGGTATTCCAATAGTAGATTCAAATTTCTCGGTAGCAATGGAGAGATTGAAACGTCGGTATGATAATCGATCCATCCGTCTTTTCACACATTTTGAAGCTTTAATCGATCTTCACTCGGTACGCACACGCAACTTTCGCGATTTAGCAAGTCTAATTGACAAAGCTGAAGAATCAGTTCAAGGTTTGCGAGATTTGAATTGTTTTAATGATATTGATTGTCATTTTGTTATTCATTGCATGTTAAGAAAACTTGATGCCTCTACCAAAGAAGCCTGGAATTTGTCGCGTCAACAGACAACAGAATTTCCAACTTATTCGGCTTTGGTTAGTTTTCTAGAACATAGGTTACAGTCCTTGGAACAGGCACAATCTAACATGGTAACTGAAACTAAAAACCTTCGTAAAACCGACTCCGTTTCGGCAAATACGTCTAGTACCTCCAAACAAACTTCGGTAAGTGGATCTTGTCCACTGTGTCAGTCTAAACATTCACTAAATTTCTGTTCATCTTTTGAGAAATTTACCCATCCTCAACGATTCGCATTTTGCAAGGATAATAAACTGTGTCTGAATTGTTTTGGTAAATCTCATTATTTAGTTAATTGTAATTCATTGAAAAGATGTTTGATTTGTAAACAGAAGCATCACACTAAGCTTCACAGTCCTCGCTCTTCGTTGAACTTATAGCTGCATCAAAGTTCACTCCATCGTCAGAAACAGTAAAACGAAATTCTCCTTCCGATTCTGACGCACTAACAAGTGCAAACACTGTTACCATTGGTCGAATAATTTTGCTAGCCACTGCAGAGGTTTCTGTTGGGAATCAAAGGGGTGACTCGTATCGCGTCCGAGCTCTGGTGGATCCCGCAGCGGAAAAGTCGTTCATTTCGGAACGTCTGGTAGACTTATTGTCTTTGCCTAGGCATTCAGCTGGTGTATCAATTATTGGTGTTGGCGCAAAGAAAAACTTATCTGCCAGACACCAAACTACTTTCCTAATCAGTTCCAAAGATTTATCTCAATCTTTAGAGGTCAATGCCTTAATTCTTTCGCAACTTACTCGCATAATGCCTATTCGAGATCTGCCTGAATTGAATTTTTCGCATCTCGAAGGTATTGACTTGGCAGAACCAATGTTTCGACAGTCCAGAAAAATGGATCTCATCCTTGGAGCAGATGTTTATCCTCAAATTATTTTAGAAGGGTTGATCCGTGGACCAGTGGGAACTCCAGTAGCTCAAAATTCTATTTTCGGTTGGATTTTGACTGGATTAGTCGGTCATTCTCATAGTTCTCTTACTAGTACCAACATTTTTCATACTTCAGTCAGACCATTATTATCCGATTTGGTTGCCAAGTTCTGGCAAATCGAAGAATTACCCGCGCCCACATCCTTGACACCCGAAGAACAATACTGTCAAGAATACTATTCTCAGACAGTTACCCGTACTACGAACGGTCGTTTCGTCGTTCGTCTCCATTTCGTTTTCAGAAAAATATTTCAGATATTCGAGAAATAGCAGCAAGTTCTTTTCTGCGATCTGAAAAACGCAGACATAAAAGTTCTATTTTTCATACTTCATATAGTGAGTTCATGGACACGTGTATCAAGTTAGACCACATGCGTCTAGCAACGCCTTTGGAATCGGGTACAGCTCGGTATTATCTTCCTCATCATGCGGTACTTAAAAGCGATAGTACAAAAATTAGAGTGGTTTTCAATGCCTCTCAACGGGGTAGTAATAGTTTGTCTCTTAATGATTTGTTATTACCTGGTCCTAAACTTCAACAGGACATTACGGGTATATTGACTAGGTGGAGATTTTTCAAATTTGTTTTCATTGCGGATATCGTCAAAATGTTTCGGCAGATTCTGAATCAGCCGGACGATAGATGCTGGCAACATATCTTATGGAGGTCGAAATCTTCTGACCCTATCCAGGACTATCAAGCCCAAACTGTCACTTATGGAATGAAATCTTCTCCCTTTCTGGCAATTCAAACCCTGTTGCAATTGGCCGCTGACGGCAGCGGGACTTTTCCCTTGGGTGCACAAGTGTTGCAATGTCAAACTTATGTCGATGATATTTTTGCGGGTGCTGATTGTATTTCTAACGCTTTGAAAGTTAAACGTCAGATCATTGACCTACTCGATTCAGCACAAATGGAACTCGGTAAATGGTCGTCCAATTCGATAGATTTGGTTTCCGGTAGTGATAACTCAACTGATAGATCAGTGAAATTCGATTCGAACGAAATTGTTTCTGCATTGGGAATTAAGTGGATGCCAGAATCCGATTTATTCATTTTCGTTTCCTCGATGCCGCCGGTAAAATTAAAGTATTCGAAAAGATTAGTCCTTTCTGAGACGGCTCAACTATTTGATCCTCTTGGTTGGTTAGCTCCGGTTATCGTCATTGCAAAAATTCTTATTCAAGATCTTTGGTTGACTAGTTTAGATTGGGATTCGACCCTACCTGACGACTTACTTAGTCGATGGTTGAATTTTCGTTCTTCTTTGGATTCTGTCGGTAAAATCAAAATACCTCGATGGACAGGGACTCTTAGCTTCGAGTCCTGGGAATTGCATGGATTTTCAGATGCATCGAAACGTGCATTTTCTGCTGTTGTCTATGCTCTTGTTCCTCGTAGAGCTTCTACTCTTTTGATGGCCTCTGTCAAAGTACAAACAATTCCTCGTCTTGAATTGTGTGGTATGGTGTTGTTGGCTAGACTTACATCACATCTTCTGAAAAATCTTTCGCAAGCGCCATCAAAGATCTATTTTTGGACGGATTCTAATATCGTTCTCGACTGGTTGAACGGACACCCTTCCAGATGGACGACATTTGTAGCCAATACTTTCCTACCATTCGATGAAAAACATCCGTTAATTTTACCCGGATCTTCGATATTCACCCGTCGTCTAATCGAACATGTACATCAAATTACTTTGCATGGTGGTGTACAATTGATGAACAGCTATCTAACAAGATCATTTTGGATTACCCAAGGATTACGTACTATTCAGAGAGTTTATCGTCAATGCGTAACCTGCATACGCTACGCTTCGCGAACTGGTGTACAACAAACGGCCCCATTGCCAGTGTATCGAGTGACTCCTTCTCGACCTTTCGCTCATACTGGAATAGATTATGCGGGTCCATTTACGCTACGTGCATCGAAAGTTCGAGGATCCACTTCCACCAAAGGATACATTGCCATATTCGTCTGTATGGTGATCCGTGCAGTTCACATTGAAGTGGTTTCTGACCTGACAACCAACGCTTTCCTGAACGCTTATTCTCGGTTTACTGCTAGACGTGGATCGTGTCAGAATATTTATTCGGACAATAGCACCACCTTTAGAGGCGCATCAGAAGAAATACACAAATTGTTTGTTAGATCATCCAAATGGTCAACGGAAGTTGGTGCTGTTCTAGCTTCGCAGGGAACGAAATGGAACTTTATTCCACCTCGAGCTCCTCACTTTGGAGGATTATGGGAGGCAGCGGTTCGAAGCTTCAAATTCCATTTCCGAAGAGTTGTGGGCGATACAGTTCTTAGTTTCGAAGAAATGTGTACTCTTGCCGTCAAAATTGAAGCCTGTTTGAATTCTAGACCGTTGTGTAGAATAAGCGCATCTGGAACTGACGAAGTAGCTTTAACCCCCGGCCATTTCCTTACCGGTACTGCTTTGCTGGCACCCCCAGAGCGGATCGCAGACGCGGATCTGGACGATCAGCCAAAAACTTTTCGAACTCGTTGGCGAATGGTCGACCACATGAGAAACTCGTTTTGGCATCGTTGACGGAAAGAAATATTGAGCCAATATCAGCAACGAAACAAGTGGCAACGAACTACTCTTAACTTTGACGTAGGGGATGTCGTTATCATGACCGATGACATTACTCCTCCGACTCATTGGCCGCTCGGTCGAGTTATTGAGGTGCATCCAGGAAAAGATGGGTTAGTCCGCGTCGTTACGATAAAAACCTCGAAGTCTACCTTTATACGATCGATAACTAAACTGATAAAGCTGCCCCAGGATGTGGATATCGAAGATATAGCGAAACTTGAGCATGATCGAGAAAATAAACCGTAGTGTTTTTGTTTGTCAACTTTGATTTTTTTGTATCATTCCTAACATTCGTTACCATTTGACTAATTTTTTTATTGTTTTTTTTTTCTCTTGTCATTTTTTTTTTTTTGATATAAGAAATAACTATGTACGAATTGGTAAATCATTATTTTTTTGTATATTATTTGCATATTATTTTCAAATTTTGTAAAGCTGAGCATACCCGTATCGCACTGCAGCTGAATTGTAATAGTTGTTTCCTTTTACATTTGTTTTTCTTATATGGCTTTGTTTTATTGCTGCCGAAGCAGCAAGGCGGGCGGTATGTTCAGATGTACCATGTGTTCCTGCGGGTTGTGCGCTCCACGCACCTCCGGTGGAGGTCGTTGCGACAGGAACGCGGCATTGTAGTTTGGGATTTGGTTGTATTCAGTTGGGTGAGTAAATACCTACGACCGTATCATTTCGTTGTTTTTTTTCTTTTTGCAATCGGTACGAAACGACACAGATTCGATGTCCGAAACAAAAGGAAAAAAAGGAGAAAAAAGGGGACTGAAAGTGAAAGCGAAAAAAGAAAAAATGAGTAAGGTGGAGGCAGCAAAAGGGAGAAAAACAAGAAAAAAGAAAGGAGGAGACATCAAAAATGAAAGAAGATGTAAGAAGGAAAGATGAACAAGCAAACGAGAGTGTACAAAGTGCATCTCAAGAGGAAAAAACAAAAGTGAAAAAAGAAGAAACAAGCGAGGAGAAAGTAAAAGGGAAAAAACAAAAAATGAGTAAGGGGGAGACAACAAAAGGGAGAAAACACGAGAAAAAAAATGAAGAGTCAGTAAAATTGAAAAAAAAAGAAAGAAAGCAAGAAGTGCAAGCTGCTGGCACCAAAGGTAACCGTGAAGGCGAAATCACAGGAAGGATCGAAAAAAAAGCGAAACGAGCTATATCAAGTCGAGCCAATACATGAGAAGCCCTGGAAAACGTGTTTGACGGCTTGTGAAAATAGAGGTGACGTGGTCGCCACCAACAACAAGGTATGACAATTCGTTTTAATTTAAAGTTTTTCCAATATTTATTTGCTGGTTTGCTCCTTAGAAATTTACTAATACTTCTTTTGTTTCCATAGACGCTTCTTACAAAATGCACGAAAAGAGGAAAACGGGCACAAAGAAGAAAAACCTTCTGCTAGTAAAAGAAAACGCGAAGACGACGATTCGTTAATAAAGTCAGAGGAAGCATCGACGAAAAAGCCGAAACCCGATCCATCAATACGAGACATTGACCAAGTATTTACAATTACTTATGCGGAATTTGCTGCGAGGGTGAATAAAAAATTTGAAGATTATAAATATCTCAATTTCTTCAATTGGGAATAAGATGATTATGTATTTACGAAGAAAAACAGATAACGAGACCCAGTGTTTATACGAAGAAATGTATTTATTTTGTAACTAATGTAACTAATGTTGTAATAGATGACGCAATGCAATAAGCATGAAGACATTGAATGTAAATCTACAAAATTTGTTAAATACAAAATTTAGAGATTTGATTTGTTTCCTTTTCATTGATTACCCGACTTGATAATATAAAGCGTGTCCCGGAATTCAATATTGTTATGATGGAGCAGAAATTCGCGCTTCGAGGTATCAGTCTTCTAATAAATTCGAGGGAAGGATGTTTTCATGAGAAATTTGCAAAAATTGTCACGAGTAAAGTTTCTTCTTCCTGGGATATTCCAAAAATTTTATTTTGAAAAATTAGTTATTTCGAATGAGCAAAAAAAGTTACTAATTGTATTTAGAAAAATACAAGTTAACTTTATACCTCAAGAACCAAACCGAAAAAAAAATATTGTTAATCCATTTCACTCTACTCAAAAAAGTGCCTGTAGAATGTCATAACCATTTTCACTTTACTTTAATAATAACCGAGATATCAGCAAAAGTCGAAACCGGCCAAAATCAAGAATTCCAAAATATCTCAAAATCAACAGATGATAGCCCAAATCTGTTCTCATTAATGAAGTTTTCCCCGAAATCGAACTCGTAACTCCTAGGATCGTTTTTCTCTATTTTTAATATTTCACATAGTTACGGTTCAAACGGATCCAATTTGGGACAGCCTGTACAGACATTTCTATTGATTTCATAAAACACGACACATGGTATATTGGGACTTCAAAAATACATTGAAATATTTTTGCAGAGCACGAGTGGGAAAGCTAGGAGAAGAAAACGCGAAGAAGATGATTCGGGAACCATCGACGAAAACAGCGAAACCCTATCCACCAATACGAGACATTGACCAAGTATTTACAATTACTTATGGGGAATTTGCTGCGAGGGCGAAAAAAATTTAAAAATTATAAATATCTTAATTTCCTCAATTGGCACTAAGATGGTTATGTATTTACGTAGAAAAACAGATAACCAGATGTAGTGTTTATACGAAGATATATATATATTCATTTTGTAACGATTATTGCGGTTTTTTTTTTGGTATAACAGGTTGATGATATTCTTAAATGTTTATTTTGTAAATAATGCGGTAATAGAAGACGCGGTGCCATAAGCATGAAGAAATTGAATGTAAATCTACAAAATTTGTTAAATGTGCAATTAATAAAAAAAAATTCCGAATGTAGAGTTTGATTTCTTTCCTCTTATTTTCAACTGAATTACAAAAGGTTTACAAAACATTTAAAATATTGTGGAGGGTTTGCAATGCTTTTAAGAAAAGTGGAGACGCAATTTCCCAAAAAAAGAAAGTCTTTATCGATTCTAGCAAAATTTTATTATTTAGAGAAAGCCCATAAAATTGGGAAACATGACTTAAAATGTCTCTCCATAAAAATTTCACAAGAAGCCAAAAATTGAACATGCGCGTGTTTGAAACACGCTAACGAATGTTCGATATAAGCATTCTATGATACCAATAAAAAAAATCAAGAATAAAATTATGCCATTTTTCAGAGAAATAGAATATAAAATAAATGAAGTAATTCCTAATTCTATAATTGAGTTCAACAATCTTCAAGTATCAAGGGTGACGTCACAGTAGACATGGATTTTCGAAAATTATTTTCTTGTGTCGAGTTAGTACACGTGACCGATTTCATTTAGAATCTGAATATCAAACCAAAAGCTGAAGAATTAATTTGAAACATATAAAAATGAATAATATAAAACAAAGGAAAAAGAAATTAAACGATTTTCAGAAGAGAAAGTTTAAATTCTCCGTTCAAAATTAAGTTATGTATAAGATTATAAACCAAATAAAAGAGAAAATTCTGTTACGAAAATCAAACCGAAATATAGAACCCAAAATTCCAATACTTATTAACAGAAGATTGTTACAAATCTAAAAATAAACTATTACCTGAGATGCAAATTCTACAAAAAGGGATGACGCGTACGCGCCCGAACAACAAAACCTGTTGGGAAGGGATTATCGTGGGTCTTCGGAAATGACATAGTCGCATCTGATTGGTGCACAAACCACGCGCTTCGTGGTACTGACCGGTGACGGGTAGTTGAACGAAAGGGCGTAGTTAAATTTTCATTACACTCTCAACAACCGAGCAAGTGACAGTGTTAGAAAAAGTGATGGAAGTGAAAACTAAGAACGGGCATCCTATGGCGAAGAAGTACATGAAAAGCCGAAGGAGAGATGCTTGGCTGACAGAAATCCAGGAGAAGCACCCACCGCTGAGGTATGTGAATTTAGTTCATTCTAAAATTTGTTGTTTTATTATTCCGTTGATTTGTTTTATATTTACTAATGACTGTTTTATTTTCGCGATGCAGCGAACAGAGTGCTCCAAAAGGGACAGAAGGGAGACGGAACGAGGATGCAGCAAAAGGGAGTGCACAAAGTGCATCAAAAGACGTGAAAGCAAAAGTAAGAAAAGAAAAAAAAGTAAGGAGGGGACATCAAAAGTGAAAATAGAAGAAAACAGGAAAGCTGAGAATGCAAATGGAAGCGTACAAAGTGCACCTAAGGAGAAAAAGCAAAAGGAAAAAAAGGCGAAAAGGAGGGGCTAAAAGTGAAAGGGAAAAAAGGAAAAATGAGTAAGGAGAAGTCACCAAAAGGGAAAAAAGAAGAAAAAAGGAAGGGGGAGACATCAAAAGATGAGAAAGCAAAAGAGAGCGTACAAAGTGCATCTCAAGAGGAAAAAACAAAAGTGAAAAAAGAAGAAATAAGAGAGGAGAAAGTAAAACGGAAAAAAGAAAAAATGAGTAAGGGAGAGACAACAAAAGGGAGAAAACACGAGAAAAAAAATGAAGAGTCAGTAAAATTGAAAAAAGAAGAAATAAAGCAAGAAGTGCAAGCTTCTGGCACCAAAGGTAACCGTGAAGGCGAAATCACAGGAAGGATCGAAAAAAAGCGAAACGAGCTATATCAAGTCGAGCCAATACATGAGAAGCCCAGGAAAACGTGTTTGGCGGCTTTTGAAAATAGAGGTGACGTGGTCGCCACCAACAACAAGGTATGACAATTCGTTTTAATTTAAAGTTTTTCCAATATTTATTTGCTGGTTTGCTCCTTAGAAATTTACTAATACTTCTTTTGTTTCCATAGACGCTTCTTACAAAATGCAAGAAAAGAGGAAAACGGACACAAAGAAGAAAAACCTTCTGCTAGTAAAAGAAAACGCCAAGACGACGATTCGTTAATAAAGTCAGAGGAAGCATCGACGAAAAAGCCGAAACCCGATCCATCAATACGAGACATTGACCAAGTATTTACAATTACTTATGCGGAATTTGCTGCGAGGGTGAATAAAAAATTTGAAGATTATAAATATCTCAATTTCTTCAATTGGGAATAAGATGATTATGTATTTACGAAGAAAAACAGATAACGAGACCCAGTGTTTATACGAAGATATGTATTTATTTTGTAACTAATGTTGTAATAGATGACGCAGTGCAATAAGCATGAAGAAATTGAATGTAAATCTACAAAATTTGTTAAATACAAAATTTAGAGATTTGATTTGTTTCCTTTTCATTGATTACCCGACTTGATAATATAAAGCGTGTCCCGGAATTCAATATTGTTATAATGGAGCAGAAATTCGCGCTTCGAGGTATCAGTCTTCTAATAAATTCGAGGGAAGGATGTTTTCATGAGAAATTTGCAAAAATTGTCACGAGTAAAGTTTCTTCTTCCTGGGATATTCCAAAAATTTTATTTTGAAAAATTAGTTATTTCGAATGAGCAAAAAAAGTTACTAATTGTATTTAGAAAAATACAAGTTAACTTTATACCTCAAGAACCAAACCGAAAAAAAAAATATTGTTAATCCATTTCACTCTACTCAAAAAAGTGCCTGTAGAATGTCATAACCATTTTCACTTTACTTTAATAATAACCGAGATATCAGCAAAAGTCGAAACCGGCCAAAATCAAGAATTCCAAAATATCTCAAAATCAACAGACGATGGCTCAAATCTGTCTTCACTAATGAAGTTTTCCCCGAAATCGAACTCATAACTTCTAAGATCGTTTTTCTCTATTTTTATTATTTCACATAGTTACGGTTCAAACGGATCCAATTTGAAACAGCCTGTACAGACATTTCTATTGATTTCATAAAACACGACACATGGTATATTGGGACTTCAAAAATACATTGAAATATTTTTGCAAAGCACGAGTAGGAAAGCTAGGAGAAGAAAACGCGAAGAAGATGATTCGGGAACCATCGACGAAAACAACGAAACCCTATCCACCAATACGAGACATTGACCAAGTATTTACAATTACTTATGGGGAATTTGCTGCGAGGGCGAAAAAAATTTAAAAATTATAAATATCTTAATTTCCTCAATTGGCACTAAGATGGTTATGTATTTACGTAGAAAAACAGATAACCAGATGTAGTGTTTATACGAAGATATATATATTCATTTTGTAACGATTATTGCGGTTTTTTTTTGGTATAACAGGTTGATGATATTCTTAAATGTTTATTTTGTAAATAATGCGGTAATAGAAGACGCGGTGCCATAAGCATGAAGAAATTGAATGTAAATCTACAAAATTTGTTAAATGTGCAATTAATAAAAAAAAATTCCGAATGTAGAGTTTGATTTCTTTCCTCTTATTTTCAACTGAATTACAAAAGGTTTACAAAACATTTAAAATATTGTGGAGGGCTTGCAATGCTTTTAAGAAAAGTGGAGACGCAATTTCCCAAAAAAAGAAAGTCTTTATCGATTCTAGCAAAATTTTATTATTTAGGAGAAAGCCCATAAAATTGGGAAACATGACTTAAAATGTCTCTCCATAAAAATTTCACAAGAAGCCAAAAATTCGAACATGCGCGTGTTTGAAACACGCTAACGAATGTTCGATATAAGCATTCTATGATACCAATAAAAAAAATCAAGAATAAAATTATGCCATTTTTCAGAGAAATAGAATATAAAATAAATGAAGTAATTCCTAATTCTATAATTGAGTTCAACAATCTTCAAGTATCAAGGGTGACGTCACAGTAGACATGGATTTTCGAAAATTATTTTCTTGTGTCGAGTTAGTACACGTGACCGATTTCATTTAGAATCTGAATATCAAACCAAAAGCTGAAGAATTAATTTGAAACATATAAAAATGAATAATATAAAACAAAGGAAAAAGAAATTAAACGATTTTCAGAAGAGAAAGTTTAAATTCTCCGTTCAAAATTAAGTTATGTATAAGATTATAAACCAAATAAAAGAGAAAATTCTGTTACGAAAATCAAACCGAAATATAGAACCCAAAATTCCAATACTTATTAACAGAAGATTGTTACAAATCTAAAAATAAACTATTACCTGAGATGCAAATTCTACAAAAAGGGATGACGCGTACGCGCCCGAACAACAAAAACCTGTTGGGAAGGGATTATCGTGGGTCTTCGGAAATGACATAGTCGCATCTGATTGGTGCACAAACCACGCGCTTCGTGGTACTGACCGGTGACGGGTAGTTGAACGAAAGGGCGTAGTTAAATTTTCATTACACTCTCAACAACCGAGCAAGTGACAGTGTTAGAAAAAGTGATGGAAGTGAAAACTAAGAACGGGCATCCTATGGCGAAGAAGTACATGAAAAGCCGAAGGAGAGATGCTTGGCTGACAGAAATCCAGGAGAAGCACCCACCGCTGAGGTATGTGAATTTAGTTCATTCTAAAATTTGTTGTTTTATTATTCCGTTGATTTGTTTTATATTTACTAATGACTGTTTTATTTTCGCGATGCAGCGAACAGAGTGCTCCAAAAGGGACAGAAGGGAGACGGAACGAGGATGCAGCAAAAGGGAGTGCACAAAGTGCATCAAAAGACGTGAAAGCAAAAGTAAGAAAAGAAAAAAAAAGTAAGGAGGGGACATCAAAAGTGAAAATAGAAGAAAACAGGAAAGCTGAGAATGCAAATGGAAGCGTACAAAGTGCACCTAAGGAGGAAAAAGCAAAAGGAAAAAAAGGCGAAAAGGAGGGGCTAAAAGTGAAAGGGAAAAAAGAAAAAATGAGTAAGGAGAAGTCACCAAAAGGGAAAAAAGAAGAAAAAAGGAAGGGGGAGACATCAAAAGATGAGAAAGCAAAAGAGAGCGTACAAAGTGCATCTCAAGAGGAAAAAACAAAAGTGAAAAAAGAAGAAATAAGAGAGGAGAAAGTAAAACGGAAAAAAGAAAAAATGAGTAAGGGAGAGACAACAAAAGGGAGAAAACACGAGAAAAAAAATGAAGAGTCAGTAAAATTGAAAAAAGAAGAAATAAAGCAAGAAGTGCAAGCTTCTGGCACCAAAGGTAACCGTGAAGGCGAAATCACAGGAAGGATCGAAAAAAAAGCGAAACGAGCTATATCAAGTCGAGCCAATACATGAGAAGCCCAGGAAAACGTGTTTGGCGGCTTTTGAAAATAGAGGTGACGTGGTCGCCACCAACAACAAGGTATGACAATTCGTTTTAATTTAAAGTTTTTCCAATATTTATTTGCTGGTTTGCTCCTTAGAAATTTACTAATACTTCTTTTGTTTCCATAGACGCTTCTTACAAAATGCAAGAAAAGAGGAAAACGGACACAAAGAAGAAAAACCTTCTGCTAGTAAAAGAAAACGCCAAGACGACGATTCGTTAATAAAGTCAGAGGAAGCATCGACGAAAAAGCCGAAACCCGATCCATCAATACGAGACATTGACCAAGTATTTACAATTACTTATGCGGAATTTGCTGCGAGGGTGAATAAAAAATTTGAAGATTATAAATATCTCAATTTCTTCAATTGGGAATAAGATGATTATGTATTTACGAAGAAAAACAGATAACGAGACCCAGTGTTTATACGAAGATATGTATTTATTTTGTAAGTAATGTAACTAATGTTGTAATAGATGACGCAGTGCAATAAGCATGAAGAAATTGAATGTAAATCTACAAAATTTGTTAAATACAAAATTTAGAGATTTGATTTGTTTCCTTTTCATTGATTACCCGACTTGATAATATAAAGCGTGTCCCGGAATTCAATATTGTTAAGATGGAGCAGAAATTCGCGCTTCGAGGTATCAGTCTTCTAATAAATTCGAGGGAAGGATGTTTTCATGAGAAATTTGCAAAAATTGTCACGAGTAAAGTTTCTTCTTCCTGGAATATTCCAGAAATTTTATTTTGAAAAATTAGTTATTTCGAATGAGCAAAAAAAGTTACTAATTGTATTTAGAAAAATACAAGTTTACTTTATACCTCAAGAACCAAACCGAAAAAAAATATTGTTAATCCATTTCACTCTACTCAAAAAAGTGCCTGTAGAATGTCATAACCATTTTCACTTTACTTTAATAATAACCGAGATATCAGCAAAAGTCGAAACCGGCCAAAATCAAGAATTCCGAAATATCTCAAAATCAACAGACGATGGCTCAAATCTGTCTTCACTAATGAAGTTTTCCCCGAAATCGAACTCGTAACTTCTAAGATCGTTTTTCTCTATTTTTAATATTTCACATAGTTACGGTTCAAACGGATCCAATTTGAAACAGCCTGTACGTACATAATAATAATATAATAATAATAATAACTCTTCTTTATTCCGTAGATGACATAAGTCATGTAGGATCCGTCAACATTACAAAAAATATTAGATAAACATTACATATAAGTGTAAAACGAACATATAGGATACCAAACAAACAAACATTTATCATCAAACAATAGAAAAACTATGCATTAAAGAATTCTTCAAGGGAATAAAAACATTCTTCAATAAGATATCTCCTAAGTTCTTTCTTGAAGCTACCCAAGGTTGGACTCAAAACCATTACCTCCGGCAACCCATTAAACAATCTAAGGCTCAATACAGCTGGGGACCTAGACCCTATCTGTGTTCTAACAAAAGGGACTCTTAACTTATTTTTGTATCTTGTGTGAAAATCATGCAAATCACTACCCCTTAACTCATTCTGCCCATGACAGAATACACTGACACATAGTTCGTATATCAGCATACATGGCAGGGTCAGGATATCCAAATTCTTAAACAACTGCCTGCATGACTGTGTGCGTGGCGCACCCAGCATGCATCTAATAATTCGCTTTTGCAGCAAGAAAATTTCTCTTGAAGAGGCGGAGGCGCCCCACAGACAAATGCCATAGCTCAGTCGTGAATACACCTGAGCATAATAAAACATTTTTAGGTGTTCCATGTTTAAAACCTGTCTAATATTTTTTATTAGAAAGCACATTGATGCTAGCTTTCCACCCAATTCCTGGCAGTGACCATTCCACCTAAAGGTGTCATCGAGTACAACTCCCAGAAACTTCATCTCCTTTTGTCTTGATATTTCATTACCTCCCACAGACAGGTTCATATCCAGAGATCTCCTATTCTGTGGATTATGGAATCTCAAATAGCATGTTTTGGAGCTATTTAAATACAAGGAGTTACTACAGAACCAACCATTCAAATCCGTCAGGAGCCGAGCGGCACGCTCCCGCAAAGCACCTTCATTTTTGTCGGATATTATAAGTGATGTGTCGTCCGCATACACCAGAATAGGTGCTCCACCGACACTCTTCTCCATGTCGTTGACATAGAGTAAAACGAGCACAGGGCCCAGAATTGAGCCCTGCGGCACTCCCACCTCAACGTCAACAACACATGAGTGAACCTCCTTCTCACAGGAGGTGTCGCTAAGCCTGACATACATCTTCCTCCCCCCAAGATAGCTCTGGATCCACGTCAAAGCGGTCCCCCCTATACCATATTTTTCTGCTTTATCCAGCAATCTATTGTGCAGAACACAGTCGAAAGCCCTGCTGAGGTCACAAAATATCCCAGCAGGGCACTCACCGTCCTCAATGCATTTAACCAGATTCTTATAGAAGGACTCGAAAGCTGTGGAGGTTGACTTGGATTTTTGGAATCCATGTTGATTTCCGGTTATTATTTTGTGCTTCTGTAAGAAGCTTTCCAGTCGGGCTAAGAAACAGTATTCGAATATCTTGCTAAAGCAAGGTGCCAGTGTGATGGGGCGGTAATTGTCTACATTTTGTTTATTACCTTTTTTATGTATTGGTACGACACAACTCATTTTCAGTGCTGACGGATATTTTCCAGATCCAAACGACAAATTAACAAGGTATGCAAGAGGATCATACAAAGCCTGAGCCACTCGCTTGATTAAAAAGCATGATACACCGTCAGGACCCATGGTTTTCTTATTTTTAAGTTTTTTGGTGATTATGTATCTAATATCATCTAGTGAAGCTGGTTTCAAGAACATGGTCGCATTATTCCGTGGGATGCAATTATCAGACAGATTATTTGGGGCAATTTTTCTGATTACATTAAGAGGTGCATCTCTAAAGCACAATGCAAAGTGATCAGCCACCTTCTTAGCGCTTGGATTACATTATTATCAACCTCCAATACAATGCCCATATTACGACTACTATGTTGAGTTAGTTCTTTGGTCACTGACCAGGCTGTCTTTGTTTTATTCTCAGATTGTATTATTTTATTCTGATAGTATGACTTCTTAACCTCTGTAACTAGTTCGGTATGTATCTTCTTTTTTGTTTTATAATGTTCAGAAAGCATAGGATATTTTTTGCTTAAACTGTATAGAGATTTTAAGTTGTCACTAGAATCCCTAAGTCTTTTGTTCACCCAATATTTCCGTTTTAACCTTAATCTCCTCTTTAATGGCATACGTTTATTAAAATAAAAGATAAACGAGTTGTAAAACTCTTCAAATGCTGTATCTAGATCATTCTGACGTTCCAGAGTGCTCCAGTCATGAGCCAGAAGATCATCCCGTAGTCCACATATATTAACTTCACTTACATCTCTAGAGTATCTATTGTTGGGCCCACAAGTCTTCTGTGCAACACCACAGTCAAAAAGAATGGATCTATGATCTGATATTTGATTGTCATATACATTACACTCACCCGGACTATCAAAATTACAAAACAGGTGGTCCAAAACATTTTTCCCTCTGGTTGGAGATGACACCAGATTAACTAGATTGTAACTCAATAAACACTGACTAAGTGCTACATAATTTTTCGCATCCCTTGAAGGGTCAATATTAAAATCGCCATTGAGAATTATAGTAGTACCCGGCTTATACAAAGTATCCAAAATATTAGTCAACACAAACAAAAAATTCTGATAGTTATCAGACGGTGACCTATAGCAGGTTAGGATAATTGTTCTACATTTTTGATGCGGTTTCTAGAGAACACCACATATTTCAATATCCTTGTCAATACAATATTGCGAGAGATCAATAGGTTCTACAACTGTACCTACTTCATCCCTTACCCAGATTCCAACGCCTCCCCCCTTGCTATCCAACCTTGAGTAGCTCGTTACATTATGAAAACCTGGAAATATAAAAGATTTAACTGACTCGTAAGTGCTCCAAGTTTCTGTAAAACATAAAAATTTCAAATTTTTATAAACCGATATATACATTTCTATTGATTTCATAAAACACGACACATGGTATATTGGGACTTCAAAAATACATTCAAATATTTTTGCGAAGCACGAGTGGGCAGTTAGGAAAAGAAAACGCGAAGACGATGATTCGTGAACCATCGACGAAAACAGCGAAACCCTATCCATCAATACGAGACATTGACCAAGTATTTAAATTTGCTGCGAGGGTGAATAAAAAATTCGAAAATTATAAATATCTCAATTTCTTCAATTGGCAATAAGATGATTATATTTACGAAGAAAAACAGATAACGAGACCCAGTGTTTATACGAAGATATATATTTATTTTGTAACTACATAATGCAGTAATGAAGACGCGGTGCCATAAGCATGAAGAAATTGAATGTAACTCTACAAAATTTGTTAAATGTGCAATTAATAAAAAAAATACCGAATGTAGAGTTTGATTCCTTTCCTCTTGTTTACACGGAATTACAAAAAGTTTACAAAACATTTAAAACATTGTGGAGTGTTTGCAATGTTTTGAAGAAAAGCGGAGACGCAATTTCCCAAAGAAAGTCTTAATCGATTCTAGCAAAATTTTCTTATTTAGGAGAAAGCGCATAAAATTGGGAAACATGACTTGAAATGTCTTCTCATAAAAATTTCACAAGAAGCCAAAAATTCGAACATGCGCGTGTTTGAAACACGCTAACGAATGTTCGATATAAGCATTCTATGATACCAATAAAAAATATTATGAATAAAATTATTCCATTTTTCAGAGAAATAGAATATAAAATAAATGAAGTAATTCCTAATTCTATAATTGAGTTCAACAATCTTCAAGTATCAAGGGTGACGTCACAGTAGACATGGATTTTCGAAAATTATTTACTTGTGTCGAGTTAGTACACGTGACCGATTTCATTTAGAATCTGAATATCAAACCAAAAGCTGAAGAATTAATTTGAAACATATAAAAATGAATAATATAAAACAAAGAAAAAAGAAATTAAACGATTTTCAGAAGAGAAAGTTTAAATTCTCCGTTCAAAATTAAGTTATGTATAAGATTATAAACCAAATAAAAGAGAAAATTCTGTTACGAAAATCAAACCGAAATATAGAACCCAAAATTCCAATACTTATTAACAGAAGATTGTTACAAATATCGATGAAGTATACTCACAGGGATAGGACTTTAAAAGAAAAGACTCCTTTATAATTTAGTCAACGTTTCGTCAATATATTCTGACCTCTTCGGGACTGAAACCAGAAAAAGACGTTATGCCTAACACAAACCACACTAGAACAGCAACAAATCAGAAGATGTTCCCCTTTTTCCCCCTTTTTTTTTTCTTTTTTTTCCCTCTCCTTACCTAATTACAGTAGTCTTCAATGTTTGAATTCTCTACAGTCGTCAAATTTGAGAGCAACCTTGTTCTATTAGTATGAATTAATGTATCAAATGAAATTCCGAAACGCAATACCACCAGAGTCATCAACAAACTGAAACGTTATCAAAACGTACGCGAGATCTTATATGCACCTGTAAAATGGGTTTGTTATATTATTATGGAAAATTCCTTTTAAAACGATCGATCAGACCGCTGTAAATTTGACTCAGGCCTTGGGTGTCATTCCTATTATTCACTACGTTATTTAGATTAATGAAAATCATTTCGCTTATATTTCTCTTTGTCCAATTATTTTCTCTGTCAAGTATAGAAACTTCGTCAAAATTAAAAAGGTGTTCAGTATTAAAATGATGTGAAGCTAATGCTGTCTGTCCTTCTTTTGTTACAACTCTGACACGGCAGTCGTATTTATGCTGTCTTATTCTATTTTTTAATAGTTGTTTAGTTTGTCCTATGTAACATTTGTTGCACCCTGTACAAGGAATTTTGTAAATCACGTTTGAAAGGTTACAACCATCAGTCTTATCCTTGAGTTTGGAGAAAAGTGAGCCAACGGTTTTTAAACTATAAAAAACCATCTCTGTGCTTTCCGATGCCTGTCTGATAGCTCTAGCCAACTTCAATGACAAGCCAGGGATGAATGGGAACTTGAAGTACGAACGACATCTCAAAGGAGTTACACTGGACCTATCACTATCGACGGTTACATACTCGTTGATGACCTTACTAATGAGAGATTTTGGATAGTTGTTAGTTTCCAAGAGTTTTCTAACAATTTTTCTACCTTCGCTTTGGAACTCTGGACTGTTTAGGTTGGTTGATCTGTGTAGTAGATTCTTTATTACAGAGATTTTAAAGTTTTTGGAAGTGCTTGACTTAAAATTTAGTAAACGTCCTGAATTAGTTGGTTTCATGTACCACTTCGTCCTCAACGAACCATTTTCCCGTCTACAGACTTTTACATCGAGAAAGGGCAACTCACCATCAATTTCTCTTTCCATTGTAAATTTAATTCGCGGATGGAAGCTATTAAAAGTATGCAACACTTGATTCGAAAGATTTGGTGGAATCGCTAGTATAGTGTCATCTACATATAACTTGATGAAATGAATCTTAACTTTCGACTTCTTCACGCATTCCGTTATTAGCTCCGTCATAATAAGATTTACCAACGATGGACTTGCGGGATTACCCATGGCCGAGCCTTCAATTTGTTTGTAAAATTCGCCGTTGAATTGAAAGTAGCTCGAAGTAAAAATGAAGCTAACAATCCTGATGAACAAATCTCTACCGATATCAGTGTATGCAGAGATGTGGTGCCACCTCTTCTTTATAATCTGAATAGCTAAGTTTTTGGGGATGTTAATATAAAGAGATACAACATCAAATGAAAAAAGCTGGTAGCCTGTTGGCAACGCTACATCTTTTGAAAATGATACAAACTCAAAAGAGTTTTTAACAGTGAAAGGGCATGTTGAATTTACGTTGTGAAGGATGTTATGTACAAATACAGACAAATTATAAGCTGGAGTGTCTATACAACAAACGATGGGTCTAATGTTTATAGTTGTTTTATGGGTTTTACGTAAACCATAAAATTTTGGTGGAACTGAATTGTAACGTTTCAAGCTTAATGCTGCTTTACTATCTACTATGTTATTCAACTTCAAATCATTGATGAGATCATTTGATTTAGACTGAAATTTATTAGTTGGATCACTATTAATTTTCTTGTATGTGGTTTGATCTGATAACATGTTATTCATGTATTCTAAATATTCCGACCTAAACATGATTACCGTTGAAATACCTTTGTCAGACCTCGTTACAATCAATTCCGGATGATGTTTTAAAAAAAACCGTGTGTTATTGTACGCCTTTTGCATTGGATTGTTGTCTCTATTATTGTGCAAGCTATGGCAGAAGTTAGTAAGAATATTAGTACTTTGTAACCTTAATAAATTTTTTTCCTCGACGTTTAATGGTGTATTCTGAATACAAAATTCTAGGTCTTTCAATAAACTCGGAATAGGTACTTCTTTTTTAGTTATTGGGACACTGAATTTAGGACCCAAAGCCAAAATTTCGTTCACAGCATCCGGAACTCTAATGTTTGTATAGTTGAAAACGAAGCCTGCATGCTGGTCTCTAGCGAGAACCGGTCTCTGCGACTTCTTTAAACAGTTAAGTTTCCTTATATTTCGCTCTTTTATAGCCCTGAACGTTTTCTCATAATTACTTTTACATGTACACACGAAATTGTCAAAGATGTCCTGTGGCAACGTATTTTTCAAATTTTCGGTCACTCTCAACACCTGACTCTTAACAAAGTTCAAATTCCAAATGGTTATCTTAATTTCTAAATTTAAAACAGATTTTTGAAACCTACAACGAATTCGGTCACACTCACTCTTTTGAGTTTGTATCATGTTCAAAAGATGTAGCGTTGCCAACAGGCTACCAGCTTTTTTCATTTGATGTTGTATCTCTTTATACTAACATCCCCAAAAACTTAGCTATTCAGATTATAAAGAAGAGGTGGCACCACATCTCTGCATACACTGATATCGGTAGAGATTTGTTCATCAGGATTGTTAGCTTCATTTTTACTTCGAGCTACTTTCAATTCAACGGCGAATTTTACAAACAAGGCTCGGCCATGGGTAATCCCGCAAGTCCATCGTTGGTAAATCTTATTATGACGGAGCTAATAACGGAATGCGTGAAGAAGTCGAAAGTTAAGATTCATTTCATCAAGTTATATGTAGATGACACTATACTAGCGATTCCACCAAATCTTTCGAATCAAGTGTTGCATACTTTTAATAGTTTCCATCCGCGAATTAAATTTACAATGGAAAGAGAAATTGATGGTGAGTTGCCCTTTCTCGATGTAAAAGTCTGTAGACGGGAAAATGGTTCGTTGAGGACGAAGTGGTACATGAAACCAACTAATTCAGGACGTTTACTAAATTTTAAGTCAAACACTTCCAAAAACTTTAAAATCTCTGTAATAAAAAATCTACTACACAGATCAACCAACCTAAACAGTCCAGAGTTCCAAAGCGAAGGTAGAAAAATTGTTAGAAAACTCTTGGAAACTAACAACTATCCAAAATCTCTCATCAGCAAGGTCATCAACGAGTATGTAACCGTCGATAGTGATAGGTCCAGTGTAACTCCTTTGAGATGTCGTTCGTACTTCAAGTTCCCATTCATCCCTGGCTTGTCATTGAAGTTGGCTAGAGCTATCAGACAGGCATCGGAAAGCACAGAGATGGTTTTTCATAGTTTAAAAACCGTTGGCTCACTTTTCTCCAAACTCAAGGATAAGACTGATGGTTGTAACCTTTCAAACGTGATTTACAAAATTCCTTGTACAGGGTGCAACAAATGTTACATAGGACAAACTAAACAACTATTAAAAAATAGAATAAGACAGTATAAATACGACTGCCGTGTCAGAGTTGTAACAAAAGAAGGACAGACAGCATTAGCTTCACATCATTTTAATACTGAACACCTTTTTAATTTTGACGAAGTTTCTATACTTGACAGAGAAAATAATTGGACAAAGAGAAATATAAGCGAAATGATTTTCATTAATCTAAATAACGTAGTGAATAATAGGAATGACACCCAAGGCCTGAGTCAAATTTACAGCGGTCTGATCGATCGTTTTAAAAGGAATTTTCCATAATAATATAACAAACCCATTTTACAGGTGCATATAAGATCTCGCGTACGTTTTGATAACGTTTCAGTTTGTTGATGACTCTGGTGGTATTGCGTTTCGGAATTTCATTTGATACATTAATTCATACTAATAGAACAAGGTTGCTCTCAAATTTGACGACTGTAGAGAATTCAAACATTGAAGACTACTGTAATTAGGTAAGGAGAGGAAAAAAAAAAAAAAAAAGGGGGAAAAGGGGAACATCTTCTGATTTGTTGCTGTTCTAGTGTGGTTTGTGTTAGGCATAACGTCTTTTTCTGGTTTCAGTCCCGAAGAGGTCAGAATATATTGACGAAACGTTGACTAAATTATAAAGGAGTCTTTTCTTTTAAAGTCCTATCCCTGTGAGTATACTTCATCGATATTAAGAAAATGCAAGGACGTGACAGTAATGCTGATATTGTTACAAATCTAAAAATAAACTATTACCTGAGATGCAAATTCTACAAAAAGGGATGACGCGTACGCGACCGAACAACAAAAACCTGTTGGGAAGGGATTATCGTGAGTCTTCGGAAATGACATAGTCGCATCTGATTGGTGCACAAACCAAGCGCTTCGTGGTACTGACCGGTGACGGGTAGTTGAACGAAAGGGCGTAGTTAAATTTTCATTACACTCTCAACAACCGAGCAAGTGACAGTGTTAGAAAAAGTGATGGAAGTGAAAACTAAGAACGGGCATCCTATGGCGAAGAAGTACATGAAAAGCCGAAGGAGAGATGCTTGGCTGACAGAAATCCAGGAGAAGCAGCCACCGCTGAGGTATGTGAATTTAGTTCATTCTAAAATTTGTTGTTTTATTTTTCCGTTGATTTGTTTTATATTTACTAATGACTGTTTTATTTTCGCGATGCAGCGAACAGAGTGCTCCAAAAGGGACAGAAGGGAGACAGAACGAGGATGCAGCAAAAGTCAGTGCGCAAAGTGCATCAAAAGACGTGAAGGCAAAAGGAAGAAAAGAAAAAAAAAGTAAGGAGGGGACATCAAAAGTGAAAACAGAAGAAAAAAAGAAAGATGACTGTTCAGATGTACCATGTGTTCCTGCGGGTTGTGCGCTCCACGCACCTCCGGTGGAGGGTGCGTGGTGCGCATGGTCGTTGCGACAGGAACGCGGCATTGTAGTTTGGGATTTGGTTGTATTCAGTTGGGTGAGTAAACACCTACGACCGTATCATTTCGTTGTTTTTTTTCTTTTTGCAATCGGTACGAAACGACACAGATTCGATGTCCGAAACTTCCTTTTTTTCTCTTTTTTTTTGTTATAGCAGTTGCTCCAGTTCGCTACCCTGACCGGTTAGGATTACTAATTTTCGTTTAATTCTTACCCACCACAGGGTGAACTGTCAACATTTTTTGGTAGCAGAGCGTGGTTTAATAGTTTTCGTTTGATTAATTTTTCGACGGAGTTTTCGGATATTGCTCGGTTTGTTTTCGTTTTAGTTGATTTCGATCGAATATCGCCTATCGATTCGTTTCTTTCGTGTTGATTTCTTCCTACCGTTGATTTATGCACGGCATCGGTTGCATATTATCTTCAAGCGGTGTTTGTTCTGCGTGATTTCGTCGCGTAACCAGTTTATCATCTTCGGGCGGTCGATTGTCGTGCCGCGTATCGTGTTAATTTTCGAACGTATTGATAACTTTAATTCATATCGATTTTGTTTGTACCGTCACAGAATGACGCCGAGTATATTGAGTAATCAAATGGAACTTGGCAAGCGCCTTTCCAATTTCATTGCAAATTCGGTGGATAAGGTTGGAACAGAGAAGCGAACACAATTTCATTTTTCTTCGCGACTGGAACTTTTGGAATCTTACTGGTCAAAATATTCGGACCAATGTCTGAATGAAGTTCTTGATTACCAACAAACTGACGAAATCGCTGAATATTTGAAGTCGGAGGTTTTTGTGGAGACTGAGTTGATTTATATTGAGGCTAAATCCACATTGTTACATCTAAAAAATGAACTTAATACAGACGCCTCCTTCTTGAGTAACCAAGTTACTGAGCATCCATCAACTATGTCAAAAGTACGTTTAACACTTCCAAATCTTGCAATACCAACATTTACTGGAAAACAAGCAGATTGGGAATCGTTACATAATCGTTTTACCGCATTTATAGATTCTAACCCTACAATGTCAGAAATTGATAAGCTTCAATATTTGCTGAACTCTGTGCAGGGTGACGCGGCAAAGAGATTGAAGGGTATTCCAATAGTAGATTCAAATTTCTCGGTAGCAATGGAGAGATTGAAACGTCGGTATGATAATCGATCCATCCGTCTTTTCACACATTTTGAAGCTTTAATGGATCTTCACTCGGTACGCACACGCAACTTTCGCGATTTAGCAAGTCTAATTGACAAAGCTGAAGAATCAGTTCAAGGTTTGCGAGATTTGAATTGTTTTAATGATATTGATTGTCATTTTGTTATTCATTGCATGTTAAGAAAACTTGATGCCTCTACCAAAGAAGCCTGGAATTTGTCGCGTCAACAGACAACAGAATTTCCAACTTATTCGGCTTTGGTTAGTTTTCTAGAACATAGGTTACAGTCCTTGGAACAGGCACAATCTAACATGGTAACTGAAACTAAAAACCTTCGTAAAACCGACTCCGTTTCGGCAAATACGTCTAGTACCTCCAAACAAACTTCGTTAAGTGGATCTTGTCCACTGTGTCAGTCTAAACATTCACTAAATTTCTGTTCATCTTTTGAGAAATTTACCCATCCTCAACGATTCGCATTTTGCAAGGATAATAAACTGTGTCTGAATTGTTTTGGTAAATCTCATTATTTAGTTAATTGTAATTCATTGAAAAGATGTTTGATTTGTAAACAGAAGCATCACACTAAGCTTCACAGTCCTCGCTCTTCGTTGAACTTAGCTGCATCAAAGTTCACTCCATCGTCAGAAACAGTAAAATGAAATTCTCCTTCCGATTCTGACGCACTAACAAGTGCAAACACTGTTACCATTGGTCGAATAATTTTGCTAGCCACTGCAGAGGTTTCTGTTGGGAATCAAAGGGGTGACTCGTATCGCGTCCGAGCTCTGGTGGATCCCGCAGCGGAAAAGTCGTTCATTTCGGAACGTCTGGTAGACTTATTGTCTTTGCCTAGGCATTCAGCTGGTGTATCAATTATTGGTGTTGGCGCAAAGAAAAACTTATCTGCCAGACACCAAACTACTTTCCTAATCAGTTCCAAAGATTTATCTCAATCTTTAGAGGTCAATGCCTTAATTCTTTCGCAACTTACTCGCATAATGCCTATTCGAGATCTGCCTGAATTGAATTTTTCGCATCTCGAAGGTATTGACTTGGCAGAACCAATGTTTCGACAGTCCAGAAAAATTGATCTCATCCTTGGAGCAGATGTTTATCCTCAAATTATTTTAGAAGGGTTGATCCGTGGACCAGTGGGAACTCCAGTAGCTCAAAATTCTATTTTCGGTTGGATTTTGACTGGATTAGTCGGTCATTCTCATAGTTCTCTTACTAGTACCAACATTTTTCATACTTCAGTCAGACCATTATTATCCGATTTGGTTGCCAAGTTCTGGCAAATCGAAGAATTACCAGCGCCCACATCCTTGACACCCGAAGAACAATACTGTCAAGAATACTATTCTCAGACAGTTACCCGTACTACGAACGGTCGTTTCGTCGTTCGTCTTCCATTTCGTTTTCAGAAAAATATTTCAGATATTCGAGAAATAGCAGCAAGTTCGTTTCTGCGATCTGAAAAACGCAGACATAAAAGTTCTATTTTTCATACTTCATATAGTGAGTTCATGGACACGTATATCAAGTTAGACCACATGCGTCTAGCAACGCCTTTGGAATCGGGTACAGCTCGGTATTATCTTCCTCATCATGCGGTACTTGAAAGCGATAGTACAAAAATTAGAGTGGTTTTCAATGCCTCTCAACGGGGTAGTAATAGTTTGTCTCTTAATGATTTATTATTACCTGGTCCTAAACTTCAACAGGACATTACGGGTATATTGACTAGGTGGAGATTTTTCAAATTTTTTTTCATTGCGGATATCGTCAAAATGTTTCGGCAGATTCTGATTCACCCGGACGATAGATGCTGGCAACATATCTTATGGAGGTCGAAATCTTCTGACCCTATCCAGGACTATCAAGCCCAAACTGTCACTTATGGAATGAAATCTTCTCCCTTTCTAGCAATTCAAACCCTGTTGCAATTGGCCGCTGACGGCAGCGGAACTTTTCCCTTGGGTGCACAAGTGTTGCAATGTCAAACTTATGTCGATGATATTTTTGCGGATGCTGATTGTATTTCTAACGCTTTGAAAGTTAAACGTCAGATCATTGACCTACTCGATTCAGCACAAATGGAACTCGGTAAATGGTCGTCCAATTCGATAGATTTGGTTTCCGGTAGTGATAACTCAACTGATAGATCAGTGAAATTCGATTCGAACGAAATTGTTTCTGCATTGGGAATTAAGTGGATGCCAGAATCCGATTTATTCATTTTCGTTTCCTTGATGCCGCCGGTAAAATTAAAGTATTTGAAAAGATTAGTCCTTTCTGAGACGGCTCAACTATTTGATCCTCTTGGTTGGTTAGCTCCGGTTATCGTCATTGCAAAAATTCTTATTCAAGGTCTTTGGTTGACTAGTTTAGATTGGGATTCGACCTTACACCTGACGACCCAACCAAGATAGCCCCTGTCAAAGTACAAACAATTCCTCGTCTTGAATTGTGTGGTATGGTGTTGTTGGCTAGACTTACATCACATCTTCTGAAAAATCTTTCGCAAGCGCCATCAAAGATCTATTTTTGGACGGATTCTAATATCGTTCTCGACTGGTTGAACGGACACCCTTCCAGATGGACGACATTTGTAGCCAATAGGGTTAGCGAAGTGAAGACTCTTTTTCCGGATATAGAATATTGACATCTTCCATCAGAAGATAACCCAGCTGACGTGGCATCCAGAGGACTAGTCCCTGATCAACTTGCTTCTTTCAATTTATGGTGGAACGGACCACGATGGCTACTTCACGAAGAAAACTGGCCAATTTCGAGATGCCCTCAGCCCATAGATGAAGTTCCGGAGACAATTACAGCGACTACAACAATGGTGGAAGAAAACCATTCAGTGCTCGATCATTTGAAGAAATTCTCATCTCTTACAAAGATTCTGAGGATTCTATCGTTTTGTTATCGTTGGAAATGTAATGCAGGACAACCTAAACATTTGCAAAATTTCGACACTTTGACAGCCGCAGAATATAAATTAGCTCGTATTGGCCTCTTTAGAGCTGTTCAGTTGTATCATTATTCAAATGAAATACGTTGTCTTCACAATAATCATTCCATTTCGACTAAAAGTCAACTATTTAGACTCGTACCTTTCATCGACAGCGATGGTCTACTGAGAGTGGGAGGTCGCTTGCAAAATACTTTCCTACCATTCGATGAAAAACATCCGTTAATTTTACCCGGATCTTCGATATTCACCCGTCGTCTAATCGAACATGTACATCAAATTACTTTGCATGGTGGTGTACAATTGATGAACAGCTATCTAACAAGATCATTTTGGATTACCCAAGGATTACGTACTATTCAGAGAGTTTATCGTCAATGCGTAACCTGCATACGCTACGCTTCGCGAACTGGTGTACAACAAACGGCCCCATTGCCAGTGTATCGAGTGACTCCTTCTCGACCTTTCGCTCATACTGGAATAGATTATGCGGGTCCATTTACGCTACGTGCATCGAAAGTTCGAGGATCCACTTCCACCAAAGGATACATTGCCATATTCGTCTGTATGGTGATCCGTGCAGTTCACATTGAAGTGGTTTCTGACCTGACAACCAACGCTTTCCTGAACGCTTATTCTCGGTTTACTGCTAGACGTGGATCGTGTCAGAATATTTATTCGGACAATAGCACCACCTTTAGAGGCGCATCAGAAGAAATACACAAATTGTTTGTTAGATCATCCAAATGATCAACGGAAGTTGGTGCTATTCTAGCTTCGCAGGGAACGAAATGGAACTTTATTCCACCTCGAGCTCCTCACTTTGGAGGATTATGGGAGGCAGCGGTTCGAAGCTTCAAATTCCATTTCCGAAGAGTTGTGGGCGATACAGTTCTTAGTTTCGAAGAAATGTGTACTCTTGCCGTCAAAATTGAAGCCTGTTTGAATTCTAGACCGTTGTGTAGAATAAGCGCATCTGGAACTGACGAAGTAGCTTTAACCCCCGGCCATTTCCTTACCGGTACTGCTTTGCTGGCACCCCCAGAGCGGATCGCAGACGCGGATCTGGACGATCAGCCAAAAACTTTTCGAACTCGTTGGCGAATGGTCGACCACATGAGAAACTCGTTTTGGCATCGTTGACGGAAAGAAATATTGAGCCAATATCAGCAACGAAACAAGTGGCAACGAACTACTCTTAACTTTGACGTAGGGGATGTCGTTATCATGACCGATGACATTATTCCTCCGACTCATTGGCCGCTCGGTCGAGTTATTGAGGTGCATCCAGGAAAAGATGGGTTAGTCCGCGTCGTTACGATAAAAACCTCGAAGTCTACCTTTATACGATCGATAACTAAACTGATAAAGCTGCCCCAGGATGTGGATATCGAAGATATAGCGAAACTTGAGCATGATCGAGAAAATAAACCGTAGTGTTTTTGTTTGTCAACTTTGATTTTTTTTTTGTATCATTCCTAACATTCGTTACCATTTGACTAATTTGTTTATTGTTTTTTTTTTCTCGTGTCATTTTTTTTTGATATAAGAAATAACTATGTACGAATTGGTAAATCATTATTTTTTTGTATATTATTTGCATATTATTTTCAAATTTTGTAAAGCTGAGCATACCCGTATCGCACTGCAGCTGAATTGTAATAGTTGTTTCCTTTTACATTTGTTTTTCTTATATGGCTTTGTTTTATTGCTGCCGAAGCAGCAAGGCGGGCGGTATGTTCAGATGTACCATGTGTTCCTGCGGGTTGTGCGCTCCACGCACCTCCGGTGGAGGGTGCGTGGTGCGCATGGCCGTTGCGAGAGGAACGCAGTATTGTAGATGAAGTTTTGTAGAGTAGATACATAGTTGGGTGAGTAAATACCTACGAACTTATCATTTCGTTTCATTTTGGTTTTGCATCGGTAAGAAAAAATACCATACTATATCCGAAACTTCTTTTCGTTAGTAGTTGCTCCAGTTCAATACCCTGACCGGTTAGGGTTTACTAGTTTTCGTTCACTTACTACCCACCACAGGGTGAACTGTCAACAACGGTTTTATTACAGAAAAAAAAATGGGCCTTCAGATATAATACTCAAATAAAAAAGATTGGAAAATATTGCTGACAACTAGCAAGTTTCGTCATGAAGAGGGCAGTTTTTTTATAAACAAATAGCTATATCTCGTGAACGATGAACTTAGTTTTTATTTTCATAAGTTTGATTTGATGCAAGAGCTTCATTTTAAAATGATGATAAATATCAAAAAAAATTTGGCGTCGTAAATATCCAAGGGCGGATACAGGATTTCTTTCTGGGGGGAGCACATCAACACTAGTATTACTAGTTATTAAAAAAAGGTCCTCACTTCTGCAACACGACGATTTCCTCGGTCTGGGGGCACAACTATTATTCGTTACTTAAAAATAAGAGAAAAAAGAGGGTCTGCACTCCTGACACAGGGGATTTTCCTCGGTCTGGGGATGGGATTACGGGGGCGCGTGCCTATCCGCCTATGTAAATACCAGGTTTGCAAAAAACGATTATTTTGAGAAGTTTTTTGCAGTTTTCTTGTCAACCGTCAACCCTGTAATTAATTTTTTCCATAAAATTTCTCCATTGACTGGATTACAAAAATATTCGGCAGAAAACGATCGCCGATGGATCTCCAGGTGTTCACGATTCGAGTTTTGTTTCTGCGACAGATTGATGAATTTAGGCTTACATTACACCGTTCGCCTTTAGTCAATCGCCGCCCTTAATAAACAGATCATAAACGAAAAGTGAATCTTAAGCTTAAGAAAATGCGGTTTATGTGGAGTTAAAAAAAACTAATCGAAAAATGTAAGTATCGTTTATATCAATGAATTTTAAGTCACACAAGCCACAGATATCTGCAACCTTAACTCAACTGCGGCGGGAGTTTTTCAGTTTTTCAATTTCTATTTTCTGCATTTGGTTTTCCGCCGTCGATTGCGTCAGCTGAAAGAAAAATTCAATGAATTTATTTGAATTCACAGTTCGCAAAATGCCGAGTCTAGCTAAACCACTTGTTATGTGATATTTGAACTTTATTGATAATATTTGCAAATATCATCGCTTCCACTACAGGATATCCAGTTGCCATGTGAAAATATTTCTACTTTTTTTATGAAATTATAAAATATTGTGGAGTGGAATCCTTTTATCATGTATCAAGTTCAAATGTGAAATAGCGAATTATCTATATTCTAAAGTAAATACGATTTTGAGGAGACAGTTTATTTATTTTTTATATTTATCAGTAGTTTGGTCAATAACTAAAATTTATATAAAACGTGTTTTGATATCAAAAGTCAATAGAAAATAAGAGGTGAATGACTTCTTTTCTTATTGATTAAGAAACATTTTCAGTAACTTTAAGTATTGAATTGTTATGATTATGAACCTTAGTTGCATATGAAACTGAGCACAATCTCAAATGAAATATACATAACTTGAGAATTTTACAATAGAAATTGAATTTATTTCAAGTCTATCATTTCCTCGAACATCTAAGAAATTCTGTTTTTTTTCGGACGGTTCAGACAAGCTAATTTCCATAACAATTTTTCAATTTAATCAAATTGTTCAACCAAACCGTGAACGGAAAATTTATGACAATATGGCTGAAAAAATATTAATCAAACAAATAAACTGAAAATGGAAATAATTCATTCAAATATAATTATTCAAATTAATTTAATAGAAATATTCGAGAAAATATTCCATTAGAAATTGGAAAACTTCTAAATTTATTACTTTTAAAATCCCTTTTGAATTTTTTCTGTTTACTTTTTTCGAAATTTTTGAACTTTTATCAACCTTAATTGTTTTCAAATTTTTGATCTTTTAAATTTTCAATCTTTAATGCAACAAATTTTCATGATGTCCAAGTTTATTTTACGCAAACGTTACAACTTCTAAAGCTCAAAAAACTATAGGACAGAAAGATTAATTATATAGAACTGTTTAACCTAATACCGGAAGAGATAAAAAATGTAAAACCTACACAAAAGTCAAAGAACGTAAAGAAGAGACGAAAAACCTTAAATACAAAGAATTGGAGGCATTACTCGACCAAGATGCAAAACCAACTGGCAAAAACACTTGCAGTAAATAAAAAATCCATTTCCCATCGCTTGAAATCAATGGGAATTGATTTCCGTATTAACACAACATCATCTGGCCTGGTTAGACAATTATGAAAATGTCAAAAAATAGATCGATTCGTGGAAAGCGGTCAATCTATCGGATTTTTCATGGACAATACTATAAACATTTTCTTATAATAAAGCTGCAATTTCTGGGAAAAAACCGCAAGAACTTATTAGTACTCCGTATACTAGATGTGAAATTTTGTAGAATATGACGAAATTGAACTTAACCTTAAACTTTGTTCAATTTTTTTGACAAATTCGTGAATCGAATGTGAATTTTTTTGAATTGAATGGATCTGAAGGATCATTCAGGAGAAAAGTGGGTGTTCAAAAATTTCATCTATTACTAAACATGCTTGTATTAAAAATCAAGATGTAAACATTAACAATTTGTAAAACGAAATAAAAAAAATCAGGAAACTTGCAAATTTCTGTCTTTGTACCTCCATCAGACTTCCGAATTACAAGTATTCAATCTAAAATTATTGAGAATTTCAAATTGACCTTAACATTTGAAATTCAAACTTTTCAATTCCTTTCAATCATTTAATTTCTATTTTGGCACTGTTCAACTTTGTAAATTATGTCGATTTGGTCCGAATCGAATAGGTTTAAAGATCATTTGCGAGAAAAATTATTCAATTATTGTTTAACATCTTTTAATTCAAAATCGATATTGATATAAACATTAAAATCTCGTGAAACTAAATAAAGAATACCATACGAAACTTGCAAATTTCTACCTCAGGACAATTTTTAACATTCATCAAATTTCGATCTACAAATTACTGAAATTTTCACTTTTTCCCATTTCATTCAAAATGTCAGTTTGTTGTAAAATTTAGTCCTACAACTTTCAAATCCAAAAATTTTCACATATTCAAACATTTTTGAACTTTGAAGCCTACAAACTCTTCTCAAGAATTTTTATTTTATATTTTGTTTTGGAAATAAAAAAAACCTATGAAAAGAACTATTTGGGAAAAAAGATGAGATAAAAAATATCAATCAGTTTTGAACATCTTTTTTTTTTAAAATGAAGAATGTACATTTTGATGTAAACATTAGAAACTTGGAAAATGAATTTGAACTAACTGTAAATTTCTACACTTTTCAATCCTTTCCGAAAACACTTTATCTGATCAAATATTCAACATTGAAGTTTTCAATTTATATATTGGAATTTTCACCTTTTTTCACTTTATTCAAAATAACAACTGAAGACTTTTTTCAGTTTGTTGTCAAACTTAGTCCGACGATTTCCAAATTATTTTGCAAGATTTTTTCCAACATTTTTTGCAGTCAAACATTTCACGAACTTTGAAACTGCAAATTTCTCTCAAGAATTTTTGAAGTGTTTTTGAAATGAAAGAAAAAATAAACCTGTCAAAAAATGAATATATTTAAAAATTGTGGAAAATAATAGGTCCGCAATTTTATAAAATGTAAATAACGAAACCGAACTAAAACTTTCAAATTTAAGCTTGTTTGAATCCCTTCCGATTAATTTTTTGCCCAAGTTGTGAATTTAGCAATTAGCTCGAATTTATCCAAATCAAATGGATTTGAAGATCATTTGCGAGGAGAAACAGAGAGCTCAAAAATTTTCAAATATTCAACACAAAAAATACGTCAATTCAATATTTTGATATAAACATCAAAACTTGTAACACGAAATAAAAAAACACGCGAAACATACAAATTTTTACATTGTTCTATCTTTTTCGACAATTTTTTACGTTCATGATCAAACTTGTAAAATTAAAGTTTTCAATTTGTAAATTACTAGAACTTTAACTTTTTTCCACTTTATTTCAGAATGTCAATCGAAGACTTTTTTCAATTTGTTGTATAAGGACTTTCAGATTTTTCAATCCTCAAACATTTTTATATATTCCAATACTTGAAACTTACAAATCTTTCTAAAGAAACTTGGAAGTGTTATTGAAATGACAGAAAGAATAAACCTATCAAAACAGAAATGGACCTGAAAATCTTGTATGAGAAAAAGGGAATTTCAAAAATGTATATTCAAAATAAAAAAAAAGCAAATTCAATATTTTGATTTAAACATTAGAAACTCGTAAAGCGGAATAAAAAACATGCACATTTCTATATTTTTGAATATCTTTTGACAGTTTTCATTCTTGATCAAACATTCAAATTTCAAGTTTCCGGTCGATAAATTATTATAATTTTCACTATCTACTCCTCTTTAATTAAAACGTCAATTGAAGGGTTCTTTAATTTGTTGAGAAACTTGGTCCGACGACTTTCAAATACTTTTTCAATCTTTCATAAAAAATTTTATGCAAATACAAACATTTTTTGAACTTTGAAGCTTACAAACTTTTCTAAAGAAATTTGACAGTCCATCATATTGTTTTTGAAATGGAAGATCAAATGAACCTGCCAGAAAAGAAATTTAGTTGGAAATAATGAACAATAATAGATCTGAAATAGAATTGAAACTTTCAAATTCAAGTTCCAATATTCGAATATTTCTAAACATTTTTGCAATCTTGGAAAGAGATAAATTCAATATTTTGGTATAAACATTAGAAACTTGTAAAACTTCGAAATTCCCAGTTTTCAATCCATAAATTATTGAAATTTTCTCTTTTTCTACTTTAATCTATGACAATTGAAGATTTTTTCAATTTGTTTCAAACTTAGTCCGACGACTTTCAAATTATATATAATGAATTATTTTTCAATCCTTCTCCAAATATTGCGAATAATAAGCGATCTGCAATTTTGCACAATATAAATAACGAAATCGAAATTTTTTAAATCCCTTTTTTTTTAGCAAACTTGCGAATCTTTGAAAAATAATTCGAAATTGTCCGCATCAAACGGATCCGAAAATTATTTACGAGAAAAAGAAGGTTCAAACATTTCAAGTATTTTAAAATGTTCCATGATATAGAACGAAAGGAGAAAATAAACCAATTTATTTAGTTGCAAATCTTTTGACCTCTAAAAAAAGGTTAGTTTTGATTAATTATTCCAATTATTTACATTATCAGGTCGATAAAAATATTTTTGATATTTATTTTTGCCAGATTTATCTAGAAATAAGTTTTATTATACGTTGCCTATTTTATCAAAGATATACACTTAATATTAAATTTTTCCACTCGTTCAAATTGAAGTGTTTTGTTTCCGTGATCGTAAATAATCTGAATTATATATTTATTATTTGTACAGTACATTATCAGACACTCTTTGTTTAATTCACGTACTTATCGCCTTTATAACCGCTTGCCTTGCAGCTTCCATTTTAGCAGCTTCAATTGTTAAAACATCTTTTTGTTCCTCCTCCAGTTCCATTTTATCCGATGCAACTTCTACAATCTTCCGTTCTTCGATTTTCTTGGTGGATTCATTTTTGCTCGCCATCATTTTCTTCTTTTCACGTTCTTCCTTCTTTTTAATAATAATCATTCGTCGATGTTTGTTTGACTTCAAATGACAAGTCCACTGATAATCACCAACGAAAACTCTTTTGCATATTCTACAAGTTTTCGATTCATATTCAGCACTGGGTTTGGAACGATCATTTTCTATCCTCGGTAACTTATCATAAGGACAGGCTTGTCCTTGAATGAATGATTGCACAATTCTTTCAGCTCTTTCGGAAACGTTCTCCACCCATTTCTCGACATTGCTCGCATCTAATCCATATACTGAAGGCACATCTCTATCATTTCTGGTTAAAAATCGGTTTTTTACCCATCGCGTTTGTCTTCTCGAGTATTGTCTTGTAGCCACCTTTAACTTATGAATACAATCTTTTAATATTTTGGCTCCATCTTCTGCGGCTCGTTCGGCATCAGTTAATTCAAAATATGGATGGAACTGTCTTAAACCAATGGACTGGAAAATACCGATGGTGTAGTCTGTTGTTTTGAAATGTTTCGAAAAGTTAAGCAACTCATCAATTAGACCTTCTTTGACCATTTCATCAACTCGGTCATCTAAGCGTTGATCTAAAATATCTTTGTCACATTGCAACCATAATATCACAGAGTTTGGATATCGGAGAGCGCCACTAACTTTCGATCCACCTTCTGATGCATGTTGCTCCTCAAGAATTTCACTTAAGGGTCGACCTTTTTGTTCCAACACCTCTAACGCACGTAAAATCTTTCTTTTATCGTTGGGATGAAGCCTTTTCGCCATTTTTGGATCGAGCACTTTTAAACGTTCATGTAACTCCTGACTTGGTAATTCGTGATCTTTATATGCTTCTTTAATTGGATGGTACTTATCACCGGTTTCAACTATTAGAAGATTCCATAAAAGAGCCTCGATATAATAATTTGTTCCTCCAACGATTATAGGTAACTTATTTTCAGAAATGAGTCGATTTATAACATTTAATGCAAGATCCCGGTACTGTAAGACGTTGAAGGGATCGTTGGGCTCCAGTATATCGATCAAGTGGTGTGGTGCTAACGCTTGTTCCTCCTTTTTCACTTTAGCTGTGATAATATCCAATTTCTTATAAACTTGCATGGAATCGGCACCAATGATTTCACCGCCAAATCTTCTCGCGAGTTCCAACGAAAGTTTGGTTTTACCGCATCCGGTGGATCCCAAAATAAAAACCAAGGGTAACGTTGGAGGCCCCGACATCTTTAAATCAAGGGCACGATAACACTGAGATAATTTGTTGTGACTGACGGAACGGCGAATACGATTCAAAATACCGATGATTATTTTAAATTCGAACATTTGACCCTCCCCGAATTTAATCTGATCCCGGAATCAGCGTGGATTGGTACAAGGACGCGCACAATCCGTTGCTACTTATCGAACTCACCATATCCAGCAAAATTTCCAATTTCACCTTCAGAAAATTATTCTCTTCTTCGAGTTCGTTTATTTGTTTTTTGAATTCCTCATTTGTTTTGCGTAGAAAGTGCTCATTGTTTGATTCTGTTCAAGATTAGAAATAGGTTATGTTTTGATTACAGTAGGTTACGTACCGGAAATCCATTGGCCCTCCTGGAATTTTAAAGTGTTTTCTCCTAGTTCGAGAACGATTGAACGATTATCTGATGTTAGTTCTTCAATTTCGTTTTCGCTTTTAAATTTGCGCACTGGTGGTTTTTGGTTTAAATTTGTTACCAAAAGGGGCATTTTTAGGTTATCCTGAAATAAATATTTTAATTCTATGGATGATCTTCTTTTTACGGGGTATCGACTATGGAGATATATTTCAATGAAGAAAAAAAAATTATGATTAAATATGAACAACATACTTGACTTTGATTTTGCGATGAGTTTCTTCTAAAAAAGGTTAGCTTTCATACCAAAAATTAATTTATCACTAGAAATTCTGATATCTCTACAATATTCAATCAACTGTCAAAATTTTATAATATGAACTTTTAATTATTTCATTATATGAAAGTTCGCAGCCTATTTGATTTATTTCAAATGAATGCTATAGAAGTTTCCGGAAGTTTTCAATTTTGAATATTCTACATAAAATATAGTGAATTTTCGGTACGGATATCATCTGGGATGTACATCCCAGATCTATACAATATTGATGCAAAAATGGTGATTTGCTATTTTATGCCACCACCATATCATAAAAAAACTGCAAAATTCTAAAAAAATGGTGGCAGAACGACAAGAGCCTTCAAGTGATTGGCCAAGTTATACAATCGAAATTAAAGGAAGAGCTAGTGAGTAAAAATTTTTTCTTACGTATTTTCTGTTCAAACTCGAAATTGTGAAATTATATTTAGTTATTATTATTTTAGAAACACTTGATGAAGCCATGAAGCTACTAAATGAACTACGGTATAAATCGTACGTTTATTCTACCGAAAATGACGAGACGGCCGAGGAAAAAGCCAAGGAAGATAATAAATTTTTCGAATTGAAAACAAAAAAACGGAAAAATATTCAACAGGAACCAGCCCGAAAAATATGTAAGTAAAATTCAGTAATGTTATTAATAAGTGTTTAGAAGATTGAAATGGAAACTGAAGCAAAATTATTAATTCAATCAATCATTCATTTCACATTTCTTTTTATTAGATCGATATGAAAGAAAGACTAAGGGCGTCTTTCACCAACACTATTACCGCTCGATTAGAGTTTATCGTTCCGATAGTCGAAATATTTCAAAGCAAAAACTGATTTTAACTGTCAGGTAGATTAACTGACTTCTGGTGAAAGACGCTCTAACCTGAGCAACAGTATTTTATCAGCACGATCAGGACATTCAGGATGCTCGTCTTATGAAGATTCTGGATCGTCTTCGGATCAGGAAACTAGAATCCCAACCAGGAAGCAAGAACAAGGTATGTTATATTATTCTAAAACAATTTTTATAGTCATGACTAACCACATTGTTTTAAAGAAAAAATACAAATTCAATATGTTTTAGGTATATCACTTCAAAAGATAAATGGCCAGCTTGAAGAGTTGACTGCGACAGTGAATCGGTTGAGCCAAGAGCAAACCGAGAAACTACACCTAATAAATCAACAACATTCTCTGATATTAAGGCAACAGAGTCAATTAAATGGCCAACTAATTGAGATCAAAGAAATTCTCCTAAAAATTATAGGGCGATAGATATTAAAAGTAACGACAGCGAAGACAAAGAAAATTCAGTTTTCCTTGTGGGACGAAAGACGAATTTTTGATGCTAGAAGAAAAATTAGCTTCTGACAGAAATTTTTCGCAAAAAATGGCAAGTTTGAAAATTTTTTAATTGTTCAGTAATATATTTTCGATTTTTGTAGATAAGAAAATTATTAACCATGGTATATCCACGAATTTCATTGTCTCGAAACTGCGGTGAACTCATGCGATTTATTTTTACTAAAGACTTGGCCCTGACGTTTAACGCAGTGAAAGGAACTTCTGCTAAACCAGAGGTTTTAAAAAACACGTCTGTATACCATGATATTAAAAGTACGTTTCTTTTAAAATGTTTTATGACACTGAATTTTAAATAGAAATGATCTTTTCCAGCCGCCCTGATGATGGGATTCGAAAAAAAAGACGAGGCACCTTTAGGAGAGCACCTGATAATTGCTGGTTTATCATCTGTTCTCCATAACTGCAAGGACTGGAACGGAGGACGAAAAACAAGGAACACGCCCGCAACATCCGAGCGAGTTTGATATTGTATTATCATACAAAAATTATAATAAATGAATGGATAATGGTATATAACGTGTTGAAATTCCAAAAGTCCTAAATCCTGAAAATTTTAATTCTTGCAGAATTTTGATATTATTTATCTAACATCTTGGTTTTCATGAGCCAATGTATTCACTTGTTTGTGACAGGAATCTAGTTCCACTTTTTCTATTGTTTAAATTATAATATGCACGAATACGATTTGAAAGAAAAGAATACGATAGCAAATATGCGAGAGAATGTATTTATCTTTTACAGTTGAATATCTCAATTATTTACCTATTTTACATTCGGAAAAATTTGGCTGTATATTCCTTATTGATGATTAATTTGAAAAGCTGTAGGATAGATTCCCCGACTGGTACGGAATAACCAAATGCGATCTGCCTTATTGGAACCCCTTCAGGGCCTCACTAGAAAAGCTAGTCAGGCGCAAGTGTAACATGCCTCATGAGGGGCACGTCCCACTTTGTGCGTTACACGCCCGATGTGGGCCTGGCGCGGCTGCCCCGTGGGGCCCTCACTTGAAATATGGCGTTCCCAATGCCCCACTTCAATTTCTAGCCGGGGTAATATGCGTTAAATAAGCAGAGTCTAATCACTAAACATTTCTGGAAACAGTAAAAATCAAGAATCTGTCATCATTCTCAAGAAACCCATTCAATTGCGATGGATGTAATAATAAAACATTTTGTTAATGTTTGGAATTCACAGAGTCGGCGAAACTCAAGGTTCTTCAGTTACCCGGCTAGAAACTGAAGTGGGGCCCTCCTCAGGCGCGCATCGGGAACGCCACATTTCAAATGAGTGCATCAAGGGTCAGCCGCGTCAGTCCCACATCAGGCGTGTAACGCACAAAGTGGGGCGTGCCCCTCATATGGTATGTTACACTTGCACCTAACTAGCTTTTCTAGTGAGGCCCTGATGGGGTTCCAATGAGGCAGATCGCATTTAGTTATTCTGTATCGGTAAGGTAAGCTGTCATACAATTTTTCAAATTAATAGAAATGATTAATAAGGAATATCCAGATAATTTAAACAATAGAAAAAGTTGAACTAGATTCCTGTCAAAAACAAGAGGATACATTGGCTGATAAAAAACCGAGATGTGAGATAAATAGTATTCAAATTCTACAAAAATTAAAATTTTCAGACTTTTTCAATTCCAACACATTATATAGCATCTACCATTTATTCATTATAATTCTTATACATTAATAACTAATATTAAATAACAAATTTGCTCGGATGTTGCGAGCGTGTTTCTTGATTTTTGTCCTGTATTCCAATCTTTGCAGTAATGGAGAACAGAGGACAAAGCAGCAATTATCAGGTGCTCTCCTAAAGGTGCCTCGCCTTTTTTTCGAATCCTGTCCACGTGGACCAACACCGCATGTGGAGCATGTACCACAAGACCCGCATAAGCGCCCTACTAGGATTTCCTCGCTTCTTAATCGAATCGCAAGTGAGGCGTGCCACTTCAGGCCCTCCTGCGCGCCTGATCAGGGTCACCGCAGTGGGGAACGCCCCACGCGCGCCCCATCGGGCCCTGATGTCATTTGGGGTGGCCCTCGGTAGATTTCTAGTCGGGTAGCAATATATCTCTTGTATTTTCCTGCGATGACTGTATCCCAAAATTGAATGATGATAACAATAAAATGAGAAAAATTGAAGAATTACAGAAAAAAATAATTTCCAAAAAGAAAATGCAACTAAATAAAACGAAATAAATGAAGAAAATAACCCACTATTGCTGGAAAATTCCACTTTAAAGATATATTTAGGAGAAAGGTTGAAAGATCAAGTCAATGCAACGAAGAGAAAAAGCCAATCGCCTACTTTATAGCGAATTTCTTTGTTAGAACAATCTGGTTCTTGAGTGTGACTGTGAACCATATAATTTGCAGGAGTACTAGGCCTACTGTGATAGACAATTGGTGGGTACTATACTCTCAACTATTAAAATAGTATATTGACTTGTTTCTTTTTTGTCAATTTCTGTAAAAATTGTAAATGTCGAAATGAACAAAATTTATTACTACTATTATAAATATAATGTTCAAATTATTTCTTGTTGGACTTCCGAAAAACGTCCATCAACAGGTGTGAAATTTACTCAGGATTTTCCTCAAGGCGTGAGATAAACAAACAGAAAATGAGTGAAAAGTTGCGCATGCGCAGAATTTTTGTTTACATTTAATCGCATTTAATTTATTCAATAAAAATGTGACAATAATTATAACGCAGTAGGTTAGTTTGACTTAGGTTATGTAAGATCAGTTTAGGCCTAAACTGATCTTACCTAAACTATAAAACCTAAACCGTATAACCTAAACTGTAAAATTGATAATGCTAATTGCATATACCGAAGCGACGCAAACACTGGGAGACGGCTATATCATGCAATGTAAATCTGCATAAGTTTGTCCCTTTCGTAGATACCTACTTACCCTCTACTTTTATACCATGGTCTTGTACATGTAGGGAGTGCATGGTTCCGCCATTGTGATGCTATCAGCTGATCGTAAAAGTTTTAAGGTTATAAAGTTATTTATCAATTTCTAGCTATCAATTTAATTTATTAATTTAAGAATATCCCAAGAAGAACAAGCCTTGAATGGGCCTTTCCCATGATTTTTTTCATTGCATAATTAAATGAAGTAAGTCAAAATTAACAGATTCCCAAAAAAAAATTTTCTAAATCCTCTTAGTTTTTTATAAAATAAATAAAATCGATTTGAAAGGCGGGAAATCTGAATTTTAAATTTTATGTATAACCGGCAACATGGGAATGAGATTCAAACCATCTACTATTCCGTTGCTTAGGAACAATGACATAGATACTTAAAAGTTTTAAAGTTCTATGCGTAGATAACCTTAAAACCTAAGTTACATTGAATCTTAAGCAATGTTGCCAGCTTCAGTCAAATTTGATTGGATACTTTCATATGACGTGACATGCAACTGACCAATGAAAAAATTCGATTTTAAAACTTTAAATTAAGATTTCTCAATAACTATATCACCAATATTAATGATTAGGACATTTTTGTGCGTTGAAAAAAATCTATTTTTGTGTACAACCGTCAAATTTTAAATCCCCACCGCATGGGAAAGGCCCATTATAGGAGAGACATCGATGGACTAAGTAATATCTACGCCAACTTGGTTGAAATTGATAAAAACATGAAATCAAAGGTAACCATGACACGCCGTGAATCTGACCACTAACGTCAACGTTAAGTCAGTTTATCGTTTAATAATTTCGATCAATTGTTCCATCGTGTATATGTTTCTGATACATTCAATCCTTAGAAGTTTAAAACCTCCTTTCGTAAGATTGTTATTCTAAAATTGTAAATTTCTCCACCGTATTCCATTATTGGTATTTTCTTTGTAGTTCTGCTGATGATGTGGAAAATAATGTAATAACAATACTTCACGAAAGCTCGAGTATAGAAAAAACTGGTTTTATTGATTGACCTTCTGCTGCATTCCAAAGAACATTGAAATATTATTATCAACGGCAAAGAACATTAATTTGAGCTATCAATTTAAATATATTAAATATATTCAATATGATTATTTTCAACTCAACAATTACAACAAGCCGTTCCCCAGTGTTTGCGTCGCTTCGATATATGCAATTAGCATTATAGTAGTCTTAATTATATGATTGTAGTATTAGTTATATGAGTTTAGGTTAGATCAAATCAGGTTGGGTTAGGTCAGTTTCACTCTAGAGCGGCCCATATCCCTATTAATTCTAATTTGAAAAAATTATATGTATGCGCAACTTTACACTTATTTTTAATTTTATAGTTTCGGTTAGCTTAACTTAGGTTAGGTTAGGCTCCCCCACAATGTGGTCTTTCGCCTTGTCGTGGCGTGGGGGCTTAAAAAGCTGTGATGATCCTTGAGGCTGTACCGACGGGTCTAACCTGGTCGGGGAGGCTCAAGGGGAGCGGTGAAAGCTAAGATTGACCACCTGCGGACCGAGGTACATTCCCGACCTCGGACGGCAGTCCCATACCCTTTCCTTTCCCAAACTTCTGCCGCGCAAGCGGTGGGATACGGGGATCGTCGAACCCGAGGTACCCTATCGGACCTGGATTACGCAATGGCCTTCGGGCTTGCGCGTGATCCTTGTATATACCGTGGAGTACGGTCATGTCTCTGCTCCACGGGGGGCTTGGCTTAATCGCCTGGCCTGCAGAGGCAATAACCTCTATAAAAACCCGAATCCTAAGCTGTTTGTGGGCGGCGATGGGATGCATGGCAGTTGGGTGGTACTAGCGTTAGTCTAACCTAACCACGGGCACCTGGGGCACCCGTGGGACATCAAATGCCTTCCCCCTGGTACGGGCGCACTGCCGGGGGGTGACTTGTTTTCGGCCCAACTCGTGGGTTTTGTATGGAAAATACTACTACTATAGTAGCAGGGTTGGGTCATGTTCCGACGCAAGGAGTGTGGGAAGCGTTGAGGAAGGTGACTGGACTGGGACACCCGGGATTGACCTGGAGGGGGAGGGAGTTTTCACGGAAGTGTCTGCTATGGTTGCGGGGGTACGGTCGATATCGAGATCGAGATCGAATTCGTTTGGGAGTGGTTCGGGCAAGAGAAAGAGAGATAGTCTGACCCCGAGCGAGAGTATATATAAGAGGAAGATCAGTACTCAGGTGACTGAACTCATAGATGTGGTGAAATCGATGGCGAAGCTAGTAAATGAGTTGGATAAGAAGGTTAAGTCTGAAAAGAACACTCATCGAGATATTAAAGCTTTGAGGATAAAATGGTCAGGATGGTAAACCCGTTGAAGATGCATAGCGTATTGGAATGGCTAGAAAAAAATAAATATGAAATGCCGGAAAAGCTGACTTTGGAAGAGGGAACACAAACGGGGGGAGGGAGTATTTCGGTTGGAACGCAGACGGTATAAGAGGTCGTGGTGGAGGAGATTACGGAATGTGAGGATTCTGACAGCTGGCTGGAAATGGTGGACAGGACTTGGGTGGAGGGATTATTTGGTAAAACGATTGAGGTAAAGGAAAATGAGGTGGTGGATGAACAAGAAGGACAACATGTCTGGATCGAGAGGAAAACGGATGCGGAAAATAAAGAAAACTTCAAGGAATTGTTGGATAGTGGGGAGGGATATGGTGTCGTGGAGAACACTTACTCTCTGCGGACGGCAGAGGAACCAAGGCCAGAAGTGTAACCCTTATTAAGGCGATTTATCAGAGCCGCCAGGATCTGTTCGACATTCTGCGAAAAGTGAGGCATGACCTTCAGGGGAAAAAAGAGGCTTTGTTCACTGTGCCGAGGATGGAGGATGCGCTCACCTTCAGGAAGATGGTGGAGAGCACGCAAAAACACGGTTCGGTGGTCTGTCGGATTAGACCTCCTGGTAAGCGGGACGATGGAAAGAAGAAGTCGTTTGCGTTTGTGGTCGACATGGGCAGTGGGAAAGACTACATACAGACTCTTCACAGTGTGAGGGCAGCATTGCAGGAGAGCAAGGTAACAAAGGAGGTTCAGAGGATACGGAGCACTCGAGATGGTAAGGTGCTGGTGAGCGCAAATAGGGATGAGGAACAGGCTAGAAGGGTGCGGGATGCTCTGATGAAGCATGAGGCCATGTCGGAAGGTAACGTTAGTACCTTGGCCACAGAAAATATGCGATCACAGGTTAGCGAGTGGAGGGTGGGCTTTGATAACCCATATACTTACCATGCGCACATCTATTTTGAGATAGCCTCTTGTCATCTCGATCCCAGTCTCGGCCGGTTTGAGCATGTTCTCTCCTTGTCGCGGCTTGCGGAGGCAGTTGAGAGGAAGGTGGGAAGCATATCAACCCGGAATCTCCTGCAGAAAATGAGGATACTCACTCAGAAGTCGACGACGAGAATTCTGAAATCCCGGGGATTGAGACAGGGATACTGGTGGACGCAGGAAATGAATATAAAAAAGAAGGAATATGACAGGACGAGGAGACTCATTCACAGAGGAAGAGGGGAAGACGCAAAAGAGCGGGCACGGACTCTGAAAAGGGAAATTAAAAGGGATGTGAGAGAAGAGACAAGGAAAAGGTGGAAGGAACTCATCCAGAAATTGGATGAGGATGTCTGGGGTGATGCTTATAAGATTGTGGCAGGGACATTGAAGGTGTTGGAGTCCCCCAAATTGTCTTTGAAGAGAAGGGTGGCAGTCCTTGAGGATTGATCCAAGCTTTCGTGGCCCACGTTCACTATAACACTGTTTTTTATCGGGTGTAACGGCCGTCGTCTGTTGGAATTGCTTCCTAACGTTTCGCTTGCACGAGTGGCAAGCTTCTTCAGAGGTGTCGCCATCTCCGATGCACTAATGAAATGAGTTTCATCCAAACTACCAATGTAGTCCACCATATCCGCCCTGTGCTCTGCCATCCCAGGATCGTCCTCTCGAGGGTCATCAACCGGAAAGAGCCTATCAAAGACGGCTCGAATCGTCTCCTCCACGTCAGTAGTGTGCGTACCATCCGGCACTTCGATGGAGTTTAAGACGGTTGCAGGAGTAATTTTTTCCGACGCGATTTTAAACGAAGTGCCCCAAATGTTGGAGCTGAACTCGTCCCGCACGAAGCGTTCCCAGTTCTTTAATTTTGCAAGACGAATTTCGGAGACATGCCTGTTCCGAAGATCTCGATATTTTCTAGAGAGAAGATCAAGTTCCGGACCCGGCATGTCTCGTAATCTGACGCGCTGCAATTCCCGTCTCGCCGTCCTGACTGCCAGCTTGGCAGCGTCGAGCTGCTGGTTCCACCAACCTATAACAAAAGAAGAGCGATTAGTAAAAGGCATACTTCTCACCGCGGAATTATAGATGGCCGAGTTGATTTTGGCCGCATGACGTTCAACATCGCGTGGTGTGCGAGCCACCGCCGAAACCCGGGTGACCCGATGCTGAAGTTCAGCTTCGAAAGTTTCCCAGTCAGCTCTAGCAGTGACAAATCTTAAGAAAAAAGCCGTCCGATGAACGAGCGGCGTGTGACGATGACCAAGATTCAAACTAATGGCACGGTGATCACTGCAGATGAGATCTTCGTGAACCGTCCAATTAGTTACTAAGTGACTAATGTTCCTAGAAACACACGTGACGTCTATGTTAGACTCGCCATTTACGGTACAGAAAGTGCTTGGTTGCCCCGGAATGTTGGAAACAACCAATCGATGTTGACCGAGAAGGTCTTGAAGAAGATCACCCCGACCGTCGAGGGTATCAGAGTGCCAGAGAGGCGATTTGGCGTTAGCGTCTACACAGATGAGGAAAGATTTCCCCGAAGATTATGAAATATTTCGTCGAGACGAGATAGAAAAGGTTCGATTGGAGAGCTGAACTGGAAATATGCATTGACGATGATAACTTCCCTTCCGTTAAATTTGACGGAGACAACATTGAAGTGGGTGTCACAGTAATGCGACAATTCGAAGATTTCAACCTCTGGGTTAAAAATAGCAATAACGGCCATAGCAGGAGACTGCACAGAACGAACGAGGCGTGTGCGTAGGCCCAACCCACGCACATCCTCGAACGCCTGATACGGTTCCTGTATAACCGCCATGTCGAACTTCATAGACGAGCAAACCATGACTAATTCGGAGCAGGCAGCGAGGATCGCTGAGCATTACACTGTAATACGCGAAGCATTACGTGTAATCCAGCATCTCCCTCATTCTCTCCATTTTCCTCAAACGGAACGGACACGTCGAACTAGTGACGTCATGATCGCTGGAATGTTTGAAATCAGCGAAAGAAGAGCAATTCGAGCACTTAGCGGGCTTGCTCCTAGTAGGGCACGATTTAAAATTGTGCCCCTTTTCAGCGCAATACCCGCAAGTTGGCTCTTTGGCAGAACAATTGTCAGTCTTATGTGCGTACGAGTGACACTTGTAGCACCGACTGACGAAGATGTGGTCTGCGACTCGATGAGAACCAAGATCCAAGAAGACGCGATTTTGCTTTAGCAAAAGCGAACGAATCTGCCCGGAACAGACACCACGACATGCTCCTTGTTCGAAAAACGTGAACGCAGTCTGGTCACGACCGTGACCGCGCTCTTCGTCTCCGCAGAAACAGCATCCGATATGTTTTTCGACATCAAGTCACCCAAAACCGACTTGTCGTCAAAAGACTTCGGAACGTCGAGTATCCGCAGCCTTGGGAGGATGCGACGCCTTTCGTCGCATCGAAGATGTTCCGAGGATTGAAAATCCGCTTTTACACGAATCTTTTCCTCCTCGGAAGGCACCTCGACAACGACGGTGCCAGAACGAAGTTTGTGGAGACCTTGTATCCGAAAGTTGCTTTTTCGTAGCGAAGATGCTACTGAAGTACGCACTGCCTCAGGGTCCTTCGTTTCCGAAGAGGACACCATGATTACTTGCTTCGCAATCGGCTGTCTTGCGGAGGGACCCGCAACGACAGGAGAGGAGGTATTTGGAATTTTCCCCGAAGAAGCTGCTGCGGCGTACGACGCAGGAGGGGCACGGATGCTCCGAAGAGCATGAGTAATCGACTTTCTCTCTTGGAGACGACCCTCCAAAAGAGCGTTTTGATGGGTCACCTGACTAAGCAGGCTCTCCATCTCATCAAAGTGTGACATCACTGTGTCACGAACGGTTTGGGACAGACGTGCGGAATGATTCCGCAAAAAGGTCGAAAGGTTAGTACGAATCTTTCCGGAGAGAACAAGAGGAGTGTCCGGACCACTAGCGATAGAACTACTTTCAGTGTTGTTCTTAGAAATTGAAGGGGAGGGGGCAGCCGACGCGGCGCCGCCCTTCCCAGATGGCTTCGAAGCGGCGGATGCCGAATCTTCTGCCAAAAAATTTTTGAGGAAAAAGCCGGAAGAACTGGAGGTCTTAGACGACACACCAGCCTCCCAGCAAGTAGATTTTGTACGCGCTTGAGCGGTACCCGAAGGTGCCGCTTTCGGCGCAGTGCGAGCTGAGCGGGAGGTCCGTCATTAGTCTAACCTCACCACGGGCACCTGGCGCACCCGTGGGACATTAAATGCCTTCCCCCTGGTATGGGCGCACTGCCGGGGGGACACGTTTAAAATCGACCCAACTCGTGGGATGTTTATGGATTTCAAAAATAGGATTAGTGTGTGTGACGTCATGGTTGAAAACCGCTGGAGAGGATCCTGGGATCGTGGATCTGTGTGGTGACGACGGGATTTTCGTTGTGTCTGCGGCTGGAGCTGCCCTGCGCAGGAGTTGTGCAAGGAACCGGTAGGGGTGGTGAGGTCGAGCTCAGTGGGGATCGCCCTTACAAGAGGAAGAGGACAGCCCGGTCAAGGAGGACTCGGCGTATAAAAGGTCCTGAGTACGGAAGTACAGGAGCTCATGGGGGCAGTGAACAGCGTCGTGAGATTGGTGGCAAAGCTTGATAAGGTTATCGAACGAAACACTAGCAGAGACATCAAGAACATAAGTGAGGAAATGTCAAAGGCGGTTGGTCCTCTGAAAATGCACAGCATAATGCATATGGCTGGAAGACCATAAGTATAGTGAGCCGGAGAAGATGTGCCATGAAGTCGATACCCAAACGGACGCGGGGGTTACTCACGTATCAGTGGGAACGCAGACGGTGGAGGAGACTTTCATTGAGGAAATCAAAAAGTGCGACACCGCCCAGGAGTGGATGGAAATGGTGGAGGCCAGCTGGGTGCAAGACCTGTACTGTAGAACAACGGTAATGAAGGACGAGGAGATAGCAGACGAGAGTATGGGGGTGCATGTGTGGTTAGAAACAAGGGGAGCTAGGGGAAATGACACGAGGATGACAGAATTGCTGGAGAGCGGTAAGCGTACGGGGTTATTACGAATAGTTGCAGTATAAAGACGGAAGAGGGAATTAAAAGCAGGGCAGTGACGTTTATTAAGGGGATTTACGACGACAGGGGACAGTTGTTCGACTTGCTGGGAAGGGTTAAAGTGGACTTGGCGGGGGCAACGGAGGCGGTTTTCGTGGTACCCGAGGGGGAGGACGTCGGAACCTACAGGAATATGGTGGAAAGCTTCCAGCATAAATCGCTAACCTCTTGCCGGATTAAGGATAGGGGGAGAGGGGGGAGTAATGAGAAGAAGACATATGCCTTTGTCGTCGACCTTGGTAAAGAAAAGGGGTATATGGAGGCGCTCCAAAGTGTCCGTGAGGCACTGAAGGACGGGAATATAACGAAGGAGGTGCAGCGCATACGTAGCACGAGGGATGGGAAACTGCTGATAAGTGCAAATAGGGATGAGGGTCATGCGAGGAGGGTGGGGGAAGCTCTGCGGAAACATGAGAACATCTCCAGGACTGTTAGGAGAGTTGGGAGCAGGAGGCAAATGTCCCTTTATATAAGGGAGTTAGATGCCCTGACCACCAGAGAAGAGGTAGCTGCGTCCCTAAGGGCGGAGCTGGGGATAAGGGATGAGGAGGTAACGGTGGGAGAGGTTAGGCCAATGGCCCGAAATATGAGGGCGGTCACGGTCACGCTAGGACAGGATTGGGGGGAGAAACTGCTAAGAAAGGGAATTTTGAGGGTGGGTGTAGTCGGGGGTTTGGTCACAAGGAAGGTAGAGGTTAAGCGCTGCATTAAATGCTGGCAATACGATCATTTGGTGGGGGATTGTAGAGGCGAGGACAGAAGGGAGCAATGCTTCAGGTGCGGAGGGATGGGGCATATGCAGAAGGACTGCAAGGGAGAAAGACGGTGTCCCATCTGTAGACAGCATGGACACTCGGCCGGTTCGGGAGCATGCCGCCTGTTCAGGATACGGCTAGAACAGGCAAAGGAGGAGGTAATTTCGCGGGAAATAGGCCTGGCGAGTTTCGGGGTAGGACCGGCACCGGCTCGACGGTGAGGTCTTACGGGGGACCGAAGGATGGGGTGGACCAGACGAGTGGCGCAGCTGGATGTCTTCCACGTAACACGGAGGTATACGTCTGGGCTAGCGATGACTACCCTGGGTAGAAGGTGTGCGATACTTGGTCATGCGACGCCTAGTTGCTTGGGGAGGTTTGGTTGGCAGAAGGTGGGAATAGGTGAGTGGGAGTGTAGATGCTGTGATGGGGGATAGGGTGACTGATAGGATGGATGGGAGTGTGAGTGGGGTGCTTTGGGTGTGAGTGGGGGAACTTCGATCAGGGTCCTCCAGACGAATCTGGGCAGGGCGAGGAACGCCCATGATTTTCTGGAGGACTCTGTTCGGAGGAACGGTGTGGATATGGTTGTAGTGTGTGAGCCAAATAAGAAGATTGTGTCAGGGCGTGGGTGGATGGTGGATGATAGGGTGGATGTAGCGGTGCGTGTCTACGGAAGGGATGTTACGGTGGGGATGTGGTAAGGGTGAGGGTTATGTGATTGTGGAGGTGAATGATGACTTTTGGGTGGCTGCAATGTATGTATCTCCGAATGTGAGTGATGAGTGCTTTGTAAGGATGATGGGGGGATGTGTGCTAGCGTGGAGGGGAAAGAGCGACTGTTGGTAATGGGGGATTTGAATGCGAAATCGTGTGTGTGGGGTGCGCGTGTTACGGATGTGAGAGGGAACTGTGTGGAAGAGTGGATGGCACAAATGGGGATGGTCAGCCTGTCAGACGGGTCGCCAACGTTCAGGAGGGGGTCGTCCTCCCACATCGACGTGATGGGTGGAGGTCGGTTTTTGAGAACCGCTTCACCCTCCACTCCCACATCTATCTCGAGGTCAGCGATGGGACAACGGGGAGGAGGATGGTCGCAGAGGTTGTTCTCTGCGACCACTTTTGCATGGCGACTTGAAAGGCAGCGCGAGACCATCAGTGTGAGTAATTTGAGGGAGAGAGTGAGGAGTGAGGTGAGAGAGTCGACAAGGGTGGTAGGGGATGACGGAGGCCCCGGTCCGCCTATTGGTGGACTGAGGAGCTTTCCGTCATCAAAGGACGTATGACAGGGTGAGAAGAAGGCTTTTAGGGGAGTAAATCAGAGGGGGATAGGGCGTATGCAAGAGAGTTGAAAAGTAGTATGAGAAGGATGATAAGGAAGGAGAAGCGGAGTAGGTGGAGACGGATGATAGGCGAGCTAGATCAGGATGTGTGGGGGAGTGGATATCGAATAGTGATGGGGAGTATGGAGGGGATGGGGCCGCCGCGACTCTCGGTCCGTAAAAATGCGAGAGTCGTGCGCGAGCTCTTTCCCGTTGAAAGGGCGGCGCCTTTGGTGGCCCCACCGGACTTGAGGAGGGGGGAGGTTCCCCGCTTTGAGCTGGATGAATTGGAGGAGGCGGTTGCGAGGCTCAAGGTGGGGAAAGCGGCTGGTCCGGATGGTGTGCCGACGGAGGCGCTGAAGGTTGTGTGGAGTACATTGCCAGATGAATTGCTGGCAATGTACAATGGATTGTTTGAGGAGGGGGTGTTTCCGGATGAATGGAAAGTGGCGAATGTGGTGTTGCTCAGGAAAACGGGGAAGACCTCGGATGAGTCTTCCTCATTTCGCCCGATATGTTTGCTTGATATGTTTGGGAAGTTGTATGAGTATTTGTTGTTAGGGAGGTTGGAAGAGCGTATAAGTGAACGATCTGCTATCTCTGACAGGCAATATGGCTTCAGAGCTGGCAGATCTACGGTGCATGCGGTAAGGGAGGTGGTGAGATTGGTTAATGAAGGTAAGGATGAGTATAAGTGGTGTGCGGTGATGAGTGTGGATGTGAAGAATGCTTTTAACTGTGCGAATTGGGGTAGGATCGTGGCGGGAGTGGTGGACGTGGGGATGGATCCGTATTGGATCCGGGTCCTCGTCTCCTACTTCTCGGCGCGGTTTATCAGGTTGTGTGCGAGACTGCGCCATAAGTGCACGATGGGGTTCCTCAGGGTTCGGTCTTGGGGCCGACCTTGTGGAATCTCCTGTTTGACGGGGTACTGAGGCTCCATTACGTGCCCAGCGTAAAGCTGGTCGCATACGCGGATGACCTGATGGTGGTGTTGAATGCGAGAACGGAAGAGGAATTGAGTGAAAGAATGGAGAGAGTTTTTAGAGACATACAGGTATGGATGGGGGAAAACTTTTTGACGGTTGCTGCGGGTAAAACGGAAGTGTGTGTGATGAGGGGTAAAAGGAGGCGGGAATCTTTGAAGTTAATTTAGGAGATGTGAGAGTTGTGGAGAGCAAAAGTGTAACGTACTTGGGGGTGAGAGTGGATGGAAGGTTAAGTTTCGGGGAGCATGTGAGGTATGCAATAGAGAGAACAGATGCGAGAATGGAGATCCTGGCCCGCCTTATGCCAAACGTAGGAGGGCCGGGAAGTGTGAAAAGGAGGGTGTTGTGTGAGGTTGGAATGAGTGTGTTGTTATATGCGGCGCCTGCCTGGAGGATGGTGCTAAAGATAGCGAAATACCGAACGTTGCTGACGATGTGTCAGAGGAGGATTCTTCTCAGAGCCATCGGCGGGTATCGTACGGTGTCGGGGGTGGCGGCACAAGTTGTGTCCGCCGTCCCGCCCGTCGACCTGCTGGTGGCCGAGAGAGGATTCCTCTATACCGTCGGCAACGGCCATCTTCCGGGGGTGAGGCGCCAGACGAGAATGAGGACCATGCAAAGATGGCAGAGAGAGTGGGAGCGGGTGGATAAGTGGACTCGTGTCTTGGTGGGGGATTTGTGGGAGTGGTGCGACTGTTCTTTTAGGAGGACGTCGTACTACTTCAGCCAGTTCCTCACCGGGCACGGGTCGTTCGGCACTTATACTTACCGAATAGGAAAAACAGAGACGGATGAATGTAGGATGTGTGGGGAGAGGGATAGTGTGGAACACGTGGTGTGGGTGTGTGCTAGATGGCAGAGGGAGAGAGAGTGTGTGGTGGGTGATTTGGGTATTCGCCGCCTCCGTCTGACATCATTTCGTATATGATTGGTGACAGGCGGAGATGGCAGGTTACATATGATTATATTTGTGGGGTTATGGAGAGAAAGGAGAGGGAAGATAGGGAGTATGAACAGGGAGCAGGGGGAGATATGACTAGGCGTCGGATGGACTAACTTGGCCGCGGGGGGGATGCCTGATGTAAAGACCTACATAAGGCCGGCCAGGCATCCCCCGTATCACGCGGCGTGTGTCCCGGAGCGTCTCCAGCCCGAACATCTGGCTGGGACGTGAAGGGCACGGAGGGTTTTTAGTGGGTAAACCTGGTTGGCGGGGATGCCTTGCGCCCATCCATGAATTCATGTCCTGGATGGGGGTGGGGCATTGTCGTCTTCTAGGGAGTCCCACACTCCCCGGAGGATACCGTTTCCCGGGGGTAGTGCGTAACGCATTTTCCCTCCGTCAAAAAAAAAAAAAACTTAGGTTAGGTAAGATCAGGTTCCTCCACAATGTGGTCTTTCGCCTTGTCGTGAGTCTCAAGGGAAGCGGTGAAAACTAAGATTGACCACCTGCGGCCCGAGGTACATTCCCGACCTCGGACTGCAGTCCTTACCCTTTCCTTTCCCAAACTCAGGGTCCTGCCGCGCAAGCGGTAGGATACGGGATCGCCGAACCCGAGTTACTCTATCGGACCTGGATTGCGCAACGGCCTTCGGGCTTGCGCATGATCCTGTAGATCCTTGTATGTATTGTGGAGTACGGTCATGTCTCTGCTCCACGGGGGGCTTGGCTTAATCGCCTGGCCTGCAGAGGAGATAACCTCTATAAAAACCCCGAATCCTAAGATGTTGGCGGGCAGCAATGGGATGCATGGCAGTTGGGCGGTACTGTCGTTAGTCTAACCTAACAACGGGCGCCTGGCGCACCCGTGGGACATTAAATGGTTTCCCCCTGGTACGGGCGCACTGCTGGGGGCGACTTTTTGTTCGACCCAACTCGTGGAATCATTTATGGATAAATCGTTTTTAAATGTTTGTGATGTCCGGGGGACGAGAGGGGATGGTTCTGCTTCAGCTGTAGGAGAAGCTGCATTTGGACAGAAGGAGAGCGAAAGTTTCATGCTTGGTACACCAGTTACATGGAAGATAAGACATACGACGAGGAAGGAGAAGAAACCAGAGTCGTAAGATTTTGTGGTAGAGGGGGGGAAGGTCAAGATTATAAGGACATTTTGCAGAACGTGAGGTCCGCTTTGCAGCAGGAAGTGCCAGAGAATTCGGAGTACAAGAGACGGCAAGGTGTTAGTGAGTATGGGCAGGAATGAAGAAAGGGCGAAAAAGGTAAAAGAAGTTCTTAGGGATAATGGTAACCTAAATGCAGGTGGAATAAGGAGAGTCGGAGTTGGACGAATGGAGACAGGTGTGTGAAGGAATTGGATGCATTGACGACCAAGGGAGTGGTTTCTCGGGCGTTGGAGCGTCGCGATTGGGCAGGAAGGAATGGAGGGTAAAGATAGGAGAAATGCGCCCTATGGCAAGGAGCATGAAGGCGGTTAAAGTAAGTTTGTGCGAAGAGGCGGCTGAGAAACTGCTGAGGTGGGTCTTTTGAAAGTTGGGGTAGTAGGGGAATAGTGGTTAGACGCATAGAGGTGAGGAGGTGTGTTAGATGTTGGGCATATATGATCATTTGGTTGGTGACTGCAAGGGAAGCGATAGGAGGGACCTGTGAGTAGGAGGGAGATGCGGTGATAAGGGGCACACACAGCAAGAATGCAAGGGAGAAAGATGGTGCCCCCTTTGTGACACAAGTGGGCACTCGGCGGGATCGGGAGGATGTCCCTTTTTCAGGAAGCGTCTGGACGAGCTCATGGAGGAGGTAGCAGTTTGCGCCAAGCAGGCTGATGCTGTGCGACGAGGAGTCAGGACGGGGGGGTGACAGCGTTTTCCTACGAGGGAAGGGTGGCGTTGGGGGGAAGTGAGGGTGAGGGAAATGATCGGGGAAATGTGGGCGAGGAGGGCTTTGTGTCGCCAAGAGTCCGGAAGAGGGATAAAGTGGGTGAAAGCTCACAGGTGGTGAGGGGTGTTGGTTAGTACGGACAGGTGGAGGTGCAGGGGGGTGTCTTATGATATGGCCTAGTAAGGTCGGCAAGGCACCCCTCAAATGCACAAGTTGGCCCTACTTTCAGGAGACCGACCATCTGGTTGATCGTCGAAGGCGGGGTCACGGAAGTTTTTAGTGGGTAAACCTTGTTAACGGTGGCCCCCTGCGCCCATTCAGGAGTAATATACTGGACGGGGGAGGGGGGTGTCGTCTTCCATGGAGTCCCACACTCTCCCCGGAAGACGCTAAATTCCCGGGGTTCGTGCGTAAAGCATTTTCCTTACGTCAAAAAAAAAAAGGTAAGATCAGGTTAGGTTAGGGTAGGTTAGATTAGGTTCTTCTAAGGTTGGCCAGGCATCCCCTATATGGGACGAGGTGCGTGTTCCGGAACGTTCCAGTCCGATAACCTGGCTGGAACGTGAAAAAAATGGTTAGATCAATTTAGATTAGGTTAAGTTAGGCTAGATCAGGTTAGGGTCCCCCACAATGTGGTCTTTCGCCTTGTCGTGGCGTGGGGGCTTAAGTAACCGCGACGAGGCTGTACCGACGGGTCTAACCTTGTCGGGGAAGCTCAAGAGGAGCGGTGAAAACTAAGATTGACCACCTGCGGCCCGAGGTACATTCCCGACCTCGGTACGCAGTCTGTTGCCCTTTCCTTTCCCAAACTCAGGGTCCCGCTGCGCAAGCGGCGGGAAACGGGATCGCCGAACCCGAGTTACCCTTATCGGACCTGGATTGCGCAATGGCCTTCGGGCTTGCGTGTGATCCTTGTATATACCGTGGAGTACGGTCATGTCTCTGCTCCACGGGGGGCTGGGCTTAATCGCCTGGCCTGCAGAGGAGATAACCTCTATAAAAACCCCGAATCCTAAGCTGTTGGTGGGCGGTGATGGGATGCATGGCAGTTGGGCGGTACTGTCGTTAGTCTAACCTAACCACGGGCACCTGGCGCACCCGTGGGACATTAAATGCCTTCCCCCCGGTATGAGCGCTGGGGGGTGACGTATTTTCGACCCATATCGTGGGAACTATATGGATCCGAAATTTTTTAGTGTTTGTGACGTCCGGAAGGAGGAGGAGACGACGCGGTCTGCGTCAAGAGAGGGGTCGGAGGTCATCTTGTTAGATGACTCGGCCGTCAGGGAGGCTGATGACGCTGGGAGTGACTCGGTATTCGAGGTGTCGGCGACGGTGGCTGGCAGATCGAGTACCGTGACGGTTGGTGGGGCGCGGGGTACGGCTATTCCACGGTCAAATTCCTGGGGGGACCAACCCATGAAGCGGAAGCGGGAAAGTTTGGGGCCTCAAAAGGAGGTCTATAAGAAGAGAATTAGTCTCGAGGCCAGTGAGGTGTTAGAGGCGGTGGAGGCCGTCACCAAGCTGGTGGCGGAATTAGAAAAAAAGGTCGATAAGGAGAAGAACACACATCGGTATATTAAATCCATCAGGGATAGGCAGGTTAAAAGCATTGCCCCATTCAAAAGGCACAGCGCCATGCGATGGTTTGACGAACACAAGTACGAGCAGGTCGATAAGCTAATGATTGATAGCGAGACACAGACGACGAAGAAGATGGTCTCGATAGGGACGCAGACGACTGGAGATGGGGTGGTCGATGAGATCACTCCATTCCAGGATGAAGAAGAATGGTGTGATCTCATTGACAGGGAGTGGGAGGAACACCTCTACGTGAGGACAGTCCTGCAGGAGGAGTCCACTGAGGTGGATGAATCCTGTGGGGCGCACGTCTGGGTAGAGGATAGGCGGGAGGCTGTAAAGAAGGAGGCGGAGGCAAGGTTCGGAGACTTGCTGGCGAGGAACGAGACTTACGGGTATTATGAAACCTGTTCTCGCCGGAGAACATCGGAGGGCACGACCGTAAAAATGTCGTGCGGGTCAAGGCCATATTCGAGGACAGGCGGGAGGTACTCGGGGTATTACGGAAGGTGGTGGAGGACATCGTGGGAGTGCCGGAGATTTTCTTCACGGTTCCGGAGTCGATTGGTTCCGGAACCTTCAGGAAGATGGTGGAGTCCGTATTCCACCATACGGAAGTGAAGTGCTGGATCCGGGTATCTGAGAGGTCAGCCGAGGGAAAAGGTAAGGCTCGTCGTCGAAGGAGCAGGGAAGAGCTACCAGGAGACGCTCAGGGACGTTAAGACGACGCTGGGTGCGGCTAGTGCGGGTGGCAATGTTAACTCCGTCAGGAGTGGACGAGAAGGGAAGGTCATCCTGACGATGAAGAGCAGGACGGAAATGGAGGCTATCCAGGCTACCCTGGCAGAGAAGTCGGATAGCCTGAAGGTCCGGAAAGCCCGGATGGATCGGGGAGGTTTTGCGGTCCACCTTCGCCGGTTGGATGCGGTAGCATCCAAGGAGGAGGTGGTGGGTGCCTTGATCGAGAGTCTGGGGCCGGGTTCGGAGGGGAGATTCCGAGTAGGGAACCTCAGGCCGATGGCGGGGGACTGCCAGGTGGCGACGGTCTTCTTCGAGGAGGAGAAGGACTGCAGGAGCTTGCTTGCGCTTGGGCATGTCAGGGTCGGGCTCTCCCGTTGTAGGGTAGAGGAGCGCCTTGACGTGCCCAGGTGCGCTAAATGCTGGTCCTATGACCATAGGACCAGAGAGTGCAAGGGTGAAGACTGGAGGAGGGCCTGCTACAGATGCGGGAAAGGTGGGCATGAGGCTTCCAATTGTGGAGGGGAGCTTTTCTGTCCTCTTTGTAATAAGGCCGGCCACAAGGCGGGAGCTAGGACTTGTGACCAGTTTCGGGGAGCCCTGACGCAGGCCAGGACGGAGGGAATTAAAGGAAAGTGCCAGGGCGGCTCCGAAAACCGGAATCGGGAGGGCGCAGGGGAAAGGGAGGAGGCAGGTGGAGAGGGATAGTTCGTCCTATCTGAGTGTTGTGATGTGTGAGTGTGGGTGTGTGTGTCAGGTCGTGAATGAGTGTGTCTCGATTTGAAATGGCTGGCGACGAGGCGAATGCGAGGCTGAGGATCCTCCAAACGAATCTGGGGAGGGCGAGAGCCGCCCACGATTTCTTGGAGGATTCCGTCAGAAGGAGTGATGTGGATATTGTTGTAGTGTGTGAGCCGAATAGAAGGATAGTGGAAGCGAGAAATTGGATGGTTGATGGACGGGGGGATGTGGCGCTGCGTGTTGTGGGTAGAGGTGTTTCTGTTGGGGATGTGTGTAAAGGTGAGGGGTTTGTGGTAGTGGAGGTGAATGATGACATTGTTGTTGTGGGTGTGTATGTGTCTCCCAATGTGGGTTTTGGGGTGTTTTCGGATGTGATGAGTGAAATGTTTGGTAGGATTGAAGGGAGGGAGAGAGTGATTGTGTTGGGGATATCAATGCGAAGTCGATGGTTTGGGGATCTTTGGTGACGGATGAAAGAGGAAATTGTGTGGAGGAGTGGATGGCACAGATGGGGATGGTCAGCTTGTCGGACGGGTCCCCACGTTCAGGAGGGGTGTCCAAATCGCACATAGATGTGACGCTGGCTCCGGATGGGATGATGGGTAGATTGGGGTTGGAGGTCGTTTTTGAGAACCCCTTCACCCTCCACTCCCATGTCTATCTGGATGTCAGTGCAAGGACACCGGGAAGGAGGAGGGAATGGACACAGAAAGTTTTCTCTGTGTCCAGATTTCGGGCAGGACTCGAAGGGCAGTGCGAGACCATCAGTGTGAGTAACATGAGGGAGAGAGTGAGAGAGGAAGTGGAGAAAGCGATGTGGAGAATGAGTGATGACGGGGGGCCTCGGTCTGCCTATTGGTGGACTGAGGAACTCTCCGTCACCAAACGAATGTATGACAGGGTGCGTAGAAGAATATTTAGGGGAAGGGAGCGCGGGGAGGATAGGGAGTATGCGAAGGAGTTGAAGCAGAGAATGAGGAAGATGGTGAGGAAGGAGAAGAGTATGAGATGGAGGGCAGTGTTGCAAGAGTTGGATGTGGATGTGTGGGGAAATGGGTATAGATTGGTAATGGGGAGTATGAGGGGTATGGGCCCGCCGCGACTCTCGGTCCGTAAAAGGGCGAGAGTTGTGCGCGAGCTCTTCCCAGTTGAGAGAGGACCGACTCTGTTGGCGCCGCCTTTCGAGGGCTCGGGGGAGCTTCCCTACTTTGAGTTGGAGGAATTGGCAAGGGCGGTGGGGAGACTCAAGGTGGGGAAAGCGTGTGGACCCGACGGGGTGGTGTGGGATACATTGCCAGATGTAGTGCTGGCAATGTATAATGGAATGTTTGAGAGAGGAGTGTTTCCGGAAGAGTGGAAGGAAGCGAATGTAGTGTTGTTAAGGAAAGCGGGGAAGGACTCGGATGAGCCTTCCTCGTTTAGGCCGGTGTGTTTGCTGGACATGTTTGGTAAAGTGTATGAGTATCTGTTGTTGGAGAGACTGGAGAGAGTGATAGAGGAGAGGTCGGCCATCTCTGATAACCAATATGGTTTCAGAGCTGGCAGATCTACGGTGCATGCGGTGAGAGAGGTGGTGAGGTTGGTTAATGAGGGGAAGGGAGAGTATAAGTGGTGTGGGATAATGAGTGTGGATGTGAAGAATGCTTTCAATTGTGCAAGTTGGGGTAGGATCGTGGCGAGGGTGGTCGGCATGGGGATGGATCCGTCGTGGGTCCGGGTCCTCGTGTCGTACTTTTCGTCACGATTCGTCAGGTTGTCTGCGAGGCTGCGCCATAAGTGCACGATGGGGGTTCCGCAGGGATCGGTCTTAGGGCCCACCCTGTGGAATCTCCTGTTCGACGGAGTCCTCAGATTGGAGTACGTGCCCGGCGTAAGGCCGGTGGCCTATGCAGATGACCTGATGGTGGTGGTGAATGCTAGGACGGGTGAGGAATTGAGAGAGAGAATGAGTAGTACTTTTGAGCAGATACGGGGTTGGATGAGTGAAAACTGTTTGAGTGTTGCTGAAAGGAAGACAGAGGTGTGTGTAATGAGGGGGGCAAGGAATAGGGGCGTGTTTGAAGGTGTGTTGGGAGGGATAAACATTGCAGAGTGTAAATGTGTGACATATTTAGGGGTGAGGGTAGATAGTTGAGTTTTGGGGAGCATGTGAGGTATGCGGTGGAGAAAACGAATGCGAGAGTGGCTGTGCTGGCCCGCCTTATGCCAAACATAGGGGGGCCAGGAAGTGTAAAGAGGAGGGTGTTGTGTGGTGTGGCTATGAGTGTGTTGTTGTATGCGGCGCCTGCCTGGAGGATGGTAGTGAAGATAGGAACATACCGAACGTTGCTGACAATGTGCCAGAGGAGGTTCCTACTCAGAGCCATTAGTGGGTATCGAACGGTGTCGGCGGCGGCGGCACAAGTTGTGTCTGCCGTCCCGCCCGTCGACCTGCTGGTGGCCGAGAGGGGATACCTCTTCACTGTCGGCAACGGCCATCTTCCGGGCGTCAGGCGTCAAGCGAGAGAGAGGACAATGAGTAAATGGCAGAGTGAATGGGATAGTGTTGACAGGTGTACTCGTGTTCTGATCGGGGACTTGCGGGAGTGGTGCGGGTGTCCTTTCAGGAGGACATCGTACTACTTCAGCCAGTTCCTGACCGGGCACGGGTCTTTCGGCACGTTCACGTGCCGAATAGGGAAGACGAGTACGGATGTCTGTGGGGTATGTAATGTTAGTGATAGTCCAGAGCATGTGGTGTGGGTGTGTGAGAGATGGGCAAGTGAGAGAGAGGATGTGTTGGTAAATTTGCAAAGGGCAACCTTGCCGTCGGCGTCTGACATCATTCCGTTTATGGTGGGTGACAGGCGTCGATGGGAGGTTGTATACCAATTTGTATGTAAGGTTATGGAGCGAAAGGAGCGGGAGGATAGAATGCGTGAAAGAGAGGATAGGACGAATACGGCAAGGGGTAGCGAGGACGATGACGACTAGGCAGCGGTAGTGAATGAGTGCGATGGGGGATGCCTGATGATAAGATCTGTTTCTATGGTCGGCCAGGCATCCCCTCTTGCCGCACGCGCGTGTCCCGGAGCCTTCCAGCCCGAACAACTGGGCTGGGACGTGAAGGGCACGGAGGGTGTTTAGTGGGTAAACCTGGTTGACGGGGATGTCTTGCGCCCATCCATGAATTTAGGTCCTGGATGGGGTGAGGATTGTCGTCTTCTAGGGAGTCCCACACTCCACGGAGGATACCGTTTCCCGGGGGGCAGTGCGTAACGCATTTTCCCTCCGTAAAAAAAAAAAAAAGATCAGGTTAGGGTATGTTAGGTTCACTCTAGAGCGGGGGCACGTGCACCCATTACCCCCTTCCCAAACCGAGGAAATTTCACTGTTTCAGAAGTGAAGACCCTCTTTTTTTCTTAATTTTAGGTAACTATTAATAGTTGTGCCTCCCAAGACCGAAGAAATTATCTTGTTTCAGAAGTGAAGACCTAATTTTTTTTAGGTACCTACTAAAACTTGTAATAGCTGTGCACCCCAAACCGAGGAAATTATTCTGTTTCAGAAGTGAGGACCTTTTTTTTAGTAACTAGTAATACTTGTGTTGTTCTGATATGATGAACGGTGAAATTTCGTCTATTTTATTTTTTTCGTTTTGTTTGATCGCAGCAAGAGTGCTTATAAGTTTTTCGTACCTGCGGTTTAACGAGTACCAAATAATTTTTAAAAGACTTTTCTTCGTGATTTATTTGCACGGTACATTTTCGTTTTTTTTTGTTGGTGACAAAATATCACCATGAGTATGATTGAGCGTAAAAGTGGAATGGTGTGCGCGACAAAGGGTGCCCCAATAAAGCATACAATTGCAAATTGTCCTTCTTCAAATTTCCACAAGATCTCTCAAGGTAACGAATTAGTCAGTAAACGACAAAGTAGTAAAAGTTCATGTTTTGTCATCACTCACACTACTTTGGCAGTTAATAATAATGAAGGAGCTAGTTGTAGATGCAAACTTATTTTATTTTACTTCAAATTTTGACTTCACGACTTCGCCTTTGATTGTATATACTGGTTGGATAAAGTCAAGAGAAAAATTAATAATTGAGTTTTGTAAGTATTTATTCAACTCAAAAGAGTAACAAATAATGTGACGACATTGGAAAGTTTTTAAGAATATTTGCTACAGTACTTTATTCAAAGAAGAATTCAGTTGGGTATTTCCTCAAAATGACGTTATTTTGACGAAATATCGATTTAAACTAAAACTATCGACACAAAAATTTTTCTTTCTTCACAAATAAATGAAGAATAATGCCCAGAGTTGATTCAGCTTACAAGAATAGAAAAAACCCAGAATAAGTGTTATTACTTTACTTATCACAATGGCAAAATAAAAAAAGTAGTAGTATTGAATTTTCATTTTCGTGCATAATTAACCAAAATAAATAAAGGACAAGGAACCAACTTTCTTTTTAGTCATCAATGAATTTATAAATAATAAAATTGTCTTTCCCAAATATTTTATTTAAAAACATAAAATAACGGAATTTATTCATACGGAAATTAAATTTACTTTGCTTTTAGGACTAAAATTTGGCTGAAAGCATGCAATCGAGACGACCTTCTCCAAAAATTGGACAAACTGCCGTCTTATCGAATTTGTGCCGCACATTTTGATAAAAAAATGTACCTCAACGACATCAGACCTCGTTTATTGCCAACTGGTACTCCTACAATTTTTTCATCGCAAAATCTTCTACTCCGCGTATCGACTGTTAACAGAAATTATAAATCAACTCAAGGTTCAGATTTACTGGAAAAATCCTTGTCTTCTGAAAATGATTTAACCACTAGGCCTATGAATCGTTTGCCCGATATTGCAGTTTTTGAAGCACATGGAATATCAGTAAATACAGAGTCACCAGGAAAATGATACAAATCATGTACTTCGTGGGATAGTAGAGTCTAAACTCCTAAATACTTATCAAGTGGAACTCCTAGAAAGGAACGTTTCCGAAAAATTATTAAAAGACTGCAGAATCAGAATGAAAAGTTGAAAAGCGAAAAGCAGGAAATTCATCGCAAACTGAAAAATGCGACGGAAAATGCTATAGCTTCTATTACCATGGAGCAATATATGACCAAAATTATACAAAAATAAACTGATGGAGCAATTTTGTTTGCCCACACCAACAACTTTGTTAAAAACGGTTAAAAACTTGCAAGTTACTCCATCCTTAACGAACAACGATGTATTTTTTAATATGCTCGAATTGAAAATCAGAAACTTTTGCGGGGGAGACAGATTTTGCATATCATGTGTAGATGAGACGATCATTAAAGCCAACTTATTTTACGCCATACAGTTTTTGGCCTGGAAGATGATGGTAACATATACATAAAAAACTTTTAAAATATGGACCTTCTGGCACAATTAAAATTTACCACTATCATTTGAATAATTTCAAAGGTAAGGAAACGATTTTTCTGTTATTTCTTTGAAATTAGTAAATTTTGGTTTATGTAGAATAAACTTGTTATTGCAGCACAAAATATATCATTGATACTAATTAATTCCATGGTTTCCCGAGTAAAAATTTCGAAGTAACGCCACAGTTCCGCACGTAGCACGCACAAGTGCAATAAAACTGTTACCCACAGTTCCGCACCTAGCACGCATAGCGAACCGGGCGTTCCCCACATAGTACCCACAGTTCCGCACCAGTTCCCCACGAGACGTTTTCGATCTCTGTGGGTAACAGCCGATTCAGTCCCCAGTTTATGGCCTCCAGACCCCAATAAAATAGGACTGCACCAGGCACGCACCTATTCCCCACATAGATGAAATAGGAACGCACTTTTGGAATGTGGTTCATAAAATCACGCGTAATAAAACAATACATATTAATTTGTATATTTTTATTAATTTTTCAATTAATTAACAATTTAATGATGAAAAATCATATATATTTACGTTAAGAATAAGGTGAACCTGGTTATAGGATTTTTGATAATAGTAATTAGAACGTTGTGGAAGATGAGTTAGAATAGTTTCCAAAAATACAGATATTGATCCTGTTGACCGTAGAGGTGTCGCTGGATTGGAAAACGATAGACCGCTGATGTAACAGATGTGAAAATGGACATCCAATTGCTGATGACGTTTCGACGATGTTGCAGCTGGGCAAAAAATAAAAATATTAGGTAATATGTATATCTGTCGTACAAAAGGAAAATATATCATCGATATAGGAAAACTATAACACGACAAATTAATATTTGACAGAGTTTGTCGAAATAAATCTCGATCAAAATATTTTCAGAAATGTTACACTTTGGGCTATAAATTATCGCATTCTTGAACGTCTCATCCAAACTTTTCATTCCTATTGCTTATATGCACTCTTAGAAGATTAGGACCAGTCAGATGAAGTTGCTTCAAAGAGAAAGTTACAGATATTTATTTCGTAATTTACCTTTATTCGTCAATTCTTGCACTTTTTTGACCATCGTTCAAGAATGGTTCCCTGATTGCAGTAAGTTGGAGTGAACCTAGAATAAAACATTTCTTTCAATAATCATCGATTTGTTAAACTGACGAGTTTAACTTACTCTGATATAGTTGCTACTTTGAGATGTACCTTCCTTGTTTTGATACCTTTATGAAGCAACAAAATAGTCTAGCTTTGGTGAAAGCTCAAACACGACTAACTATGAAATAAAGTGAAACTTCAATACAGCAGATGGTTTGTCGGAGACCTGAAGATCCCAATAAAATTCAGGCAAATTTTCAAAGTATACTGCGGGGTAGAATTCTCCGAATTTTTATGGTACGACAGTAAAATCGAAACTATTCCGTGTCGGAATAGGTGCGGAACTGGAGCGTTCTTTCCTATTCCGTGTCGTTACTGTGGATCCGTTCAAAAGTTCGTGTCGTTCGTGGTGCGTGCTTGTGGGTTCCTAGTGCGTGCCTTTTATTGCGGGTGCGTGCTAGGTGGGGAACTGTGTCGTACTACCAAATTTTTACTCCGATCCTCACTAAATTTAGTGACGTACATCAAGGCAGTACATTTGGTCATCAAATACGATTTAAGGCTGATTGATAATCAGGAGATCATGAATAAATATGAAGACTTAGATAAGTTCGTTGCAGCTCGATGAATATTTCATAAAAAATTCATTTGTGATAGATTAAGTTTTGAAAACGACTTCAAATTAGATAAAGAAATTTGTCTAGAAGTTTCGGCAAATTAGAGGTATGATAAAGTTAAGGATTTCATCAGTCAATATTGAAATTTACTTTCTTATGTATTCCATCATTGTATGTTAAAAATGTGTACATAACTATGAATATTACTACGATAAGAATTTCATAATAGTATATCAAGACTGTGTATAGAACTGTCAATTTCAATTTGTTCAGGATTCTATCATTTATGTTAAAAGCGTGTACATAATCAATATAACTTTTTTTTCCACTCTTGGATGAACTTCGTTTCCTTCAGGCGTCCCTTGGTGGTACAGCTTTTTTGTTTGCAATTTATGGAAAGTATATATTGTTATATAATAAGAAAATTGTTATATGTATATGTAGATCAAAAAAGATCTCTAGAGGATATGTAGTTTTAAGAGAAATTATGCTTGAAGCCCGAGTAAAAATTTGGTAGTACGACACAGTTCCCCACCTAGCACGCACCCGCAATAAAAGGCACGCACTAGGAACCCACAAGCACGCACCACGAACGACACGAACTTTTGAACGGATCCACAGTAACGACACGGAATAGGAAAGAACGCACCAGTTCCGCACCTATTCCGACACGGAATAGTTTCGATTTTACTGTCGTACCATAAAAATTCGGAGAATTCTACCCCGCAGTATACTTTGAAAATTTGCCTGAATTTTATTGGGATCTTCAGGTCTCCGACAAACCATCTGCTGTATTGAAGTTTCACTTTATTTTATAGTTAGTTGTGTTTGAGATTTCACCAAAGCTAGACTATTTTGTTGCTTCATAAAGGAATCAAAAACAAGGAAGGTACATCTCAAAGTAGCAACTATATCAGAGTAAGTTAAACCCGTCAGTTTGACAAATCGATGATTATTGAAAGCAATGTTTTATTCTAGGTTCACTCCAACTTACTGCAATCAGGGAACCATTCTTGAACGATGGTCAAAAAAGTGCAAGAATTGACGAATAAAGGTAAATTACGAAATAAATATCTGAAACTTTCTCTTTGAAGCAACTTCATCTGACTGGTCCTAATCTTCTAAGAGTGCATATAAGCAATAGGAATGAAAAGTTTGGACGAGACGTTCAAGAATGCGATAATTTATAGCCTAAAGTGTAATATTTCTGAAAATATTTTGATCAAGATTTATATCGACAAACTCTGCCAAATATTAATTTGTCGTGTTATAGTTTTCCTATATCGATGATATCTTTTCTTTTTTGTACGACAGATATACATATTAATATTTTTATTTTTTGCCCAGCTGCAACATCGTCGAAACGTCATCAGCAATTGGATGTCCATTTTCACATCTGTTACATCAGCGGTCCATCGTTTTCCAATCCAGCGACACCTCTAGGGTCAACAGGATCAATATCTGTATTTTTGGAAACTATTCTAACTCATCTTCCACAACGTTCTAATTACTATTATGAAAAATCCTATAACCAGGTTCACCTTATTCTTAACGTAAATATATATGATTTTTCATCATTAAATTGTTAATTAATTGAAAAATTAATAAAAGTATACAAATTATCATGTATTGTTTTATTACGCGTGATTCTATGAACCACATTCCAAAAGTGCGTTCCTATTTCATCTATGTGGGGAATAGGTGCGTGCCTGGTGCAGTCCTATTTTATTGGGGTCTGGAGGCCATAAACTGGGGACCGAATCGGCTGTTACCCACAGAGATCGAAAACGTCTCGTGGGGAACTGGTGCGGAACTGTGGGTACTATGTGGGGAACGCCCGGTTCGCTATGCGTGCTAGGTGCGGAACTGTGGGTAACAGTTTTATTGCACTTGTGCGTGCTACGTGCGGAACTGTGGCGTTACTTCGAAATTTTTACTCGGGAGCTGCTTCCACTTTTTTTTTCAAAAGAATGGAATCCAAAAGAAACTTTGCATATTTTTGTCCAACAGAAATACTGCTTCTCCATACCTTTGGCGGATCTGTCTGAACGAAGACCCTTGAAATTTCTTTCCGATGGAGAAAAAAAATGAAATCTCTTCTTTGGAATCGTAAATGGCGGATGAGCCCTCAGAAGCAGGGCGAACTAGAGGTTCGCGACGAAATCTATTATCGTTGTTGGTTTGGAATTCCTTCGATAAATTCCGCTTTTAGTCTTGCCGTCGTGGAGACGATACAACGACCAAACTTCTTCACATTTAGCCAGAAATGAAAAAATTAGTTTTCAATCCCTAAAAACCCATTCAATTCTATTCTGACTAACAGTTAGAGGGTCGATTTTTTTTTCCGCCATGACAATACCTTTGTCAAAAATATCAAGCTGTAATGAATAATTTTCTTGTTTGACACCTATTCCGTCTGGCTTCCTATTCGTGTCTTTTATAGTCAAATTTTTAGAAGCCGGTCATGTCTTTTTTAAAAAAAACTTTTAATACGGATCTGACTTCTACGTCCAAAACATGGCCGCCGTTGTCAAAGTCATTAAAATCGTCTTCCAACCATCAAAGTCGAGTTTACCATTTGTAAGTAATATGTATTCTGTGCTAGTAGTTCAAACAGCTGACAACTTGGTAAACAACAGAAAATTAGAACTTGTATATTCGCGCAAATTTTCCTTCAAGTAAGTACTTAATAAACATTAATATTGGTACTTAAACTATGCGTTAGTAGAAATGGAGCCAGTGGACATTCAAGCTGTTGAATCGAAACTAAGCGATGTCACTGTAACGGCTATTCCCGTCAACGTAGTCAACTTGGCGCCTCCCGCACCCGTACCACCAAAACCAGATATCGCTGGTCAGTCGAAATATTCCCAACTTCTTACAGTCATTGAAGAGATGGCAAGGGAAGTTCGACCAACATACGCAGGCAGCAGGGGATCGGCAGAACGTTTAAAACGGGGTATTGTCAATGCTAGAATACTAGTTCGGGAGTGTGTATTGGAAACTGAAAGAAGCGCGAGACAGTAAACGACGCCTGGAAACTAGAAGTATGTGATATGAAAATAATGATTAGTACAACTAAATTAATTGATTATTGTTCACATTGGAACTGACTTTTTGGTCAAACAAAATAATTGGAACAGGAAATGTGCCACCGCAACTTCAACGTTCCAATCACAATGAATTTATTAAGGGGCATTATTAAAGTTGTTTTACATTCAGGGAATCAACCATACCTCGAAAATAATAAAATCTGTGATAAAACCCTCCAAAAAGCTCAACAAGTCATTTGTATAATAAGAGTTTCATAATACTGTCGTCATGTACAAAAATGAACCAATGTTAAACTTATTGAAAATGTTAATATAACCAAAAATGTATTCTTCTAAGTCTTTCAACACACTCAGGTTGTTAAAATAAGATTCTCGATATACTAACGAATTGTGTATTTTCTGGCATTGGAATTTTAATATATATAAATTTATGGAATTATTCATTATATTAAATACGTTTCCAAACTATCGTTTCTACCCATGGAACGTAAGCTGCTACCTTTGTGTACACTCCAGGGTCGTTTGTTATACCACAAGCTTTTCCGAAAGAGGTGATACCAACGATTATATGTTTGGTACCGCTGGCGATATGCAACGGTCCGCCTGAGTCGCCCTATAATTTAAATAGAAATGTATTCACCATGTAGCTAAATGTATACAAAGCATGAACGTACCTGGCACGTGTCTTTAGGAGTTTGATCTGGACTACCAGCGCAAATTTGTATTTTTGAGTCAATACCTCTATTCAATTTTTGCTTGGTTTCAGATTCGTAGGATTTATTACAATCCTTTATGGAGAAAAGCGTTAACACGACTTTCATTAAATCAGAACTTTGATCACCTGAAAATGTGTAAATTTGAAAATTTTATCAGTATTTTCAAACTTATTCGAAGGAATATTTCAAACTCTTTTGAATTTCCCTTCGAAGTAAAACTGTTTTTTGTCAGGTCTAATGGCCGTTTTGGAATTACTTCTTAACGTTTCGCCATTCCCTTCGAAGCTTTCATATAATTTGCTTTCAAAATCTATTAAATTTAGTTTTTGAACTTTTATGTTCAACCGAAAAATATATATTTACCGAACAAGAAACGACAACACTTTTCGGGCCGTTTAAAGGGCATGTCCCTGGAAATAATGGATTCCATAAAACTGCTGATCGGCAACCAATCAATGGAAACCTACAATCGCGTTCCGTTGACTGCTTGCCGATCTGATTCTTTTATGGAATCCATTATTTCGGGGGACATGCGCTTTTTAACATCCCGAGGACTGTCGCTTCTTGTTCCGTGGGTTCAGCTTCAAATCTTTTTTCATATTTTCTCACACCTATTAAAAATTTCTGCAAAATATAAAAAAGCTAATCGAATTTTCAAATAATTTGCTGGAAGCTATAAAGATGATCGCGTCATAATTTTTAATTTTAAAAACCTTTTCCATTCTCCACTCTTTCGATGGATTGTAGAACTTTTCCCAGTATTAAAATTTAATTTTTAATATTTCAAATTTTAATTTCCAACTGATTATTTTTTTTTTTTTAATACTGCTAAAGATTTTTTGACGTTCCTATTTTTTTCAAATTATTCTCAAAATTTATTTAAATTGTTTTCAAAACTTATAATTTTTTGAAAATAAAGAGTTTCTGTAAGTTTCATCCAATTTCGGCAAAATATAAAAGAAATTTCAAATTTACAAATGATTTCCTGGAAGCTCTAAAGACTGAAACTTTGAATTACAAAGAATTTTTCAAATTTCTAAGGTAAGGAAGTTTTGATCGTATAATATTTGTGTTTTTAAGATTCTAATGCTTTTAATATACCAAAGGCCACATAAAGTCGAAAAGCATTACGTCAAAAAGCTGTACTAACATATATTCATATCTATTTGTACTTGGACACAAGAAGGTAACAAAAAGCGTTGCTTTTGAACGGGCGCCGACGCCACTGTGCATAACGGATGTAGAAGTTGTCGTCTGACAACTGCAAATGGATAATGTTTATTAAGTTTATAGAACATATAAATCCGTGATGATGACCGACCAATTTGAATTGGAAGACATATTGATAAATACATCAATTAACTTCAAAAGTATATGGCAATATTCGACTGCAGGCTGAATATTTCCACGATGTGTAATTCCACCGATGTAAACAAGCAGATCTATTGGTATTGCTTTGATAAGTAACGAAGGATATTAAAAACTTTTTATAATGTAATTTTGATAAGTATGTACAATGGCGGATGGATTAAATGAATGATCTACTTCCTACATCTAAGTAGTTCTTTTGACATTGAATCCAGTGGGTCAAATAAGTTTATGGAGATATGTATAGATACGTAAAGTTCTATGTTAGACATCGTTTGTGTTGAAAATCATTTCAAACGAATGAAAATTTGTTTTCACATATACAAAATGCTTTTTTTTTAAACTCAAACACTAATGTCTGAAATTTGAAATCAGAAATGCATTCACTTTCGAAACCATCGGCCTTCTAGAAGTAAGATCAATACTTAGTAACTGTTATGCAAGAACAGTTTGAGTGTGATACTTTCACTTTGTAGGCGAATTCCATAAATGAGGTATAATGTAATAATGTCAGCCAAAAATCATCTTTAAAACCTTTCCTTAAATTTCATTTCTCAAATGCGCTCAACATTCTGCCACAGTTTTAATGTCACCTGTAAATTCCAGTCGTCCCCAGCCCATTGCTGTAACAGCAACATTGTCCAATTGCGTCTCAATCTGAAGACAAGCTGGTAGAACGCTTGATGAAAATTTCACGTTTGAGTCTAACTCAACCAAAGCGATGTCGTGGTACACACTTGGAGGAGCATAATCAGGATGCGTGATCACTCTCGTAACATTAATATCTTGAGCAGGTTTTTTATTCAGAGCCACTCTCAAATCCGTTGTTCCCATTCTAACCATTTTAATCGAACCCCTAAATAATAAATCATAATTTGAAATCACCTCTTTCATAAATTATCATACAGTTCTCGATGTGTCGCGCAATGAGCAGCAGTTAAAACGAAATTGTCACTAATCAAGGCTCCACCACATTCCCAACGCATCTTACCATTATCGTCATACCCCAAAGCGACCTACAATAAAACAAAAATCTGAAGGTTTTCTTCTTTCAGCACCTAAAATCATATTACCATAAATGGAAACTCCATGGGTGTGGATTTTTTTCCACCCACGATGTGCCTGGGCAATCGGGCAGAATGCGGTATCGCATTTTGTATTGCCACTTTATCAATTTTATTTGTATAATTTTCGCATTCTGGAAAATACCGTTCTCATTAAAATTCCGTACACATTTCAAATGATACATCATAAAACGTCAGAAAAAAATAAACACCTACGTTTTTTGGCGATTTGCTGTCCATGACCAACACCAACAACTAATAAAAGAATTAACGAAAACATCGGAGTCATCATTGCGAACGAAATTAGTTATGTATAAAAAACGGAATAAACGAAGCCCCCTTGCTGGTGCGAAGTAACTTGTTGAAATGGTGAAACTGGAGCCGCGAAATAAACACAAAAACCAGTTTGAATAACGTTCCGTAGAATTTTTATGAATCGTCGAAATCCACGATTTGAATTCTATGAATTTCCAAGTGATATTTAAGTCCATTATTTCAGACAGGCGATCATAATTAATTAATCCATCTGATTTATGCGATATTTTCAGAAAAAAAGAATTAGATTCGTGGCAGGGGTTTATGGAGGGGAAATACCTGCGAGATTTATGGCGATGATGCAGTTGGTAAAACCACTGTTGCTTCTTCACTGCACAGCCCCTTTCAATTAATGTACTTTTGAAATATATTTAAAACTGATATAATTTTGAAACATTTCTTAAAACTTCTCATGAATTTACTTTTGTATGTTGAGGATATTTTTACCTATATTCAAAGGCCAAAACGAAGAAATTCGACAAAGTTTGAAAAGAAGTGTTAAGCTCAAAAATCCCAACAAAAACAAAATTGACAACAATTTGGAAATTGAAAAGTTTGAGAATAGTTAAAACTGACAACAAAACACGTTCACGATTTATGATTTGAAAATTGAACAATATTTCTTATTTTTAATGTGATAGCATGTGTCAATCTTCCTATCTTTTCAAGAAGTTTTGTTTATTCATTTTCTCACAAAACTTGAGATTTTCTCGTAGTTTTTGTATATCATGTATTTAGGAGCATTGTGGAAATACAGAGAGGAAATAATTTTGTGAGGAATAAATATTAAACACTAAAATTTTGTCAATATGTAGTTTAAAGTGATGACCAAACACGCTACGGTTTGTTCAATATTTCTTCTCTATGATTCGACAACCGTGTTTCAATGTTCCTAACTTTTCAAAACGATTTTATGAACATTTCCCATAGTATTTCTAAAATTTATGAAAAAGTTAGGAGTGATGTGGAAATTTCGAGCTAAAGAGATTTTGCGAGGAATCTTACGATTTGACAAAGTTTAGATTTTGGAAGCTTGAAAATATCAACTTGGAAGTTTGAAATAAAATTGAAAACATGCGGTTAATGTTTGAAAAAACTTTAGATAGCAGATTGAAACCGAATAAGAAAAAAAGTGAACGGTTGCAAGTAAAATAAAAGTGGAAAGTTGTTTGAAATTTGTAAAAAAATCAAATAAACGATTGTATTAGACAAAATCTACGGAAATTGAAGAGGAATTGGAAAAAGCTGGAAAAGAAAAAAAAACGTAAAGAACGAAATTTTTTGGAGAAGAATTGAAAACATTTAAGAAATTCGGAAATGGAAGAGTTTATGAAAAAAAAATTTGGAAATAATTTCATGATTTAAGATTTGAAATCTGTGTAACATTTTTTCTTTCTAATTTGATAACCTGTTTTAATATTCCCAATCTTTCAAAACGATTTTATGCAAATCTTTATTTTCTCAGAAAAATTTGAGAAATTTCCCTTAATATTTTTGACAGGCATAAAGAAATTGCGCGTGTTGTATAATTTTCCAGAGCAAAGAAGTCTGCGAAGAATTTGAATGTCTAAAGAAATTTTAAATGGTTAGGTTGAAAACGAATCAAAAGAAATTGCACCATTAATTTATTATTTTCTAAATTTTTTCAAATAATCATTCAACTCATAGAAGTTTCAACTGTTCACGAGAAATGTTTTCATTTCGTTTTGAATATTGTTATATCAAACAAAATACTTGTTTTGACATTTTTAATAATACTATTATCACTTACCTCGTCATTTTCATTGCTTTCTTCAAGATGCATGTTAGCTTCTGATTTTCACGCAAATGTCATATTCGTGATCACAGGAGTTGGAACAAACCTGTAGTTGTAACTATTAACTGTTCGTTTATAGTTGACGTAAGATAAGTTACATTACTACAAGATCTCTAACACCATTGATTATATAAGTACATAGTATAAATAATAATAAAAAGAACTCATAAACCATCTTGAATATTAAACGCTTGTATTTAGGACTCCTAGCCTATCAGACAGAAAATTTGCCACATTTAAAGTAGTACATAAATTAAACCATTTAATTATAAGTCATATATCTGGGCGTAGCCGAAAACTTGGCGTATGATTTAATAACCTTATTAACGGCTTCCAAGAAATCTTTCTCAGTAGCAACTTTCCTTCTTGCTCTAATCGCAAACATCCCAGCTTCTGTACAGACACTGCGAATTTCAGCACCAGTTGAATTTGGACACAGTCTGGCTAACAATTCGAATCGAATGTCTCGTTCGACTGACATCGATCTCGCGTGAATTTTGAAAATGTGACTACGCCCTTCCAAATCTGGCAAACCAAACTCCACCTTTCTATCCAAACGACCCGGTCTCATTAAAGCTGGATCCAAAGTATCTGGCCGATTGGTCGCCATCAAAACTTTAATGTTACCACGTGGATCAAAACCGTCCAACTGGTTAATCAACTCCAACATAGTTCTTTGAACCTGTAACATTAATAATTAATACTGAAATCAAATTAAACACAAACGATCGTCACCTCGTTATCACCGCCTGCTCCATCATCAAACCTAGCACCACCAATTGCATCAATTTCATCAAAAAATATCAGACAGGCTTTCTTTGAACGGGCCATCTCGAATAATTCTCTAACCATTCGAGCACCTTCTCCTACATATTTTTGCACCAATTCCGAACCGATAACGCGAATAAAACAAGCATCGGTCCTGTTAGCAACAGCTCTGGCGCACAAGGTCTTTCCTGTTCCTGGAGGACCGAACAGTAATACACCTTTCGGTGGTTCGATACCCAATTTGACGAACTTCTCAGGCTGAAAATAAAGAATTGAAGAATAAGCTTAACTTGTATACCTCAATTACATGTAACAGAGGAGTCTCCACAACTTCCCTTAATTTTTCAATTTGCTCCTTGCATCCACCGACATCGCTATAAGTGACGTCAGGCTTCTCTTCAACCTGCATCATGGTGACAGTAGGATCGATTTTTGGAGGTAACGGTATGTGAATTTGGTACTTATTACGGTCGACGCTATAGAAAAACATATTTCAAGCATATTTTGAATTTTATATTCAAAAATAATTCCATACCCGACTCTCATCCCTTCTTCGATATCGGTGGGTGCAACAGAATCAGCAAGATCCACCACAAATTTGGCAAACTGTTTAACATTGATGATGTACTTTGGATCATCAGTGTCAGCATTGATGATCTTGGTACATCTTGCCACCTGCAACGGTTGCTCATTCTGTAGAGTCTGCTTGTCCGCAGCCAAATCCCATAAGGCTGGTGGAGCTAAACCAGTATCGGATTCTTTGATACCAGTCAGTTCATTTACGCGTTTTATAATTGTCTGAATGTCTTCTTCAACACTTTTGATAGCTTTCGTGTATTGACCTTGGCCCTAAAAAGTCATATAACTACAAATACCGGCATCGACGAAAAATAATACTAACGTAAGTTTTTAGTAGTTGAATATCACCTTCATCGAGCGCTACAATACAAAAAACGTCAATAAAAAATCAACATCATTTTAGTATTTTACCTTCGAACTCCTTTTCAGGTTCCTCAGGTTCAGAGGATTTCACTTTCCTCATATCATCTCCTAGATGGTCAGGCATGATTTTATTAGATGATAAATTGTGTTTATATTAATGATAAATCGAAGCGGATTACTGGCAGATTTTTAGTAATAAACACAACCTCAATCTCTTTTGACACTTTAATTTTGCAATCATTTGATCTACTTGCTAATAGTTAAATCTACTGTCATATCTTGTATAACCCATGGTATAACCTCACTTTTCTTGTATATCAATTTTGCGAATCTTTTAAATTTAAAAAAAAAACATGGTTTGTGCAAACGACGATCAAATTTCAAGAATCGGTCAAGTGTTGAACGACCAATCCAGACCTCTAAAAGAAAGGTTTCGTGCCTTATTCACCCTCAGAAACATCGGTGGTCCCCTTTCAATACAATTAATCAGCCAATCTTTTCAAGACCCTTCAGCACTTTTAAAACACGAATTAGCGTATTGCTTGGGACAAATGCAAGACAAGGGAGCTGTTGACACACTAATTTCTGTATTGGAAAATAAATCACAGGAACCAATGGTTAGGCATGAAGCTGGTAAGATTCATAAAAATTATTTGAGATGAATTTATAGAGTTTTGTTTTCACAGCAGAAGCATTAGGAGCGATAGGTTCTGAACGAGCACTACCATATTTAGAAAAGTTCAAGAGTGATCCTGTAACTGAAGTAGCCGAAACATGCATTTTAGCCCTTGAACGAATTAATTGGCTCAACAAACCTAAAGGCACTCAGGAAGTTTTACCTCAGAACCCATATAATTCGGTTGATCCAGCTCCACCTGCTCATATCACGAATATAAGTGCCCTCAAATCCATACTTATAAATGAAGAATCATCATTATTTGAACGTTATAGAGCTATGTTTGCACTCAGAAACATTGGAACCATAGCAGCAGTTGAAGCTCTAGGAGAGGCCCTTCGCTGCGGTAGCGCCCTGTTCAAGCACGAAATTGCATTTGTATTAGGCCAAATGCAAAATGAGCACAGTGTTAAATACTTAAAAGAATCTCTAGAAGATACAAACGAAAATGAAATGGTTAGACATGAATGTGCAGAAGCTTTAGGTTCGATAGCCACCGAGGAATGCAACAAAATCCTGAACAAGTATTTGAACGATGAGAAAATAGTGGTCAAAGAAAGTTGCGAGATCGCATTAGACATGTGTGAATACGAAAACAGTCCCGAATTCCAATATGCCAACACTTTAAATGTAACAAATAAGAATAGCTAAATAATATATTGCAATAAGCGAATGTAAACTGAATAACAATTATAAAAATTACAGGACAAGTCAATTATAGATTTAAATAGTATATAACAGTTAAAAACAATAATATAGCCGTTCTCATCAAATAATGTAAAATAAATAAATAATTACATACCCATGTAAGAGTCTGAAAGATTTCGTTACAGTTATTGTTTTCAATACAATAAATTCCAAAATGTGATGTTTAAGATTATGTACATATGTACACTATATAATATAAATTTCTCAATTTCGCACTACTAATTTTATCAAGTGTCAGTCAATTGTGTTCACAGTACGTAGATGAATAGAGCAAGTATCAGATGTTTCTTTCAAAAATTTGGAAAATCTATTTTTCACTTTGCAGGTTGAACGACAAACTATTCTATGAAAAAATTTCGTACAACATTTAAACATATTTTTTTAGTGCCAGAGAAGAGCGGATGAAATAATCAACAAATTCGTTTCTCAGTAACCAACGCTTTTCAAATACTTTTTTCTGGGATAATCGATTCTTCAAATATATTAAATCTCCACTAAAATTTTTTATAAAATGTATACCAAACTAATACTATCTCACAATAATTTGCCGCGACTTTTTAAAATCAAAAATCCACCCCCTAACATGTAAATTGGAACAGGACAACTCGATTTGTTAAGACAAAAACGGATTAGCCGTTTCGTTGTTCTTTATCCATGGCGATTGGTTGGTTGATGTTGTTACACTTGGCACTGGTGTCCAAGGATCTTGAACGACGGCCTGTGCAAAGCCTAAAATAAAATGACACAGTTAGTTATCATATGTATTATGATTTAATATATTACCGATTGTATCAAATGCGGTGCTGTTTGGGGCGTATTGCGGCTGGAAAGTTGTTGGGGTAGCCTTAAAAGGTGCAAAAGACGCTTGCTTGATTTCGTTCATGGACGGCTTAGGAGGAGGCGGGTTGAAAACTGGCCTCGTCGTTTGATCTTGAAATGGGTTGGGAGCCAGCGGATTCGCTGGTTTTGCTGCTAAATTTGGAACAATTTAAAATTTTATTTCAACGAAAGATGACCTTACAAGTACTGATGTGATATTTTGAATTTTCAAAGCAAGTTCAGCAAAGAAAAGTAAAACAAACTTAAGGTTTCTTCCAAAGCTTAGGAAATTACAATTTTTCCGAGCTTTTTACAGTATCGCAAATTTTCAAGAATACCAAAACCTGCGTGTTTCGCTGAAGTTTAAATTAGAAGACACTTGTCAAGAGTTCGGAACTTTCTTCAATTGTCAAAAGCTCTCCGAGTAACTCGATCATAATTTATTTAGAGCGTCTTTCACCAGAAGTCAGTTAATGTACCTGACGGTTAAAACCAGTTTTTGCATTGAAATATTTTGACTATCGGAACGATAAACTCTAATCGAGCGGTAGTAGTGTTGGTGAAAGACGCCCTTAGTTGTTAACGGGTATTCCACGTTAAGATAAGTGAACTCCCCTCATTTTTTTTTCAAGCAAATATATATTTTCTCTTAGGTAAGATCTAAATGAGACTTCAGAAAAATTTTTCTCTCCCCCTCTGTGTCACCATTCATTTTTCGCAAAAATCGTGACTTATAGAAAATTAGATCTTCCTTGTTAGAAATATTATTTCCGGGATTTCAATTACAGAATCTAACGTAAAAAATTCAAGAAAAATAAAAACCACTCTCTAAGAATCTAAGGTTCAGGAATAAGCTTGATTTGTGTTCAGTACTTCAAATTCTGTTTGAGGATTTATTCAGACATTTCCAAGGACTGCGCTATTCTGAAAAGTCAAAGTAAGACGATTTTAATATCATTCCATTACTGGAAAAAGCTCAAACAATTCGTGAAGGCACAATTGTCGTAATGAAATCGAAATATTCCTTGCATTATTCTGAGAAGTTACTCAACCGGCATGACTTCCTCTGATCTTTATAAAAAAATTGTCTAATTACATCGTAATTAAGTTGCTTTTTTTTGATTTATTGAGTCTGCCAATGCAACCTAACATTTTTTTACAAAATACAAAACTTCAAATTGCTCATTCATAAAGCACAATACGGACGCAGGATTGAATAGAATAAGGTACTGAAAGAAAGATATGTGGTTAATTTTTTTGAAATTTTTTAAAGCACTGGGACATTCTCAAAAATCGAAATAACTGAAGGAACCGGCCATAATGGACTTCCAAGTCTAACATGTAGCTCGCGTTCCACATACAAATGTTCATATATCTGTGGGTATCTGTAAGCAACGCTATTATTCATACGTCAGTGATTGCATATTTCTATCACAGAGGAAAGTATAACATGGATTATACAATGAATGCATCAAGTGTAATGAACTGTTATTTTGATTCTGTGTATTGACGTTTGTGGGTACAAACAAATATTCACTTCTGTGAGAGATATTGAATAATGTTCACATTTATATCGTTATTTCTGTGTTCGTTAGTTCAATCGACCCACCGAAACACCAAAGCGATCATATCACGTCGTCAGGTGGTATATTCATTTATCTATACGCGATTGCTAAGGAAAATGCTCGATTGCTATTGGTCCAACTTATCATTAGTTTTATAATACCATCAAACACCACTAGAGCAATCGAAAATAAAGAATATTTACTTATTCTCGATGTTCTTGTAGTATTACTAGTGAATATTGTGATAATACAAAATATGTAAAGTGCTTTAAATCTATACAAAATATTCTTAGTGTAACGAAAATTGTAGACAGATGTAGAGGCTTAATAGTAGGAGAGCCGACCTAAATCGACCTTCACCGAGGTGATTATTGAACGAAACATGTTTTAAATTAAATTTAATAAATTGATGAAAAAAAAAATATAGGTTGCCGGAAAAAACCCTGGACAGGCTATTTTAAATAATTAATTAAAAAATGATTTTTAATTAAAAAACGTACCGGCGAGATTAATAAAAAAATCTTATACCAACAGAAGGTATGGGCCTATAGAATGTGCAATTGATAGGTTGACGAATTTTTAACTGGACCGACTACTAGGTTGACAGGTATAAAGAGGTATATTGACATAGGTTCTTACACTTAGAATGATTATTAGATAAATTTTACATCAAAATGAGCGCTGTTTTATTGCGAATACGTTGATATAGGGTTGACTACAAAAATATTGGTCCTTATAGCGGTTGCCGATTTTTAAAAATTAAACTTTTAGTCCGACGGGAAGTAGAGCGACAAAGAGGTTTAATGTAAGTATCCAATGCAATAGAAAAGGATACAACTCGGCAGCTTTTTTACTTAATGTAAAGTCCTTCAATTTTTTTTGATTTTTAATTGTCCATTTGGTTTAGTTTTACTTTTCATACTAAAAGAGCAAACAAAATTTCAAGTTAAGTATATATTTATTTATTATAAGTAATATATTTATATTTGAGATATTATTATTTATGAATAATATCAGATTATCATTGATTTATTTAATTATCTTTTTCGCAACTTCCAGTTGCTCCAAAAAAACAGTATTTACAAATATATCTATCTCTTTCTCTATCGCATGCGCACTCACTTCCATTGGAGGGTCGCGTCGCACACAGCTGCCGAGTTGTATCCTTTTCTATTGCATTGGATACTTACATTAAACCTCTTTGTCGCTCTACTTCCCGTCGGACTAAAAGTTTAATTTGTAAAAATCGGCAACCGCTATAAGGACCGATATTTTTCTAGTCAACCCTATATCAACGTATTCGCAATAAAACAGCGCTCATTTTGATGTAAAATTTATTTAATAATCATTCTAAGTGTAAGAACCTATATCAATATACCTGTTTATACCTGTCAACCTAGTAGTCGGTCCAGGTAAAAATTCGTCAACCTATCAATTGCACATTCTATAGGCTTCATACCTTCTGTTGGTATAAGATTTTTTTATTAATCTCGCCGGTACATTTTTTAATTAAAAATCATTTTTTAATTAATTATTTAAAATAGCCAGTCCAGGATTTTTTCCGGCAACCTATATATATTTGTTTCATCAATGTATTAAATTTAATCTAAAACATGTTTCATTCAATAATCACCTCGGTGAAGGTCGATTTAGGGTCGGATCTTAGACTATAAGTTTCTTTAAAAAGTATCGATTTTCTGTGCCAGTGGGTGGAATACTTTGTAGTAAGTGACGTTCTATTCTGAAACTTATGAAAACTGAGAAGAAACCGAATTAATCATTAGAAATGGATCCACGAGTACGATTAAAACTCCATGATCGAACTGATGACTAGACCTTGCACATTTTCCATGTGCTCTTAAGTAGGAATTAAAGGATTCCATACTTCATAATAATATAATTTTTCAAATATGAATAATGGCGTTCGAAACAGGTCTTTGAGGCAACGTGAACTACATGCTAGACTTGTAAATGCATCATGGTGGTTTACATCAATTTCGAAGTTTTTCCTATTTTTGAGAATGTTCCATTGCTTTAAAAAATCTAAAGAAATTCAGCCGTATTAAAGTTATTATATCCTAGATTAAAGTTTAGCAAAAAAAAAACCAGAATATTTTGAGGTTATTGAAGTCTTGAAAATGCTTGAAAAAAATTTCAACAATAATTTGAAGTATCTACCATAGATTCTGAAGAAGAGCGATTTTTAGTTTTCCTAATTTTTCAGGTTAGATTCTGTAATTGAAATTGCGGAAAATAATGCTTCTCTAAGAGAACGTCTAATTTTCTACAAGTGTGGATTTTTTCAGATCTTCATTACTTCAGGCGCATTTCACTTACCTCAACGTGGAATATCCCTGTTTGGATCGTCTAAATAAGGACTAATGCGAAAAAAAAAATTTTAACTACGACTTACTTGTGACTAAATTGTCCAGATTAACCAAGGCCGAGTTTTCGCCAAGAAAAGATTGAGGCGTCTTTTTCGTAGCACCAGTACTAGGAGAAGGGTTTGGTAAACTATCACACAAAAGGTTGAGTTCGAACGGATCGCCGTTGTTATTATTGATACTATGATTGTTACCTGTGAAATTGTTAAAATATTTTAATATGATGATATGATTTATGGTGATACGTTGACTATCAAATTGGTTTTATTAACTTTTTCAACCAACCTGTCGACTGCGATTGAACTGTCAACGGCGATCGATTCCTGTTCATGATAAGATCAAAGTCGTCGATATCGTTCGAAGAACTTTGACTTGCAGGTGACCACGGATCGTTCTTTATGTCGCTTTCTTTCGGTTTTGACTGGGGTGATGATGGATCGGGAAGGCTCCACGGTTCGGCCTTCGGCTGGGGTACCGATGTCGTTACTGGGGCCCATGGATCCACGGAAGCCGCAGCAGGCGCGGCTGCACCCGTAGAATCAACTGGAGAACTGGTACCACGCCAGGGAGAAGATTGCTGTAATGAAAAGTTTATTAAACGAATGTTTTCCTAACGACTTTGCTCATTTAAATATATTTTCCCGATATAAAGACGCAAATAAGTAAATTATGTAACGGTTTTAAATAATCAAAATATCGACGCAAAAATTTTACTGGTGTTAATTATGTGTTCAGCTTGACCAATTTCGATATGTTTCTACAGCAACTATGTGAAATATTACACAGAGGAAAATGATCTTGTTTTACCAGGTCCATTTTTGCGAAACTTTTATTGGACAAGACCGGTTTCAATTATCATCCTTTGATTTGACAAATGAAATAGGTTCAATATTAGTGAATATAATTAACAAACATATTAAAGAAGGTGAAAAAGACGAAATAGAAAACAGCACAGACCTCGATCTAGAAGATTTAGAAGACTGGAATGTGCAATCATTTGAACTCGCAACAACGTTTATTTTGATTTTATTAACATTTATAACTATTTCGTGTATCATTTTTAAATTTTCTAAAGCTACAACTAAGCAAGTTGATACCTTTCACCACGAGGGGGAAGAATTGAGGGATTACGCCCCATATTAATCGAATAAAATATTTAATATGAATCAAGATGAAATGTATATTGCCAAAGAATTTTCTTAGTTAACCAAAAGCGACATCCGCTTCGTTTATTATAATCGTACTGTACACTTCATATCGTAAATAAATTGTTTTTTAAAAACATGGGTCCAAAATAAAAAATTATAATTATATATTTTGTATTATTAAATATAAATACCTTTCCGTTTTCTTGGGTTATCAGTCTGGTTAAATACAAATTAGAAGACTCTTATTTCTTTTCCTCGAGCTTTCGGAATTAGTTTATTCCGTCCTCAGGAGAAGCTACAATTGTGGTAGGAAAAGAAATCGCTTATTAACAATGAAAGAATACTTACAAAATTGAGATTAGTACAATTTTAGATGTTATGTGTAACAATTATCGTTAGAACATTTTCGAAATCGTTACGATCAAAAATTTGAATCGATGTTGTCAAATATTCTGAATTTTGAAATTTAAGCCACTATGTGAAAATTTTTAATAAATTAAAGTTTTCTTTTATTAACAATTTCAATCAATAATGAATACCAGTTACTCAAAGACGAAATGTCAGTCCTGGAACTCATGGAACTGTTTGATTGTGCTATCCTGATCATCTCTAAGATAATACGTTTCCTATAATCAGATTCATTGTCCAAAACTTTTGTTTCATTGAAATTTGGAAAATGACCACTCGAAATGGCATGTTGTGCTAAAGCACAAAAATTCTTTCCTGTTCTGATATTACTCTTGTGTTGAGTTATTCTTTGTTTTAATGTAGTAGTTGTTTGACCAATGTATTCTTTTTCGCATTCACCACAAGGAATTTTATATACAACATCACTTTTCTGAAATGTAGGTGTAGTATCTTTCAAATGAGTGAAAATGGTTTTCAATGGTTTGATGTTTTTTGTAGTTATTGCAAAATTTTCATTTTTAAAAAGTTTTTAATTTTTCTGTGAGTTCTTCGATGTATGGGAGAGTTATATAAGTTTTCATTGTGTTTTGTTCTGAAGGATCTCGTGATGTTTCAATAGTTCGCTGTCTTCGTTCTGCAGTCTGATATAATAATTTATTCAATAAACGTTTTGGATAACCATTTTCAATTAAAATAGCTTCAAATTTTTAATATTGAAATCTCTCAATGTTGAATGAGATAAACGACAAACTCTAGATTTTAAATTTTGAATAATATTTATTTTCATTCTGAATGGGTGATAAGACAAATAATGTATGTATCTTTGTGAAGCAATTGGTTTAGTGTACCAATCAGTGATAATAGTATTGTCATCTCTTCGAATAAGTTTAATGTCTAAAAATGAAATTGTTCCTTGACTTTCTTGTTCTACTGTAAACTGAATTTTTGGCTCTATATTATTAATTATATTTAAAATCTCTTCTTTTTGGTTGAAAGGAACAGCAGTTACAATATCATCAACGAATTTTTTACAAAAAGGAAGTGCGAATGATAATTTTTGACGAATCCGATCGACGATATCATCCACTACATATTGAGCTACTATAGGAGAAGCTATAGAACTCATAGCAGCTCCTTCTTTTTGTTTGAAAAATTTGTCTCTATACGAAAAAACATTTGTATTAAACCACATCGAGTTGATTTGTTTGAGAATCTCCAAACTGACGGGACAATGAGGTTGTATTGAAGTCCATTTTTTTGATATTACATCTACGATTAATTTTTCAGTCACATTAGTAAATAAAGAAACAACGTTTAGTTCTATAACTGATAATCTAAGGAAAGTTGGAAATCCTGAATGAAATCAACAAATTCAAGAGATCACGAACATAATAGTAGTTGCTGGTGTCATATGCTTTTGTTAAAACTTCCCTAATGAATTTCGAAAGTTTTGTATTAGGACAGTTAATAGCCGAAAGTATTGGTCTTACATTCATTTCACCTTTGTGGATCTTAGGTAGGCCATAAAATTTAGAAACAGTGGCTTTGTAAAACATGAGTTTGCTAGCTAAGTCACTCGGAGTATTCTTTTGTTTCTTCAAATTAATAATAAAGTTATTGATTTTTTGTTGGTAAAAATTGCCTGTAGTGGATGATCTCCTCGATCGAATTCGTCAAAAATTACCATTCCCACTTCCTTTTTGTAAAAAATTCGTTGATGACATGGTAACTGCTGTTCCTTTCAACCAAAAAGAAGAGATTTTAAATATAATTAATTATATAGAACCAAAAATTCAGTTTACAGTAGAACAAGAAACTCAAGAAACAATTCCATTTTTAGACGTTAAACTTATTCGAAGAGATGACAATACTATTATCACTGATTGCTACACTAAACCAATTGCTTCACAAAGATACATACATTATTTGTCTTATCACCCATTCAGAATGAACATAAATATTATTCAAAATTTAAAATCTAGAGTTTGTCGTTTATCTCATTCAACATTGAGAGATTTCAATATTAGAAAAATAGAAGCTATTTTAATTGAAAATGGTTATCCAAAACGTTTATTGAATATATTATTATATCAGACTGCAGAACGAAGACACCGAACTATTGAAACTTCACGAGATCCTTCAGAACAAAACACAATGAAAACTTATATAACTCTCTCATACATCGAAGAACTCACAGAAAAATTAAAAAAACTTTTAAAAAATTAAACATTTTGCAATAACTACAAAAAACATCAAACCATTGGAAACCATTTTCACTCATTTGAAAGATACTACACCTACCTTTCAGAAAAGTGATGTTGTATATAAAATTCCTTATAGTGAATGCGAAAAAGAATACATTGGTCAAACAACTACTACATTAAAACAAAGAATAACTCAACACGAGTAATATCAGAACAGGAAAGAATTTCGACTGGTCATTTTCCAAATTTCAATGAAACAAAAGTTTTGGATAATGAATCTGATTATAGGCAACGTATTATCTTAGAGATGATCAGGATAGCACAATCAAACAATTCCATGAATTCCACGATTGACATTTCGTCTTTGAGTAACTGGTATTCATTATTGATTGAAATTGATAAAAAAAGAAAACTAATTTATTAAAAATTTTCACATAGTAGCTTGAATTTCAAAATTCAGAATATTTGACAACATCGATTCAAATTTTTGATCGTAACGATTTCGAAAACGTTCTAACGATAATTGTTACACATAACATCTAAAATTGTACTAATCTCAATTTTGAAAGCATTCTTTCATTGTTAATAAGCGATTTGTTTCCTACCACAATTGTAGCTTCTCCTGAGGAGGGAATAAAATAATTCCGAAAGCTCGAGGAAAAGAAAGAAGAGTCTTCTAATTTGTATTCAACCAGACGGACAACCCAAGATTTCCTTACTCATTATATTATTAATATAAAAAGGAGTAATGTGATGAATAAAAATGAAATTGTGATGACATTATAGTGTTCAATTTCCCCCTTCTTAAAATAAAGAAGAGATTGAATATAATGGCGTCTTTTTAATATTTTCCTAACATTTACTAAACTGTTTCATTGATGGGTCTGGCTTTTGAATAACATCATTATGCCTGAGGAAGCTTCATTGTCTTCTTTTATGATGGAGTCATCGGTTGTTTCACTCATGGTTTTATCGCCGCCCATATTCAGTCATAGAAATTATAAGAGACTTGTGCTCTAGACTGGAAATCTTTCATTTTGTCCATGTTTCCAAATACTCTTCCGCTCAAATGTATCACTCAGGTAAGGGAACGTTGAGTGGGTTTTATTAATTACGCGCTCATGGTGAGTACTGAGGATCCCTTACCAAAGTCATATTTATCCCCTCACCTTTTGGGTCGACTGTGAATACGGGCATAGGTGTAAGGGTCATTCTACCTTTTAGTGCAGGTTTTTGTGTCCCCCAGACAAAAAAATGTCGATCTGCCATTTTCTTAATGGAATTAAAAAAATAATTGCGCAACTCATGAAACTTCCGTAATTTTCCCTAACTCCTGGTAACATTTACATTTGAATATTTTGCATATTTTAAGATAATTAAGGGTAACATAGTGGAACTTTATGGTAACATAGGTGTTTTCTATAGTATTGCAAAGTGTCCCCGACCCAATATGCGGACTAACTTAACCAAAAAAAGTATACTTCTTACAGTGTAGTCCTATGCTTTAAAAATTTATTAAGTTTATTTAATATGTTTGCTTTTTTTATGTAGGCCTCATATATTCTTAAAAGCTTTACTTTTTTCAAAATAATTACTTTAGTTTTGTCCCTAAGGAAGAAGCGCAATACGGTACTACTATGTTACTGGTATTTTCTCAAAAAATCGCTTGATGTCACTGCACCGTCAATGGTCGGCTCGATTGGGTAGGTTGGGCATTACAAGAGCGGGGTGGAAAGGAATGCCAGTAAGCCGCGTGCTGCCACTCGGTCGCCGCCATGTAGTGAATCAAGACGTGTGTGTTTATTTGGTGTGCACTTTGTTACCCGGCGAAAAGGTAAGTTTCAGAACTTCTACGTTATGTTTTAACTATTGATACGTGGCATTTATGTCACTGAATTTATTCTATTGTTGGATTTGCAAATTATATGGTCACTTCGTAAATATCAGGCAGCATCATGTTATTTTACAACTGTGTTACCGGCCCACTTTGTTACTCCGCTGTGGTAACGCAGTTGTAAAAATGGTAAGGCCGTTGTAAATATACTCTCTCACTGATTCTTCCTAATTTTGTTTAAGTTGGCAGGTTTAATTAGTACTGTACTGCCATGTTTTTATCTTTTGCAGAAGATCATGCCGCTAACACCAGCCGAAAAACAACGTCGGTACCGAAACAAGCGGAAATTGGACCCTGTTAAAGATGAGGAAGCAAGAAAAAAGGCTCTAGACAGGTACCACAAAAGAAAACGCCTCGTCAAAGACTTAACATCACGTGAACATCGCAAAGTCAAAAGAAAATGGCGGGTCGCTAACAGCAAAAGAAGAGCCCGCATTCATGCCCTGCAATCTATTACAAGAAACACTCCGGAATTGACCCCTCAACCTGATGTACTTCGTGTGAACACTCCACCAACAGGACAAAATGCACCAAATATTCCTGAAAATTGTCCGATACCCGACTCTCGCAGATTGCGGACACCTTCTTTGTCTCCATCTCCATTGTATTCGCGCTACAATTCCAATAAAAAAAAATCTCATGAACAGACGCCTAGACAATCACTATTTCTATCTCGTTCAGCTAAGCAACGATCAACACCAACGCTGACTTCATCAGCTTCTGTTTCTGCGAAGAATCGTGGACGAAAACAGGTGAGAAGGGACAGAACTAAACTCTATAGAGAAAACGTAAATCTGAAAGAAAAGCTAGAAGCAGCTGAGAGAAAATACCAAAAGTATAAGAAGAAGTGCCATAGATTAAACCGAAGTAGAGAGAATGAAGCTAAGGATAATGACTAAAGCCCGGATGTTAGGCAAAATGCCATAAAATGCCATAAAATGCCTATTTTCGTATTTTCTGTCTATTTTGCCTAAAATGGGATTTTATGACTTATTTCGCCTATTTCGAACAATTTATGATAGTATAAAGTGGGAAACCCTAAGATCTCAGGTAGGCAGGATTGGTACATAGACAAGAGATAGTTCCCTTTTTCTAGGAATTGATACAACAACTGTTACTGATGGGAAAACCTAAAACCAGATACCTATAGGTATAAATATATCGTAATACCCATTTCCGTTCAGTTGTTTTTCACCATTCGCCCATTCGGTTCAACTTATCGCCAGCCAATATGCCTAAAGTCAGAGCATCCGAGCAAACAAAATTTAATAAATTAATACTTGAATTCGGTAAAGACGTTTTCAGTAGTGACGGTTCTGTGTTATTCTGCAAAATATGTGACTGTAAAGTGAATTTTGAGAAGAAGTATTTTGTATCCCAGCACATACATAAAAATGCTGCTTCGAAAAATTGCGATAGTAAAAAAACGTGTCTGCTTCCGAATTTCGGCGTTATATCCAATCGACAATCCCAATTCTCTTTGGATTTATGTAAAGCACTGATGGATGCGAACATTCCTCTTTGGAAATTGGAAAATCCTTCTCTAAAAGCATTCCTTGAAAAGTACACCAAAGAACACGTGCCAAGTGAGTCCACCCTCCGGAAAAATTATATTGATGTAGTGTTCCAGGAAAAGATGAACAAAATTAGAAAAGAAACGGAAGGTAAAAATTTGTGGGTGTCCATTGACGAAACAACCGATGCTCTTGGCCGCTACGTAGCCAACGTAATTATTGGAACTATACAATCAACTCACCAGGACTCTAACACGTATTTATTAACAAGTGAAGTACTCGAATCAGCCAATAATTCGACAATAGCCCAATTATTTACCAGTGCGCTCTCATTATTGTGGCCAGATGGAGTGAAACATGACAAAGTGTTGCTATTTGTTTCTGATGCCGCTCCATACATGAAAGCAGCTGGAAAAGTTCTGCAAGTTCTATTTCCAAAAATGGTTCATGTGACGTGTATAGCTCATGCATTGCATAGAGTTGCTGAAGAAGCGCGAAGTTTATTTCACGATGTCGATCTGTTAATATCAAACGTCAAGAAAGTTTTTTTAAAAGCTCCACCGAGGGTGCAAATTTTCAAAGAACTTGCACCAGATCTGCCATTACCACCTCAACCTACAATAACGAGATGGGGTACATGGATATCGGCTGCCATTTATTACGCAACCCATTTCGAGAAAATTGTAGAAATAGTGGATCACCTCGAAAATGATGCACCTTCAATAAAAATATGTAAAGATGTTTTGTCCAAAAAGAATATCCAGTCTGATTTAGCATACATACTTGCACATTTTCATTCAATTCCAACATCAATACAAAAACTAGAAGAGAGGAATTTAAAATTACAAGAGCAATTGAACATTATGGATGAAACAATTGAAAGAATCAATTCTGCGCCTGGATTAAAAGGAGAGTTCATGAAAGAAAAATGTGAAAAAGTGTTGCAGAACAATAGTGGTTTGGTCAAGATGCGCGAAATAAATTCGATTTTATTAGGAGATGGGGTCAGTAATTTCTTGAACCCTACCGAAATATCCTCATTTTTTATGTATGCACCTTTGACATCTGTTGATGTGGAGAGATCTTTCTCGTTGTAAAAACATATTTTATCAGATAGACGACAAAGTATAAAATTTGAAAATTTGAGAAAACTATTGGTAGTTATGTTTAATAAAGAATAAGTATTCACATCGAATGTTTTTTTGTTTTATCTTATCTGTTTTTATCTATCAGTATATAATAAATGCCTATTTTAAGTGGCTATTTTGAGTATTTTTATTGCCTTTTCACTGCCTTTTTTTAACGAATTTATAGTGCCTAAAGTCCGGGCTTTAATAATGACAAAACAGCTGAAAAGTACAAAATTTTGACGAATGCGATAAAAGAACGGTACAAGAAAATTAAGAGTCGAAAAGAAAAAAGAATTTTCGCGAAAATATTTGAAGAACAGACGATTGCAGCATCGATGAAGAAACTTGATATACTTCGGGACACCCTTGACCTGCAACAGGGATATTTCAGAAAAAGCACACTGACTCCAAAAACGACGATATTACGTGCAAAAGTCATTCAATTTTTCAAACGGGATGACATCTCAAGAGCCACTGCAGGAAAAAAGGAAACAATTACATTCAAACAAGAAAAAGTACAAAGAAGATACTTAGTAGACACGATGAAAAACCTCTATAAGTCGTTTAAAAAAGAAAATCCGGATTTGAAATGTTCCTATAGTTACTTTTCCAGACTCAAGCCATTCTTTGTTCTTACGCCATCAATTAGTGCCAGAGAAACATGTCTGTGTAAAATGCATACCAACATTCAACACATGGCCAATTGTCTGCACAAACACAAATGCATTGTAAGTTCTGATCTCAACCAAATTTTATCAGATCGGGTTTGTTCGACGAATTCTTTGTCTTGCATGACTAGCAAATGTGATGATTGTTCTACAAAAAAGACTGATTATAATAATGCTGTTGAAACTGAGTTAAAAGTTAAATGGCCACAATGGGTAAGAAAGACTGAAATTATAGAAAAGGACGGAAAGAAAATAAAAATATCAAAAAATATCAAAGAATTTATCGAAGGCACAATAAAAGATCTGATTGATTCATTTGAAGAGTATCTCAAAGACTTTGCACGCCATTGTACATTTCATCAAAACGCAGCACACAAATTACAGAAAGTGCATCGATGGACTTGGTGAAGATGAACTAGTTATGCACATAGATTTTACCGAGAACTAAAACTGCAAAATGCATGAAGAAATTCAAGGCCACCACTTTGGTAGTTCTCGGAATCAGGTGTCTTTGCATACTGGAGTGTATTACGTCAAGGGACCTAATTCTAATATTGATATTCATTCCTTCTGTACTGTATCAGAAAACAGATCGCATAATCCAGCTGCCATTTGGGCACATCTACACCCAGTGCTCCACATGATTAATGAAGAGTATCCTTGGGTCAAATTTATTCATTTCTTTTCTGATGGCCCAGCTACACAGTACAGACAAAAACAAAACTTTTATTTTATGTGCACAAGACTTTTCGACGAATATGGCTTTAACAAATTTACTTGGAACTATTTCGAAGCAGGCCATGGAAAAGGCGCTGCTGATGGTGTTGGTGGGTTTTTGAAACGAACGGCTGATCAATTAGTCGCTACAGGACAAGACATAATTAATGCCAAACAATTCTTTCTTAATTTGCGTGACAAAAGCAAGATCCTAATGTTCCTGTGACTAATGAAGAAGTTGCTCTTATGGAAAAGGAAATACCCGATTTTGTGCCACCTTTAGTTGGGACCATGAAAGTTCACCAAACTTTTTCTGAAAATTCTTGCAAACTTATGTACCGTGAATTAAGTTGTTACTGTAGTCGTGGAATATGTTCTTGTCTGCAACCAAAAGAATATGCTCCAGTCAATGATTTGGTAATTTAGGATGTACAACCAACTGCAATCGAATCTCCACTTGATGAGCTGACTGTTGATATCATAAAAAAACCACTCCATTCGCTGTTTCATCAAATTTACTCCTCGGACACCGCCAGCAGTGACGACATACCTCTTTCTGCGTTTAGAGACATTTCCAACAATAATAACCACAATGTACCCAGTACTTCAAAACAAAGTGACGAACTACTTCAGAAAGAAAATCTGCATTCCAGTAAAATCTTTGCCTGAACAACTTTGTTAATGTATTGATTCAAGCTTTCGCGGCCCACGTTCACTGTAACACTGTTTTTTATCGGGTGTAACGGCCGTCGTCTGTTGGAATTGCTTCCTAACGTTTCAGTTCAGTTCAGTTTTCATTAGTGCATCGGAGATGGCGACACCTCTGAAGAAGCTTGCCACTCGTGCAAGCGAAACGTTAGGAAGCAATTCCAATAGACGACGGCCGTTACACCCGATAAAAAACAGTGTTATAACTTTGTTAATGCTGCACAAATGTGTTACCATTATGTCCTTATTTCTAAGTACAGGTTTTTCAATTTGAGTTGTACAATTGGCATAATAAGCTACATTACAGATATATCAGATGCAAGATAATATTTTTTAATATCAATGTCAAATACGTTGTTAAGATATTTTTACATATATACATTTTATGTCAAATCTTTGTAAACAAAAGTGCACAACGGTAACATAGTTGTCATTTAATGTGATTTATAAGAGTTAATTAATGACAATTTCTTATTATAATTATAGAATTATGGAAGAGAAAGATTTATGTTCCTAAAATACGTTTTGTTAATTGTTTGTTTGTAATAAGTGACTGAAGCTGGTCAATAAAAATATTTAGATTGGTAACAAAGTGGTTTGATTTTTCTACCTTGGTCTGCAAAACCTGCATTTTCAGAAAGAAATATGTACAAAATTCGCTGCTGGCGGTTAATTTCAATTGTCTGGATATAATTACGCATAAAAACAGTTAATTTACTTCATTTATCTCTAATGACAAAATTTTCAAAACCCATTTTCAGCAGTGCAAAAACCTGCACTAAAAAGTAGAATGACCCGTAATCTATCACGAAAAGCGCAATTATTCAGCAGCAACAAATACTAAAAAAGATTTCAGCAGCGCGCATTGACGGGATTATGATCAAATCGATAATTTTTGCTAATAAAATTGTTTCTCAGTTCAAGTAGAGATGGTTTTGTTAAAAGAGCAAGTTTACATAGTTGTTATGATTAATTTCCCATTAATTTCTTGATTTTGATCATTGTGATAACTCTTCTACAATGAGTTAGAACACTCGAACAAATAACCAAGGGATTCATTTGTATATGTTGTTATAAAGGTTAATTAGCGAAAACGATGCGCCACCTATTGAGGTTGCTGATTTTTCTAGAAACATCTGGTTGGTTTGCGAATATTCTAAAAGGTGGCGCTCCGTAAAAAAAATACCTTAGACATCGCAAACAGTTCAATTCACAGTTAAGGAAGTACATTTCGAGTTAGACATCTGTTGATTACAAACGCTGTAATAGAAGAAGTAAATTTGTTTCATCATAATAACCACGGAAAAATCGTAATAGATACACGAATTGTTCTTTTAAATATAGATAAAACTACTCAGTATGTTTTCATTACTACCAACATAGTTGAATTTAATAAACTGGTCAGGTAAACTGGGTTACAACAGCACTCTTTAGAGTAGTTTCTGTTATTTTTCATAATTGAGTACATACCTGACGTTGTTGCGCAGGCATTCCCCAAGGATCCACCTGCACCAAATTATAACCATCTGATTGGGATCCACTTTCTCCTAGGTTCACATCCAATAAGTCAACCATATTGCCTGTCTTTTTATCATGATTCCTACCAATGAATTCTTAAGTAGGTAAAAGGAAAGATCGCTTAAACTCACTTGAAATCCTGCTGACTTTGGCTTAGAGCCAACTGTAACCGTACATCATCCGATTTTCGTTTTTGTTCTTCTTGCTCTGCCTCTTCCCTGGACATTGCCAAGGCTAATTGTAATTGCAACTCCTCCTCTCCGGCCGTTTGTGGTCGGGCGATCTCAATCTCCCTAGGTATATCAACTAGGAAAAATTTTGTTTCATTACTGGTTTGGTTTATACAAGTAATAACAAACCTGCGTCGCGGCTACCGCTCCAATCGCCTCTGAAAGCTGGATATCTAGGACTTGTGGGCGTATCCAAACCGGTGTCACTACCAAACCCACTTGCACTTTGCGCAAATCGTTCCTTGGCCTTCAAAGCCCTGGCCCTTTCGTTTTTCAATTTATCATCGTCTTTCAGCAGATTAACCAGCTGCTTCGCCTTCTCCCTCACATTTTGACCTTGATCCTTACCCTCTTCGATGTATTGAAAATCCTTGAGCGTCTGTATCGCAAATATGTTCTCTTTACACTGTTGTCCAACTTTCTCTGATCCCGTTTTTATCAAATACTCCAATAGCACCAAAGCTTTATAAACGTGACGCCAGTTACGACCGTGATCGTTGAGACGTTTCCACACCATTTGCATGATTTCAGTGAAGGCCATTACGTTATAGGTTAAATCGGCGATTTCCGCCATCAGGGTGCTGCTCGGGCCCCATGGATCGTTGGATGTGGCTTCTCGTACTTTTCGCTGCGCGTCCGAGTAATTATGAGCGATATTTTTGATGTTACGTCTGATGCCAGCCACATTCACTTGCATGTCGTGCGAGCCCCGCCTCATCTAGAAAAATGAAATGAAACGGTAATGTTCGTTTGAAGTGTGACTTAGGTTAATTTTATGGATTTTACTTACTGTTATTTGTTGTTGATAGTTTAGGTTGTTAGTTCCCAAAAAGTTGAAGCTGCGAAAATAATTGCGTTATGAATGGGCTGTGGGCATGCGAACCAAAAGCGTATCGCACAGCTTAAAACTTGTAGGTTTTCATTGTATATGAGGGAATATTAATGTTTTAAAGAGGCACACACATTTGATGTATAGTATATTCCTAATGCGTCTAGGTGCAAAAGAATAAGTAATATAATTTTGATTTCAAGTAAGTTTCTATGATTCTAAATTTTATATTTTATTTAGATAAATCTAATTATTTGTAGTAGGGTTTGGTTGGAATTTGGATCAACAAATGATGGGTGTATGAAACCCTCATTGAATGACGTCAAATTTAATCCATTTTTCACGTTTTCCCTACAAGGGAAATCCAACAATGAATGAATTCATTCATCTATACTGAACGTATGGTATTTGCTTAAAAGCATATGTGGAATTTTTCTATTATTTTGACCTTAGTATCGACACTGATGTCATACACTCAGCATATAAAAATTTCGATTTTTATGAACACAGTACGTGACATCATTATCACATGAACACGTAATCACATTAATATTACAATAACAAGGTAGCTACTGAACATGTAAACAGCAACGGAACCATTTACATTAAAAATTCTCATCATCAAAACCAGGCCAACCAATAATGTCTTAAAAAATAAATTAACTTCATTTTGTATAACACACAACCTAAATTCCTGAAAACGCTTAAATATTCACGTTAAGCTGTATTTTACATTTTAAGCCAGTACGATTAAAACAAACATCACTCACCAATTTCTTCAATTAATTTCAATTCTTTATGGATTGATCACAACAAGTGTACGTCAAAGTATTCAAACAAACACTTTTGTTTACTTTTTGCTCACCAAAAATAAACTCTGTAGAAATAAAACGACAAATTTAGCCCTTCCTAAAGATGACACCACACTTTTTCCATTTACATTTTTTCCATTTACTAAATTCAAGATGGCCACCGTGATCGTGACAGAGGATGTCATCGTTTATTTAACACATAAATCATTTTATCTACCTAACAACCATTAACCTACCTTTATTACTAAATAATTAATCAAATCAATTTTATTCCATACGCTGTACCTGTAATTAAAGTAACTATTTGACCTACTCGTCTCAAAATGACGTCACAAATATCACAGAACATATTTTCCGGTTTTTTAAATCTATGATTCACATGTAATCATTGTGAAAAAATTGTTCTCAAATAATAAAGTAACGATAAAAAAAAACGATGTCCGGTTTAACGAAAAGTTTACGTTCGCTCTGCAGAAACAAATCGTTGCTTAAACAATTCATCAGCAGGCCACTAACCATAGCATCAAATAAATGTGTGCAAGAAAAATATTCTTTTGCAACCAAATTACATCTTTGCCTCAGGTGATTATGCCTTTACAAAAACCACGTATAGCTGTTACAAATCAGCCCCCCATCATAAATACGCTCCCAATTACATAACTAACATAACCTAACTTTGATAGATTCAACGGCGATTTTACGCCCGTGATTTAAAGCAAAAACCAACTCATGATGAAATAGTTAAACGGGTCCTTGATGTATGCGCTTCTTACGATAAAGTTACAGCGGAAAAGGTATTTACACGAATTTTTCGTTTTAGAGACCAAGACTGCCACTCGACAGGTTTTACAGCGGCAAACCTCCCCTTACTATCGACTTGATACAACAGAGGGTTTGCTTGGTACTCAAATTGTACGACAAAGTCAATCCTGAAAAGGTATTTTCAAATTTTTCTAACCATGACTGTGGAGTCTTGGGTCTCAATTTTAATTATTAATTAATCGTTTTTTGTATACATACTTTTATTTTTATTTTTTTCAGTTAACATTAGACTCTCATTTTATCAACGATTTGGGTTTGGATTCGTTGGATCATGTTGAGGTGATCATGGCCATGGAAGATGAATTCGGATTTGAAATTTCGGATGCAGATGCAGAGAAACTTTTAAGACCTAGTGACATTGTCAAATATGTTGCGGATAAGGAAGATATTTATGAATAAGTTGTATCCTTCTAGTAGAATTAAATAAATACTGTAACAGTTCCTCGTTTTATTAGAATAATTTCAATTGTATACATCAACAAGGTTCACAACAATTTACTTAATATTTTCACCATATGTTTGCTTCATGTTTTAAGATACTTCATAACAACGTCACTGTTTAATAAGCAGATAAATTAAGTCTAAAGAAAAAAACTGACTATACAAAGAACTTAGAGTTGTCAACAAACATTTTGGATTTGGAAGTGTTCAAATTAGTTTCGAATAACAGGACTCTGCTATGTATTATATCGGAAACCTCTCACCAACGTTTTAGAGGAAATTAGAGGTAGGATTTTCTTTTTTCACTGAATGTTAACAAGTATGTTGAATTCTGAAAACACTTCTTTGATCAATTTGTGAAAATGAGAGGAACGTTCTCGGAATATCAAAAAAGATATAAAACGTGGAAATTATCGCAAAGATTAGAAGGAAATAAGAATTATAGATTTTTTTCAATTTTAGCTGAAGCGTGTAAAAATGATCAAACTTCTAAGTTAACCATAATTCCAAGAGATTTTCAACCATTTCAAAGTTAAATCATAGAATCACCCGACTTCTATGGAAATTTCAAAGTGATTCGATGTTTGAAAGATATACAGAGAAAACGAGAAGACAATTTGATAACTCCAGTACTTTCTTAAACTAAGTATGACCCGTAATGTCCATAAAGCCGTGTTTTCTCACTGTAAAAGAAAAAATCGAAATAATTGGATTAATATGATTCAAGTGATGAGTAACTACAAAAACAAAATTAACTGGGACAAGCATGTTTGAATAGTCTTAATGCAGCGACTTAAAAAAAAAACTTTCAAAGTACGTAATATATTTAATCACTGCCACTATCATCATTTCTTTTTCTTTTTTTACAGAGAATTTGTTCAACTATATTTATTAATCGTTCCCTTTGTTGTGAGCTTTTCTCCAAATATTTTTCTATAACGACAAACTGTCGCTTTCGCTCCTCTCTATCCAGTCTGATTTCATTTAGTATCAGATCAGTTTCATTATTGAACATTCTAGAAGTATCTGATTCTGTATTTTCTGTCAATTTTGGTTCTAGTCCCGAGTGACTGGAGGATGGTTGATCGATACTGTCCCTTATTCTTGAACGTAATAAGATGCGTTTCTTTCCTAAAAAATACCCAATGAAATAGAATTAATTTTAAAATGTAACAAACAAACCCTCACCAAGGATACTGCGCATCTCGTCAAAGAAGACTGGCTTTTCTTCTCTACTAGCATCAATTCTTTTTTTGTTTTCGATGTATGTCACATATGATCGCATTAAGTTTGCAAATTTTTGCCGACATTTTTCTGCCGGTCTTGGGCCGAGGGGGAAACCCTTTTCTTTAATTGCCGAAGCTATCGACAACCACAATTTCCATTTATGAGTTTTTGTATCGTTAAATAGCGCCGCCTTTTCGCTCCGTAATTGCAATAATAGTCTTGTGGCCTCTAAATCCACTGCATCTGGTTTTCCTTTCCCCCAAAGAACTTGTTTTGTACATGGATCTTGCTGTGTCTTCACTGTTGCAGGCTCTGAAATATTTTAAATTTGACATAGATAGTTTGGAAAAATATTAATTCACCATAAGAACCTGAGTGACTGAATGATGGTTGATTGTTTCTCTCCTTAACTTTTGCAGGCTGTGTGGCGCGTTTTCTTCCTAAAAACACCCAATGAAATAGAATATTTTGAAATATTTATTACACGAAACCTCACTAAGAATACTGTGCATCTCTTCAAAAAAAATAGGCTTTTCTATTGCTTCAACATCAGTTGTTCTTCTCTTTTTGATGTATGTAAAATATGCTCGCATCAAATTTGCAAATTTTTGCCTACATTTTTCTCCCCCGTTGGGACCAAGGATGAAACCCTTTTCTTTAATTGCCAAAGCTATCGATAACCACAACTTCACTTTACGACTTTTCTTGTCATCAAATAGCGCCGACTTTTCCCTCCGTAGCTGCAACAATAATTTTGTGGCTTCCATATCCACCGCATCTGCTTTTTTTTTCACCCAAATAATTCCATCCTTATTTACATCCTCCGTCATCAGTGTCTCTGGCTCTGAAATATTTCAATTTTGGTGTGCATAGCGCATGAAAATATCAATTTACCATAAGTTACTAAATTTGGGGTTCGACTATCAGTCTCTTCTTGCTGTGAATTAATGAATATTGTTGCTAGTTGTGGATCTGAAATATTTAAATATTGATCTGGATACTTAGTAAAAATTTCATTTTACCATTGTGAATCCTGTTTGCCAGTTCAAGATCTCTTACAATTATTATGTGCTCTTCGCCTTCAACATTTACTACAACTTCGTAACGCTCCATTTTTCAATGCTAGAATGAAGAATGAATTTAAAACATTTTGTGTGTGTTAAGATAACCAGCATTTGAGGAATCTTTCCTGGCGGTTACCTGCTACAACTAGTAAATCAACGGTCATCATTTGGTTTTTAACTGTATCGGTTTGCTGCTGTAGTTCTCCATATGACATTGCACATGTCTACAGTTGAGACGAATATATAAAATATACTTGCGTTAAGTTTACCAAAGAAAATTTTTTTGAAATGAGCTTTTTAAAACTGAACGACTCATTTTAACAAGTGAAACATTTTGAAACGAACAAACCAAAATGTTATTTGAGGTTAAACAAAATTTATGAAATGCATATAAGTAAGACTACTATAATGCTAATAGCATAGACCGAAGGGACGCAAACACTGGGAGACGGCTATATCATGCAATGTAAATCTGCATAAGTCTGTCCTTTCTGGAAGGTACCTAATTACCCTCTACTTTTGTACCATGGTCTTGCACATGGAGGGAGTGAATGGCTCCGGCATAGACCGCGCAAGTGCTTACGTCACAAGACGTGAAATGTCAAAAGCAGTTTCCAAACAAACATTAAATTGCATTGAAAAGCCCATAAGACGAATTTCAAAGGCCCTTATTTTCAAATGAGTCACATTTATTGAAGTAAAAATGCTGGTATGGTAAGCAGAAGTGCTCCAGCTTTCGTTTGGTGTACTTATATAGTCATTTGCGGTTACCAAATTGGTTGTATTTTAAAATTTCTGTTTTTTTTTTAGGTTATATAAGTTTCGTAGATAAATATCTGTATTTTTGTACGCTCAAGAATGATTTAAGCAAAGACGAACCAGTATGTGTATGAGGTTGATAGCGATGTAGCACCTAGGAAGTGCCGTACTATATTTAAAATGGGTTTAATGATTTTTGAAAGAACATCTTTACATAAATATGTTTCTGAAGTACTCTTGCTAAATTTTAATGCCTAAATAAGTTTTTATAGGAGTAACTTGAGGAATGACAATTTAAAAACAGTTGTTAAGATGATGAACTTGAATTGAAGTAACATATTCCAAAGTAATAATTTGGGTATTCCCCAAATCTAAGGTAGATTAGGTTGCTGGGTTGTTTTATTTTCATAACGTTGTAAAATATTTATTGCTTCCAGTACACGTTTGGGTTGAATCCTTTACCTGCAGCTAATGGACTTAAGAGGGAATAAGTTTCGAATAATATGGAAATCCAATTTATTTTAGTAGAAATAATTGATGAAATAATACATTCATATTATACATGAAATAAACTTATCTCCACATCATAAACTTTGTTTTCAATGGAACTAAATATTTTTGCCGTTATGCCACGAGTATGTGCATCAAATATAAATGTTGTTACATGTCCGGATTCAACAGTGTTCTCACCTCTGCTGATCAATTTTTTCTCACCAGCTGCTGTGAAAAAGTCTACTATAGCACTAAAGTTTATTACACGAGCCATACTTATCTGAAAACAAGTATATTAGTATTTTATTAACAGAGAGAAAGTTAATTATTATGAGAAAGAAACCATATAACCTCAAAATCCATTATTCAATAACGGCTTCCGCAACTTGTAGATGACATTATTTCTACATATATACACCAATTGAAAGATAAAACACTGGGGCTTACCATCAAAGAACTTTCAAAGTGATAGGAATCTCAATCTTCGAAATATACGCTTTCAAAAAATCGCTTATGGGCTTTTCAATGCAATTAAATGTTTGTTTGGAAACTGATTTTGACATTTCGTTGGTGGTGACGTCACGCTTGCGCGGTCTATTGTGATGCTATCAGCTGATCGTGAAAGTTTTAAGGTTATAAAGTTATTTATCAATTTCTAGCTATCAATTTAAATATATTCAATACCATTATTTTCAACTCAACAATTACAACAGAATAGAGATAAATATATTAATCGACAAATCGAAATAATACTGTTTTTTCTTATATGACAACGTAAATAAAAATGGACTGCGTGTGTTTGTTCTCTTAGAATACCCAGTAACGCGGTGTACGCGGCTTTAGGAACGCATGCGCTTGACGATCCTGGCCCCTTCGAGGAAGAGAGACAAAAAATTTCCCATTTCACTCTCTCCGTGATACCTCCACTTATGGGCATTAGCATTATTGTAGTCTTAGTTATATGATGAAATGTATATGTATTTATATTTACATCAATCAGTATATGTTCACTGGGATGTTTCAGAGAATATGTATATACATATGTCAAAAGTTCTATTTAGGCGATGAAAAATGTAATTTTTCCATGAACTGTTTTCAAGCGGAAGAAAAAATATAACCGTCATTTTTCATCGGCTCGAATACGATTCATGGAAAAATTAAAATTTTTCATTCCCTTGAATACGGTCAATAAAACCGAACATTACTCACTTCGGTCTTACCTCACTTCTTGAATACGGTTATCTCTTTTGTTGTTCTGTGCGGTTATCAGTAGTTATGAGACGCAGTAGAGCGAATAACTTGACGCGCTAATGGATAGTTTTATAGACAAACTAACCTTATTTGTCTATGTATAAGTTATCTCTGTTCATCGCTCGAATGATCCAAATCCTTGGTAACACCGAAGAAATAAACACTTTGGTAAGTCCATGTTTCAAATTTATGTAAGAAATTAAGTCAAAATACTATTTCAGAAAATATCTATACCAACATCAAATGATTTTTTGAACAACTGATTTTAACTGCACACTTAAGATCGATAAGTTTTTGGAATTCGTTTTACGATTAATAAGAAACCGAAGGTGCATTAAAACCGAAAGCAGAAGAACCATGTGCTGACTATAATGAAGTATAGAAAAGATCAGTAAATAAAAATAAGAAATTTGGATGTGACATTTGTAAATATGCACATGAATACTGGCTTCAAAGGCAGAAAATTTTAATGTTACTTGTGCAATTATTTCGCTTATATTAAACATAATTTGTTGAACCATGTAAAGAAACATGATACAGAAAAAACAGAATTTTTATGTAACTGTTGTTAATTAGAACAAGATAGAAATTTTGCTTGGAAATTTATATGAATGGACATTTGAAAGAAACCAAGTGTTATCTTTGTAGTTTCGTAATCCTTGTAAAAGAGTCATGGATAATATTCATAGCAATAATTTGACTGAGAGCAAGAAATTTGTATGTGAAATTTGCACATATAAAACAAATTCAAAATCGAACTTTAAAACACACAATAATAAGCACACCAAGGAGAATACATATGAATGTAACTTTTGTGATTTTGTCACTATTTACAAGGATAGTTTTTCAAAACACATGAAAAATATTCATACTGCTGATTCAGACAAAGACAAGAAATTCAAGTGTGAGTTTTGCGAATATAGAACAACTTCCAAAGGATATTTGCTGAGACATTTGAATATACACACCAAAGAGAAAACATACAAATGTAACATCTGTGGTTTTGTAACTCCTCATAAAGGCAATTTGAATATTCATTTAACAAACATTCATACAGATCCTGAACAAGACAAGAAATTCAAATGTGAGATTTGTCAATTTAAAACAACTTCCAAAGGTTATCTGGTGCGGCATTTAAATATACACACCAAAGAAACAGAATTCAAATGTGACCTTTGCACATTTTCAACTTACAACCATAGTAGCTTCAAAAGTCACAAAAAGAACTCTCACATTCGAGCAGTAATGGACAAAAAATTCATATGCGAAATATGCAGTTATCAAACTGATCTTGAATGGAAAATTAACCAACACTCGAATACACATTCTGAACAAATAAATAACGTTGAATTAGAAGATAATCTAAAGCAAAATGTAAGTGAAACAAACATCAAATGCGAAGAAGAGATAATTGAAGTAGGTCCAGTGGAGCTGCAGTTTGCTATAAAAGAAGAAAGTTTTGAAGTGATTCAAAAAAGTATACCAGTGGAATAATTTTTTTCAGTTTGGTAATATGAAGAAATACATTTATGTGTGTTGAGATTGATTAACTTGACCGTACTAAAATACAACAAAAGTCACAAATTACTTTGTATGTAATAGGAATTAGTGATAGCAGTTGGAACTTTTTGTTTACCTTTTTTTAAAATAAATTTCATCAGATTATTTCTGAAGGTGTTTAATAAGTTCCTATCCTAAATAAAAGAAATGAAAAGTAGACGAAAACAACTTGAAAAATATATATCAATTCAGTTTTTTTTAAAGGTTTTAAAGCTATTCAATAAATTCTTGTCCTAAACAATACGTAAACGAAAAACAACTCCAAAATCTTTCTACAATTTAAACAAAACACCTCAATAAAATCAATCCACAGAGAATCGCGTCCGAACACGGCGCAGGACCGAGTGGCCAGCAACACGAATCGGTCTTGACCAAAGAATATATACATACTGAACAAGAAGCGTCACTCCCACGCAAAATTCGTATAGGATTTTTAGTGCGCAGGTTACCTAAATATAACGGATTGACATAAACAGCTGATTTCGCACCAATAAGAAATAAGATTTCACTTTGGCGCTCAAACACCTTTAAAACTTGCCAGGACCGGATTTAAGGGGATGACGGAAATATGTTCCAAAGTTACGTGAGATGAATGGTTTTTCTTCGTTCAAAACTTATTGTGTTAATCAAATATCAAAACTTTATGTCTGATTTGTTTCCATCCCCTTTGACTCAACGATAATCAATTCGAATAAATTCCTGAGTCCGTGCGTTTAGCGTTTTGTTAGTGCGCAGACTACCTAAACTCGCTCAAGGTCACAAAAATCTGTTAGTACGATTTTGTTCCTAAATTACCGAGAGTGACGCTTCTTGTTCAGTATGTATATATTCTTTGGTCTTGACTTCGTCGGGCCCGCAGGAGTGTCTGTGTCTCTGCGGGTTTGTCCGGGTACCAGCTCACTGTACCCCGCCGGCAAGAAAGGTTGGGAACGTTTCAAGGTGTACTACAGAATTATTCTGTCAGGTCAGGTGTGCCATAGATCAATTGATATTAGTTCTCATCGCCTTTTAATTTGAGGTTGAAAGTTGACCTTTTTATCGGTGAATAATCCTATTTTCATAATTGCTTACTTGTGTGAGAGATGGCTAAAAACACGTCTAGTTCAGCATTTAGGAAAATCGATGTTGACCAATACTGCGAAGACAATTACAAAGAAGATGACACCGACGGGGACCACCCGGCCGGACGAAAACGAAGTCAACAGTTTATTACAAAAATATCCTTTTGACTACCTTTCTATTTACTTATTATTAAAACTTATACAATTGTTCCTTAAAAATTGATACAGGAAAAATTTGGATGCGTTGAAATTGGTTTTAACAGATGCACCACTTGGAAGCAAAAATCAACAAGCTAAGGTAGGCCTAAAATGTCTGGAAGCTCATACTATAACTAGGATATTCTTTAGTATATGTCCTTCTGAATTTCGGCTTGACCGATTTATGGCAGATAGAACACTATTAGAGGAGTACATATGTGAAATCCTAAAGAACTATTATAAACAATCTGTAATTTACAAACTTCAAATATTGCTATTTTTGTATTTTATCGTTGTGAAGTCACTTCTTTTGTAAGGCTCTTTGTTCTAGGGTAGAATTTATATGATTTTATATTGGAAAGCTAGAAGTTTGTTTTTTTTTTCAGGATAATGCCTTCAATTTGACCCTCAAGGTACTACTGTCAATTAAACCTCCACAAATTGAAGAAAGTATGAACCAGTTATCTCCTGAACTGTTGGATGTTGCTATGAAATATGTATACAAAGGATTTGAATATCCTTCTGAAGGAAGCAGCGCTCATCTTCTGCTTTGGCATGAAAAAATCTATAACCAAGGTGGTGTAGGTTGCATTGTCCGCGTCCTTTCAGATACCAGGAGAGCTTGAAAGTTTCTATGTGATACTCCTAGATTGCATTTATTATCGAATATGAACTTAAATTTCAATTTATTTATCGTAAAAATATAAGTTCAGTCTTGCAAGCACCAAATGTTTTGTAAATTAATCGATTATTTTTGCTTTTTCATTATAAATTTTGTATTATTATTTATGGGGTGGACTGTTAATCGACAAGTTCTGCATATTGATTAAACCACCATCAAGAACTTTACTGTATTGTACTGCATGTTTTTTGTTTTTATCAATATTTTATTGAGAAGTATCAACATTACAATCATTTGAATAGCGTGCATAATTTTTTCATTTAGGTATAATTGTGGCCCTCTTCAGCAGATACTAAAAAAGGTAAAAATTATTTTGAAAATGAAAAATTACAAATTTTTGGGTATTAGTAGAGTATTTAATTGATCCTGACGATTTGATTCGCGCATCTTTGATCCAGCGATTCCTGTGTTTATCCATGTCGCTGATATTTAAAATTCAACGACAAATGTTATGTATGTTTGGTTCCAATATTGATTTTACTGGCCAAAAACTGAAACTTGATAGCTTCATGCCTAATGGCATGAAAGAATTTTTATAGGGTACGATGAATTTTCATTCTTTTTCTAGGAGTACGACACTCCATAACTGATGCCCATATTCATACTCCCCACTTGAGGGTGAGGGCGCCCTTAAGTATAAGAACGCGTTTCATAGACCTTACCAGAGAGTAGAGAGTCTGTTCTCTGCTCTCTGACCTTACTCAGAGAGGTGAGTGTAGCTTGACACGCCCTCAACTTAAGGGAAGGTGGAAGGTCCCTTAAGATGAGAAAACAATGCATCTTGTCTCGAGAAGCTCTTCTTCTTCATGTCTTGTCATTTTAATCTCTTTGTATCGATTGGTTATATTTCTGTTTGTGAAAATCGAAACTGTTTGCTGACGAAAATTGAGGAATTTCATGAATATTTTGAAAGCGATGGTGAAAACGAGGAAAGTGTCAGACCTAAAAAATATATAAGAGACATGGAAAATCCGTTAGGTGAAGCAATTGAGAATTAGTTGATATATCCCAAATTTCGCGACTTAAGTGCATAACGCTAATTAATAGCAGTCGGGTATATTCGTTTCTGCATTAGAACGTAACAAGAGCACAAAATGCTAAAAACATAAATATTACATTCACGAATTACTAAATTTTTTATTATTGGCAAAACAGATGTACCCTTTTTTAACTATCAAATTCGTGTTCTGTGCGTGCCTCTCTTTTATTTGTTCTGTGCGTGCCAAAACAAGCGACCACAGAACATATATTTTATAAGAAACGGCACTCTTATGCAAATCGTCGGTCGCTTAATACACAGAACATATAATTGAAAAGAAACGAAACTCCTATACAAATCGTCGTTCCCTTATTTTGGCAGGCACAGAACGCGAATTTGACAGTTAAAAGCTGGGTACATCTGTCTTGCCAATATGATAAAATTTAATAATTCGTGAAAGTAATAATTACCTTATTCCGCATTTAGTGCTTTTTTACGTTTTAATACAGTCAGAAAGTAATATACCCGAGTGCTATTAATTAATGGTAAGCACCTAACTCGCGAAATTCGGAATATATTAACTAATTATTTTTCGTTAGGTTGGTTCAACTGAAGCTTCTGAATACCTTTTTTGCCCTCATTCTCACTTAATGAAGCATATTTGAGCTCAGAATTTTCATAATAGCTTCAAAAAGTGAAGATTCATCATATTTTACATCCATATTGGAGATTTGCTACGAAAAATTTGATTACAAAATATGCAATAATAATCAGTGGCGTAGCTACCTAGGGGCTAGGCGGGGCAGTGCCCCGGGGCCCTCAAGCTCAGGGGGCCCTCGAATCCTTATCAGAAATATCGATCGAACTGAACTTTTGGAAATTTGTCCCAATTTCAAAATAAATATGACAGGTTGCAACCCCACTTTAATCATGGCAACTCAGTTGAGAGGAAAGCAAATGTTATGTCTAGGCAATTCCCCTAAATGTTTTCTGTAGGTTGGCAGTCTTGTCAATTTGACGAATAGTGATACGTGCGTTTTATTATTCATCGATGTGCTTTTTATTGTGAATTCGAGTTAAGATTTCTTTTCCGAGAGTGGTCAAAAAATTAATGCTGTATCAGGAGTAAGTAAGCGAATGTCAATAAACTTCTTTCCATTCTGCTTGATTCATCTCGCACACCATGGGCGCGGATTCGCGTCTTCATGAAAGTTGATTTCAAATTCTTCCCATATCGCGGGAGTTTATAATAACAGTTTGATTTATTACTCTTGTGTTTATTAAAGTATGAATATCATCAGGGCGGCTTTGGTTTCTACTTTGAGTCAATCGGTACCGTTCTGTTAGATATCGAATTACGATATTTTCGAATAGGCATATAATGTCTATTTTAGTCCGAAACCTACGCGTGATTGAAAATTTGAGTGCCACGCCAGGGACGCGAATTCGCGTCGCGGTGTGCTGTATGTGTAATAACGTCAGGCGTGCGACGAACGACGATATACGTTCAAAAACGAATGGCAGTGAACGTGTCACGTCGTCAGTAAACAGTGAGTACCTACCTACTCGAGCACAATCTAATATTGTATTGTTTAAATAAATTAGAGAACTAAAATTATGGATAAAAAGAAGAAACTCAGTGGTGCATTTAAACGCAAACAACGCCAAGAACGAGAAGATAGTAAACAAAAATTGCCCAAAATTGACAAGTTTTTTAGTCAGCCTTCTGCAAGTAGATCTGGCCTAAATATTTCTATTGATAGTGACTCAAATAATGTGGTAACTGCAGTGTTGGTTGAGAAGCCTACTGAAGAAGATTCGACAATTATTGCAGTTGGAGATACCTCCGCCGCCGATCATGTGAACGTGGATGATGTTTGCATGAAACACATCAGAACGAAGGGTTTGGAGAAACAACAGACCTCTACATTTCTCGAAAATGTCTACGACAAATCTTCTTATGACTTGGGAAACTTCACCAACAAAATATTAAGTGATAACGAAAACGTCAAATTCTTGATATGGGGTCTTTACAGCCTTCAGGACCTTTTCCAACAGACATCAACCAGAAAAATAGATGTTTTTCAAAATCGTACTACGTTTCGTGTTCTAAATATGGGCCAGTTAATCGTTTTTGGTTGTGTTACTCTAAAATACTAGACGCTGCCTATTGTCAACCCTGCTGGTTATTTGCTTCACAAAGGAATAATGTTTGGTGTACGGGAATACGAGATTGGAAGCATTTATCAGAAAGAATCAAACAACACAGTTGTTCGAGTGGCCATTCGGAAGCATGTGCTGTGTATGAATTTTGGAAAAAAAAACAATACTAATACTATCGACAAGGAACTTGAAAATGAAATTCGCAAAGAAGCATCGTTTTGGAAAATGGTTCTTCAAAGGTTATTCGATATCATACTTACCCTAGCAAAAGTTCTTTGGCTTTGAGAGGACATCAAGAAGACTTAAGTCAGGAAGGATACCACGGAAATTTTCTCTCTTTTGTTGAGCTTGTCGCCCGATATGATCACATTTTGCGGCAAGTTTTGGATATGCCCAAAGGTAATAATAATTCTTTTTGAGTTTTTTTATCGTTTTATTTTGTTTATAATTATTAACTGTTTAATACCAGGACTTTTTTGAAATTTTGTTTTTTCATGTTTTCAGGATCTACAAGATATCTGAGTGCAACAATTCAAAATGAAATGATTGAGAGTTTGGGGACCAAACTCGAAACCCATCTACTAGAACAAATTAGAGCGTCACCGTTTTTTGCCATCATAATGGATACAACACAGGACATATCGAAAATAAATCAGCTAAGCATTGTTGTGAGGTATGCAGTAATAACCAGATCGGAAAATGGACAGCCAATTGATATAGAAGTAAAAGAAGTGTTTCTAGGCTTTTATGCAGCCATCAAACATGGCGCAGTAGATTTAGTCAATCAAGTGACAACAGTATTTATCGACAAAAATATTGATTTAAAAATGTGTGGGGCAAGGCTATGATGGAGCCAATGTGATGAGTGGTGTGTATAATGGTGTACAAAAACATATTAAGGATATACAGCCTAACGCAGAGTACGTACATTGTGCCACTCATAATTTAAGTTTGGTGATAAATGATGCTGTTAGTAGTTGTGTGGATATACAGATTTTTTTCGCAACGTTGCAAGATATGTATAACTTTTTCGGAAACAGCATCAAACGTTGGGATCTACTGTCAAAATTCACTGGCGAATCGGACACCACTCTAAAAACTAAATCCGACTAGATGGTCCAGTAGGGTTCATACAATATCTGCAATAAAACTTCGTTATTTTGATATTGTCAAAGCATTATCAGAAATAGTTCTAAAGAGTTCTAATAAGGATGAGCGTAGTGAAGCAGAGAGTATTAAAACAAAATGCTAAATTTCGAGTTCGTGTTGCTTTGCGAATTCATGCACAGTGTATTGACCGACATCAATTATGCATCCAAAACTTTACAAAAATGCGACATCAATTTGGGCGAGGCGAGTAAAGTTTTGGCAGAGACCAAAGCAAAGTTGGAAATTTATAGAAATGATTTCGAATTATTCAAGTGCAAAGCCAGTGAAACTGCAAGAAAATATGGAATTAATACCCATTTTCAAGAAAAAGGCAAAGAAAAGTTAAAAATATTTTGATGAATTAGCGGCTGATCACCGATTTCCAAACCGAGAAACAATATTTAAAATTGAGATTTTCAATAATGTACTAGACACAATAATATCTCAATTAGATACACGTTTTATTGGTATGAGTGCAGTCTGTCATATATTCGATTTTCTAACACCAACATTTTTATTACATGTTGATGAAGCAACTTTATTACAAAAGTGTGACGAATTCCAAAGAAAATATTCAGATATAATAGGCCCTAGTTTTTCACTTCAATTTATTAATATCTTCCACCTAGTTTTACCTCAACTAACCCAAGCATGGACTGTTCACCAATTATGTAAGGAAAAATTGAGCAAATATGGAGTGCTAGAATGCGACCTAACGGAAGTATTTACAGCAATGTTATTATTCTTTACAATTCCTGTTACTTCTGCAGCAGCTGAAAGGTCATTCAGTAAATTAAAAATAATAAAAATTATTTGAGTAATAATATGGGCCAAACTCGACTCCGACGTTTATCGCTAATTGCAATTGAGAACAAAACCGCATCAAGCCTGGATTTAAACGAAGTCATTGATACTTTTGCGAAAACTAAAGCTAGGAAAAAATTGTAAATATAATTGTTATTTAGTCAGTTGGTATACACGACCTTTATATAATAAACCTTTGAATCTTCTCTATTTCGTTTTATTAGCCAAACCTCCATCAAGTATCAATTGTAATTTATGTCGTTACTGTTTAATATTTTTATTACCTATCCTGCAGTGCACAAAAAAGTGTTTAAGTAGCTTAGCATTTTTAAAGTATTTGTATATTTCATATTTTTATTTGATAAAACCTAATCAGTTTACATAGCAGTGGGGCCCCATTTTTCAATTTGCCCCAGGGCCCTTGGTTACCTAGCTACGCCACTGATAATAATAAAAGATTCTCTTCCTCTTCAATTGAATTGCTTCGCTTTTTCAGGCTACTGGCTAGCAGAAATTGTAAACGGAATCATTCTATTTATCAAAAAATGAATACAAAACAGTTATTTTTTTATGTTAAGTGTTTAGTGCTACATTATTCCACCAGAATCAGTTTCTAGAAAACGTTTCACTGCAGTTGCACTCCCGGTTTAAACATGTAATTACCGCACATCGACGACGACCCTTTTTTTCTGCTCCATTTTGAAATCCAATGATAGAATAATTCGGTAGTCTCTCATTACTCAATCTTCCACGAATTCGTTTAACTTTTAACTACAATGACCACTTCAGAATTAGATACTATGAACGATCAATTATTAGAAACACAACCTAATTGTAAGTTTTGTAATTCAAAAAATATCCACTTCAAATAATCAACGTCTTTTATAACGGCGTCAATTTAGAACTGGAGTTGACGGTTGACGTTTTATTCTTATATCTGTGGTTCTACGAATAACACAGACTTGACAATTTAATACATTTTAACTTTATGAGGTTGGCACAGACTTGAAAATTTAATATTTTTTAACTTTATGAGGTTGGCAATATCAACGTACTCAGGCCCAAATAACGACCTGACCTTGGCTATGGAGTGTCGTACCCCTGGTCGCTTATTTTAACACGCACAGAACACGAATTTTACAGTTAAAAAGCTGGGTACATCTGTCTTGCCAATATTAAAAAATTTAGTAATTCATGAAAGTGATATTTATGTTTTTCAGCATTTTGTGCTCTTGTTACGTTCTTATGTAAGCAGAAATGAATATACCCGACTGCTATTAATAAACGTTATGCATTTAAGTCGCGAAATTTGGAATATATGAACTAATCATTTTTCGTTAGGTTGCCTCAACTGAAGCTTCTGAATAAATTTATTGTCCTGATTCTCACTTCAAAACGTATATTAGAGCTCAGAATTTTCATAATAGCTTCAAAAAGTCAAGATTCATCATATTTAATATCCACAGTTTGCTACGAAAATTTTGATTAAAAAATGCACATAAGACGAGAAATCATTTTTCTGATAATCGTGGTGCTATATATAGTGTTGAAAACACTATTTTGAAATTAGAAGTCCATATCAGTGAATTTATCATCTTATAATAACTTGTTTTGGGAAGTAATCATCAAGAACATATGTTATAACGCGTGTACCATCTAAGTTTAAAGGTGTTAGTGCACGATCGCTCTTTTGTTTTCATTAATATGAATGGTAAAACGGATGAAAGAACGATTACTCTGAATGATCTATACCAGGAGATTATAGAGTCTAGAAAAGATTTGAAAAGATCTATTGATGCAAGTGAAACTAAACTGCTGCTGAAACTTGAATTTTCAAAACGAAAAATACAAGACCTTGAAAAGGAAAATCAAACCCTAAAAGACAAAGTGGAGATTTTGGAAAAACGATCTATTAAAAACAATTTGGTGATTTTTGGTTTACAAAAAGAGGCTAGAAGCTTTACTGCTGAGTCAATTGTTCAAGACATTAACCATTTGTTGCAAGCAGACTTAACTAAATCAGACCTAAACGATGTTTATTCTCTGGGAAAGGGAGACAACAGACCAATAAAAGTAGAATTTGTATCGCACCTTAAGAAGAGATCTTCTTCTTCTTTTAGTGCATATCCATTAATGGATGTTCGCGACCACATTTTCATGGCTTCTCTATCTCTAGCAGTATGGATCAATGTCTGAATATCTTGTATGCCCGTCCACTACCTTACGTTCCGCAACCATGACATCCTCTTCCGTCCTATTCCTCTTCTACCCTCAATCTTGCCCTCGACTATCAGCTGAAGGAATTGATATTTATGGCCTCGCATTATATGGCCAAGGTATGTACTCTTTCGTCTCTTCACGATGTTAAGGAGTTCACGTTCTTTATTGATGCGCCTGAGGACATCTTCATTCCTCACTTTGGCAATCCATGGTATCTTCAGGATTCTGCGATATACCCACATTTCGAACGCCTCTAATTTGTTGATGTTTTTACCTTAAGGGTCCAACCCTCCACTCCGTACAGAAGCACTGACCAAACGTAGCACCGCACTAGTCTCAGTCTAAGGTCAAGATCAAAGTCGATACATGTAAATACATTCTTAAATTTTATGAATGTACTTCGAGCTTGTTCAATTCGGCATCTTATTTCGCCGTCCGACGACCATTCTTCATAGAGCCATGTTCCTAGATATTTAAATTTTTTACTCGTTCTATAGGTTTTCCATTATCAGTATTGCAGAATACCAGAAAACTAAGGAACACCAAAATCTTTATCTCGGATGATCTAACTCTTTCTCAGAGACAAGAGCAGAAAGTTTTGAGGAGTTATTTGAGGAACTTCAGGGAAAACGGAAGCAGAGCCAGTTCATACATTAGAGGAAACAGATTATATGTTGAGGGACAGGCATTCTCTGTGAGAGAATTCGAGGAGAATTTTCTAGTGGATTCGGTGGATGAGAGAAGAAATAGTGAACCATCAACACCGGTAGCGTCAATACAAAAGATAGACTTCTTTCATTGGGAGCTGCTGAAGCAGAAAAGGAAGAAGAATCTAGAAGACAAAATAATATTGGGACGGACACAAAATTGGATTACTCTAAGGGCTATAAGAAGAAAACTGGCTCATCCGATTGGCGGTTCGAAAATTAGAACAAGATCCCAGAAGTAAATTTTTTTTTCTCTCGATCAGTTCTTAGTGGGTAATAATTATGTACAATGGAATTTAAATTTGGTTTGCAGGTCTTCTTGATTTGCTGTAATTGATTTAGTTTCCTTTTCCTCTATTGGTCCTCAACTTGTTGTACTTAGTTTGTTTGTTAAATTGTAAGCATGGATCTGTAGCGCCTCATTACATCAGGTGGGCTGCAGGATTGTGATATGTAGAGCGGGCGAGGAGTTGGTTGGAGTTCAGTTGTTCTCGCCTCATTACATCAAGTAGGCTACAGGATTGTGATATATAGAGCAGGCGAGGAATTGGTTGGAGTTCAGTTGTTTGCTACACATCGTGGAGTGAAGATCGTTCTCGTGTATCGTCATCCCCTCAAGGGTCAACGTTGTTTAGTTAGAATAAACAGTTCGCTCTAGTTTTCACTCGGTTATTTTTATGTGAGGCATCTCGTGCCCACAGATCAATTCATAAGAGACTTTCATCATACTGAAGTCGAAACTTAGTGTTATGATCACACTTCTTCGGTAGTTGTTGACTATATGAGCTGTGGCGAGTCCGGTTTTTCTGTCTTCCAGATGAACATTCGAAGTTTAAACAAAAACTTAGATCAACTTTTAATATTGCTAGAGACCTTTGGCGACAAACTCGATGTGATTGTCCTAACAGAAATCTGGAGGATAGAGAACATGGATATGCTGCATATTTGTGGGTATGATATGTATTATAACGAGTCCCATTTAAATCAAAATGATGGGGTCGTTATGTATGTAAGGGAGAGATTGAATCATAGAGCGGAGATAAAAACTATTAACCAATTAAGAATTTTGGAATGCTTGATTGAAGGAGAACAACTGAGTTATAATATTATGGCATATTATAGATCTCGTGATTACTCCCTGGGTACTTTTCTCCAGGATATTTCTTCTTACCTTGGCTCGGTGTCGTCGAGTCCAACCTACCGCTTGTTCTTGGGGGATATTAATGTTGACTTGTCGGACGTACGAAGCCTGGAGAATCTTGAGTATTTGGAGATACTGAATTAGTTTGGTTTTCAATCGTTGATTAATGTACCCACCAGGGAGAATGCTTTGTCAACTATTATCGATCATATGTTTGCGAAGAGTTCGACTGATGCATCGCTCAAGCATGTAATTCCGATTGTACTTAGAAATAATATCACTGATCACTATTCTACTCTAGTTATCTTTCCTTCAACAAAAACTCTGAGGAAAGAAATTGAAAATGGTAACTTTGCATTCAAAAAAATACTGAATTACGAAAAGTTGAATGGTGTTTTGAGTGGTGTATCGTGGGACTCTTTTTATGCGGCGGTTGATTTGGAGGGGAGATCGAACATTTTTATGAATACTATAGTTAATAGTGTGAAGGCTGCAACTGATGTGGTAAAGCGCAAAAGGTTGATTAGGCGCCAACCGTGGATTACTACAGTTTAATTAATTCTATTAGGTATAGAGATCAACTCTACCAAAAATATTTAAAAAATCCCACTGAAAATAATAAACACATATACATAACTTATCGCTCAAAAATTAATAATTTGTTAAGAAAGACCAAATGTGAATATTTTAAAACTAGGTTGGCTCAATCGGGGGGATAGTAAATCAACCTGGGGGATACTCCGCGACTTTACTAATAAATACAGAAAAAGTAGTTCAGCCATAAAAAAGTTGTAGAAGGAAATCCTAGGGAGATACTAAACAATGTGAACAAATATTTCTCAGAGATCGGAAACAACTTGGCTTCAAATATTCCTAAAACGAATCCAATATCTTATACAAATACCAATAGTAACAGAAATACTATTTGGATAGAACTGACAAATCGCGAAGAGGTTGCAAAATATATAAATGAATTAAATGAGAAAAAAGCCTCCGGTTATATATCCCCAAAAACCCTAAAACAAATTCTACCTTGGATCCGGGATCCACTTGTAGATTTATTTAATGCTTCGTTAACCGAAGGGTATGTACCAACGTGCTTTAAGACTGCGGTTGTAACCCCTGTCTACAAGAGAGGAGATAAATTTCTAATTGAAAATTATAGACCGATTTCTGTGGAATCTACCATTGCTAAAGTTTTCGGAAAAGTCATATTTAAGCAACTAAGTAGCTTTCTTGACAAATTTGGGATTGTATCTTCGCGTCAACTTGGTTTTCGACCCAATAAATCATGCGTAGATGCCGTTAATTGTCTGGTGGAAAAGATATATAGAGCTCTTGGTAATAACAAAAAAGTACTTTGCATTTTTATGGACCTCCGCAAGGCATTTGATACCGTAAGTCATCAGATCCTCCTGGATAAACTTTGTAACATTGGCATTCGTGGTATAGGCTACAATATATTTAAAAGTTATCTTTCTGATAGAATGCAATTTTGCAGAAATGGTGACCTATTAGGCGATATAACGAGGGTGACATGTGGGGTCCCCCAGGGAACTGTTTTGGGCCCCATATTGTTTCTTGTTTATATAAATGATCTTTTACTTACCCATAACATCTCTGGTGAGCTTATCTCTTTTGCAGATGATACCTGCATTTTCTTTGAAGACATTAGCTGGAAAAGTCTGACAGCGAATGCAACAAGGGATATGAAATACATCAAGAACTGGTTAAATTGCAACCTCCTCTCTATTAATATCAACAAAACCAAGTACTTACGTTTCGCGTTTTATGCCAATCATATTCCGACTCTAGACCCAATAGCGGTTGACGGTGAACTTATACATTCAGAAAGGTCGATTAAATATTTGGGGGCGTGCTTGGACACTCATTTGAGGTGGGACATTCACACACTCCACTCCAAATTATTTTATACATTTTTCATCAAATCAAATATATCTGCTCTCGAACTCAGAAATACTCTGTTTATTATGCTTTAGCAGAGTCTCTTATTCGGTATGGAATCTTGAGCTGGGGTGCTGCAAGTACTAAATCTTACTTTATAATTGAGCGAATTCAAAAAAGGCTTTTAAAGTCTTTGTTTGCAAAACCAGTTAGATATTCATCTAACTTACTCTTTAAAGAGCTTAATCTTTTGGATCCAAGGCAGTTATACGTAAGGGCGGCCAGTGTGTTTCATCTCAAAAAATAGATCATGTTTAGATTCATAGCCCGAAAATTATAACACAAGGCAAGTGAGCCATCATAATGTGAGAATGTTGAAGGTGTCCAAGGATAATATTAGAAAATATATATATTTATACATTACCAAAGATCTATAACATACTGCCGGCCCATTTGAGAGAACACCGCAATACCAAAAATGTTGGGGTGATTGCTAGAAAATGGCTACTTGAGCAGGATCGGCATGTGGTCCATAAACTTTTAAGTGGACCTAATAGAGCCTTCTTATCACATACGAACCTGGATTGATTCATGTATTCATGTCTTTGATTGTTTAGGTATTTGGACGAAATTATTTAACTTATGTTCGCATTATTTTTGATAGATACCCATACACAAGTACTTGAATGTACTTTCATGGGTTTAGTCCTAAGTTTTCTTTTTTTATGTAACTGATGGGGTCATCCACAAAAGTGGTGAACCCTGTCAAAAATATTTTTTTGGAATAAAAAAAAACCACAAATAATAAATTTCTCTTCTCAATTGCTTCACCTATTAAGAACATTGGTTAGCAGAAATTGTAAACGGAAACTGAGAAATCATTTTATTTATCAAAAGATGGATACAGTACAGTTAATTTTTCTACTTGTTCTTTTAAGATAAGATTATTACCACTAGAACCAGCTTCCGAGTCGCATAATTTACTGAAAGGAACTTCAATATGTTCGTGGGCTAATTCATCACATCCCCATTCGTCAACAAAATCGATCAAATGTCCTTTAGATGGATGCTGCAGCATCCATCAAAATTGTTTCCAGAAAATTTCTGAAAACTCCTGCAGGATTGTATGAAAAGATGATTTTATATAATCCAATAATAAATTTAAATACAAGTTGCAGTTGATTTACCTTAGATTCTGAGAGGCTGATTAAAAAAATAAATGAAAAATTACACACTTTGTCGAAAGAAATCTGTTCCAGTCATTCCGATGTTTATGATTTACTATAAAACATGTGCAGGTTCTTTCATAATCCGAGGTCCGAGGTCGAATGAATGAACCAATTACACAACCATTCACTTGACAAATGTGTGGACGATTGACGTTTTATTCTTATTTCTGTGTTTCTACGAATAACACAGAGTTGTTAATTAAATATTTTGTCACTTTATAAAGTTGGCAATACCAACGTATAGTCCAAACAAAGAATATCTCTATACATTCAGCACAGAATACATATTACTAATATGTATTCTGTGCATTCAGTATGTAGATATTCTTTGGTCCAAATAGCGGACTGACCTTGGTTATGGAGTGTCGTACCCCCGTATCTCTATTAGCTGTTCCGTGCCCCCGTAAGCGACCGACGATTTGCATAGGAGTGCCGCAATTATCTTATCTATCTTATCGATTATCAAGCCCGTGTAAGCGACCGAAGATAGGCACTCGTTTCTTATCAATTATATGTTCTGTGCCTTTTTTTCTTTGTGGTGCCTAACGTATTAATTTCATTTCTTTCAAAGAGTGATTCATCTCATTGCTAATTCAGCCAATAGTTATATTGAACGTGTCTTTTGATTTTCTAAAATGAGTAACGAACCTCAAGAAGCGGATAATAAAACGCGAGTAACGATGTTAGTTGATATTAAACACTCGTATCAAGTATGGAACAATTTATCAACACTATGCATGAATGAAGAATGCTCAGACCTCATTATTGTAGTCGAAGGACAAAGATTACATGCTCATAAAGTTCGTTGTAAATTAGTGATTTCTGAATTACTGAATCTTTTTTGAAGGTGATATTGGGTTCGCGTAGTGAATATTTCAAGGCTATGCTTTTGGATCAATGCGAGAATCCAAACAATCGGAAATTGAAATATTCAATGTACCTCTGGATGCTTTCAAAACCCTCTTACAGTATATCTATACAGGAGAAATATCTCTCACTATGGAAAAAGATTTAATCCTGGACATTTTGGGTTTAGCTAACCAGTATGGCATTCTAGACCTAGAAGTGGCAATAATAGATATTTTGAAACAATCACTTTCTTTAGAAAACGTTTGTTCAATTTTAGACAGAGGTTGCCTTTATGGTCTCGAGGATTTGGTACAATATTGCTATACATTTGCAGATAAAAATGCCTTGGAATTACTGAAACATGACACATTTATTCAATTGTCGAAGGTATATGCTTGTTTCTAGTTTTCAACAATTGTGTTTAATGCTTTCTCTCAAGTTGTCTTTAGTCGGATTATTGAAACGTGATTCATTCTATGTGCGAGAGGTGGAGATTTTTCAGGCCCTGCTTCGCTGGAAACAGGAAAATGACATTGATGATGAAGTGTTGGAGTGCATCAGATTGCCTCTAATCAGTACCTCTGAGTTATTGTCAGTTGTTCGACCTACTGGTATTATTACATTAGATACATTGCTCGATGCCATAGATCAAAGAACACATGATAGGATGAGCAATGTTTCCTACAGAAAAAATTGTGTAAGTTTTTTTCATATTTCTTCTGTAGTTGCTCAAAATTTTGTGTTGGAATATGAATATCTCCTTTTCTTCATTGCACACCCCATGCAGAGGTCATTCTATGATCATTTCCAAATGCTTGATTCAAAATTTCCTGGTTCCAAATCACACGATTGGCTTCATTATCATTTAAAAGAGCTTCTTTTCAAGAAAGAAAGCGTTAAGACGTTAAGTTAGCTACGCATCAAAAAGCGTGAAACGAATGGACCATTGACTTGTGTCCAGGTAGTGTAATTAATTTTTAATAGATGTCACGAGGGCAGTTGGAAAAAACTTGTTAAATTTAGTTAAAATTATGTAAAAATTTATGTAGGGTGTCGCGAAAAACGTGGGAAATCTTCCTGATTTGAAAAGATGTTGGAAAAAAAAAGATTCATACAGGTCCTCCTTACAAAGATATGTGCCCATGGAGGACACAGCTGAATATAAGTTTTCTTGAATAACTTCTAAATTATCTGATGAACTTTTACAGAAATTGATTATGACGAACATTGTTAATGACGACTTGAAATTACCATAAATAACTTACCAGGGTCGGACTGAGCCTTAGAACTGTATGCTACTATTTTCAACCCCATTTGCAATAAATCAATGTTTCATAATAATAAATTCAGGTATCTTAGACCTTGAGTTGAAAGAAAGAGGTTTCTCGTTTATTGTCCATAGAGTTTATCGTTAACGACAAAACCAAATAACGATTGATTGCGGAAAACTTGAGTCTGAAAAATGTATTCTCTACTTCAAACATTATTTGAAACATTCCATACTAGGGCTCAACATGGGCTCCGTGCAGCCTAATACACTTGCGTGCACGTTGAATTAAGGACTCTTGTACTCGTCCCAATAAACCAGCCGTGTTCCGTATCACATTACAATGAAACGTGGAGTGGAATGGGTTTTGAGGAGCCCCCACAGATAAAAGTCCAAATATGATTGCTTAGATCGAGAGATTGAGAAGGTCAGTCAACAGGTCCTCCTCTACATATCCAATGGTTTGGGTAAACGCTGAAATGTGTCGGTGCCCCATCATGCATCATGCGGCAGGTTTCAAGTGGCAAGTGCTCCATTAAATTGTGTAAATCGTTCTTGAGGAACTGCAGATAATGTTGTCTAGTTAAGTGTTCCGGCAATACAAATGGTCCAATGAGAAAATTGACAATGATCGCAGCCTAGATATTTATTGATTGAAATTGATGATGCGATATCAACTCGTTGAAATATCTTGTGATTCGTCAAACCACGATTAGGAAATCTTTATACAATTTCCTTGCTTCTAGAGCATTAGAAGACGCAAGACCATACATAAGGTCCATATCTGCATACTCAATGAATCTGTATTCCATATTAGAAACAAATTCCCAAATTATCCAAGAAACAAAGAAATTTAACAATGAAGTGAATGATTACTATGTCAGTTATCGAAAAGATTATTTTATTCATCTTGTTCCACTGTAACGCTTGTACAGATAGCCAGTATTTTTGCATTGATAAATTGAAAATTTTTGAGAACACAGGTGTTTTACAATAATCGTTCATTGTTTTTCTCGTGAACGGTACCTTTTATGGAAAATAAACAAAAATACCTTTCTTTCAACTCAAGGTTTTAGATACCTGAATTTATTATTATGAAGTCTTATTATTATTAATATTGTAAATAGTGTTGAAAATAATAGCACAATAGAGACCCTGGTAATTTAAACAACGTAATTATGATTCAATGGCATTATTTCAAGTGGTCCTTACTGGTGTTCATCATAATCAATTTTTGTAAAAAATAATAATTCAGAAATTATTAAAGGAAAACCTATATCCAGCAGAGTTTTTCATGGGGACATATCTTTGTAGTGAGGGCATGTATGAACTATTTTTGAAGAACTAGTCATCCTTTTTTTTCTATGATCTTTTCAAATACGGTAGAATTCCCACATTCTCCCGAACATCCTGTAGACAAAAAAGAGACACACAGGTATGGGTGGGACATTATTGTTAAAAAGTTCAATATGTACTTGGATTTATTTCTTTATTTCAACGCTGCCGGTAACAGCTCCGTCCGAGGCACACTTTTGAAAAAAGTGCAAAGTAAAAAGGTTTCCACCAATTTCCAAAAAAATTATGTAGTTGTTGATAAACCAAGTTTTTCATTATTAATCAAATATCTCAATAGATAATCAACATATTCTTTTCTTTTATCGATTGAATTTCGAAAAACTATAATTTCTCGCAGACAGTATAAAATTTATGATTAAATTTTCAAAAATTTTGAAAAATTGTTTATTTCTTGGTATTTTCTGAGGTTATCTAATCGGATTTTCAACTGATTTACTTTGTTTGGGTTTCATTCGACAGGTCTTTTAACCACAAAATAGATAATTTTCTCAAAGGTAAATTCATTTGTTAAAAAAGAAGAAAAAAACCAAAATTTGGACTTTTCAACAATTTTTAAACGATATTCTACTCATGTCTGCTTGTCCGTTTTTTGAATATAAATTTTTACATGATTTCAATTAAATTTCAATATTTTTGTTTCACTACCGCCCTGATACCGATCAAAAATTCAACTTGTCGATTACACTAGGAATGTAGTTGCTTTTGTCATATCGATTGTGCGGGCATATCGTACAATCACGTCATCCCATCGACCATCAACGCGCCTCCGAAATGCTTTAGACTTAGCTTTGTAGTAGAATATGTATTAAAAAAAATTTTAAGAAAAAACTCTTGAGGTAAACTATGATTTAAAACATAATTCTTATGATACTAGGGTTTTGGACATTCTAATGGTTTTGCAAATATAAGAGATTCAATTTGTATGATAGATGAGAATGGAAACAGAGTATAGTTTAGTTTTCTTCTTTAAAAACCATATGACATTGAAGGAACAGCATTATAATTTTCTTCGCTCGGTGTTATTAATGGAATTGAAATTTTTGATGAAAATAAACCACCATTTAATATGATTTTACAAAAAGAAAAAACTAAAATTTTTCTTTAGTATGATAGATTATCTCAATGATAGTATAAACTTTTTTAAAATTGAATTTATCTATCGTATAAGAAAATGAGCACATTTTGATAAATAAACGCCCAACGCCAAACGGGGTTAATAAAAAGAGCGAGCCGCGTTCCAAGCGCGATACGAACAGCGAACAGTAAAAGACAGAGTCTGAATCAAGTGGAACCTTCAGTCGACACGAATTAGTTCAGTCAGTGGAGAAATTTCATAGAAAAAATTAATTGCAACTGCCTTTTTCCCGAGAAAACGTGCTAGTTGTCGGCAATGTTTTTTAATTTTTTTTTGATTGATTATTATAGCTGAAGACCCATATTTTACTCTGCTGAAAAGTTTCGGACTAGAAAATGCGAAAAAGACTATTTTTTACAACATTGAAAATAACGTACATTTTTTTCCATAAACAAATAGCCTCAGACGGTTTATTTTAACCTTCAGAAATTCTATTTTCTCGCGAATGAAAATAAGAATAAAAATAAAGGGCTTGACCTTTCAAGAAATCTTCTACGACTTTTTGAACGCGATTTGCATTTTTTTCTTTAAAACGTCACAGTGACTTTATAAACAACAATTTAGGAATTAATTCAACTTCAGATTGAAGATGAGTATGCACCTGTTTATTTGTATCAAAAACACCCATATTGTCACTTTTGCTTTAAACATTAAAAAATATAATTCATTAGGAAAAGTATGAACTTGAATTAATTCTGAAATGGTACTTTGTAAAGCCACTGTGACGTTTCTAAAAAAAATGCAACTCGTGTTCAAAAAGTCGTCTTGCATTGTCAAGTACTTTATTTCAATCCTTTTTTCCATTCGCGAGAAAATGAAATTTCTGGAGATTAAAATATACCGTCTGAGGTTATTTATTCATAAAAAAAATGTACCTAGTTTTCAATGTCGTAAAAAGTAGTATTTTTCGCATTTTCTAGTCTGAAAATTTTCAGTAGAGTAAAATATGGTTCTTCAGCTATAATACTCAAACAAAAAAAAATCGAAAAATATTGCCGACAACTAGCACGTTTTGTCTTAAAAAAGGCAGTTTTTTATAAACAATTTGCTATATGTCGTGAAGGGTGAACGTAATAATTTTTTTTTGATTAAGTTTGATTTGCTGCTATAAGAGCTTCATTTTAAAATGACGAAAAATATCAAAAAAAATTTGGCGTCGAAGATATTTTCAAGAAAATCAATAGTTTAAAATCTAGAAGCGAAAAGGTGTGATTTCAAAACTTTGAACTGCGTCCCCACCCACTAGGACGCTCGATAGCAGTCCTTATGGAAACCTCATATTGTACTCACAACCCTAAACAATTTCCACTGGGTCACTAACTGTAATTAATTTTTTTTTATTTAGCACTGGAAATTTCTCTATTGACTGGACTATCTGCGAAATCATAGCTTTTGCGATAGTTTGGAAAAGGGCTATGCTCGTGTTATTTTTATTCTTATTCAATCTATTCACAATATTTCCACAAAATGTAAAAGGTGCGTCCAGATACGTTCGAGGCAGCGTACGGATTCATCGAAACCGGCGCATTTCTTTGTATATTAACGGCTTTGGGTGACATATTAAGTACCGAACGAACGCCTGTCAAATTTTCGACCCGTCTACATTAGAGCGAGGCAGTATTTTAAACGATCTCACCAAGGGATCCTAGAGAGGTAAACAGTTCACCGAACGTTCAACATCCGTACGGGACCGATCCGCTTGGGGTGGGTACGGCGAATTTGGAACCGCGGCATGTGAACGAGAGAATACATTTTGCTTTTCTTTTTTCGAAACATTAAAACGACTTGCGAAATGCGACTGCAACTCATGTTTTTTTTTATACTTTGCAACAAGGATGTATACATATATTTCATGAAGCAAAAAAAATGAATCATTAATCGATTAAATTAATCTAATTTCTAAAAAAAATTTTTACACTTTGCGGAATGAGATTGAAATTTAGGAGATGAATTTCCAATTAATAACTTATCTGTTCTGTTGCAACAATCTATTCTAAAATGTATTTTTAAAAGCAGATCTTTCCATTTCTCCATAGTTTTGTGCACACACAAATTTGTAGAGAATTGAACCACTGCTTACTGTTGGTTCATTTGCGACCACACTATCGAAAAGTTGGTTTAATTTCCCAAAAGGAACAATGAAAATATTCCGAGTCCAAATGAATTTGAAATTATTCCAATTAAGTGAATTTGCAGCGAATGTCAGCTATTAATCCATGTTTCCATAATTTGAAATAGATGAAAACAAATTTTTCAGACTTATTAAATCAAATTGACCTACGGTCGCTTTCTAAATGTCATCTTTTCATCGTTTATTGCATTGTGAACAATATAATATTGTAGCTGTCGAACCGTCAATATCCGTTTTTTTTGGAAAGAGGGTTGATTTTAGAAAGCGGATAGTCGATCATTTTTCCCCACAAGGTTTTTTCCACGAATTCGAAAAACTGTAACTTGCTAGAACATTTTGAAAGAAATGCGGCTCATTCATTTTTAAACATCGATATGAGTGGGTCAAACGAAAAAGTGCTGAGGTTCATCAAAGAGATAGACTACGTCGGGTTCTATGGAAGAAAACATGAGAAATTGAATATGAATGTGGTGAAAGAAGAAGATGCTTGGAGAGATATTAGATAATTAATCGTCGCTCATTGTTCGTTTTTTTCTTTCAATTCACAAATAGGAATAAATCGAAACAAAAAAAGTCGATGTTAAACGCGAAATTTGACTTATTCGACGGAATCCTCGACTGGTAATATGATACGGGCTCCTGAAATTTGTTAATGGGTTCACATGAGATAAGCGGTCCTTTGCTGTATTTCTTATTTACGACCGCACCGCCTCGGTACGGCAATTAGCTTGCTGCCTCGAACGTATCTGGACGCACCTTAACATGTATGGTCGAGCACCTGAAGCATTTGACGATTCCGCCCGTTCTGTTGAGACGGTTTTAATTAGATTGTATCTCTATATCTGTATCTTTGTATGTCACGGGACTAAGTCACGTGAGAATATATGTGGTAGAGCTGAAGATCGCTCATCCGGAGAGGTACCAGCTCACCTGCTATAGATTCCGGGAAGTTATCTTCGACTACGCTTCGGAACCAAGCAGATGTCGCCAGGTCAAAAAAACCTGCAGCAAGAACAACTTTCAAAAAGCCAGAATGTCGCCCTTTTGTATAAAATATTCCGGAAGTAAAGAGATCTCCTATTCGGGTTTTTGGAAGAACTATCGAACGGGACACAACATGCATATAATAAGTTTTCTAATCAGGGCCTCCAGACAACAACAGAGCGGACAACTGCTCTTAGGGCCCTTTCATATTAGGATTCGTGAATCGGATTCTCGTAGCCCAGATTCTAATGTTACGTTGCAGCAAATGGAGCTTTTCAAATTACGATTCCGATTCTTAATAGCTTTGGGATTCTTTATTGCCCGATTGACACGTTCTTGTGTTTTTTCCTCCGGTAGCCGAATTCAAAGTTTACGTTAGAACAAATGAGCCTTTTCACATTAGGATTCAGATTCTTTATGAGCTTGCGAATCAAAAACATTTCGTCGATCGGTGTTTTCGGTCGCCGGAATTCTTTACGAGCGGAGTAACCAAAACAAATATGTGTTAAGTAATTTAATCCCGACATCAAATTCATATGTGGCATCTACCGTTTTCCAAGCGGCACTTTTTCAATACTTTGACCGACAGGATTGGTTGGATTCAAACCAACTTTCCATTAGCAGAAATAAAAAATTTGGGTGATTTTAATGCCCATAATTCATCAGGGCTCAAATGCTCGAACAAGACCGATGAGGTTGAACGACTCTGCGAGTCGTTCAGTGTTGGTTGCGACCAATCCACTAGCATCGCCCATCAAGTCGGACACCACGCGAATTCCGTAAACTTCTTAAAACGCAGCTCGACCAACATGACTATAAAATAACCTGCTCCATTAGACAAGTTCAGCAAAATCAGAGCACTAATGAAGTCAAATCAGACATCCAGTCGAACAGTATGGAATTTTTATGGTACTAATTGGGATGACCTGTGCGTTGAAACGGTGATAAAGAATATGGATGAACGACTGCAACGGAGAATGAGGAATCTAGGGCGGTTACTGCGGGTATCTCGAAATCGTTTGATAGCGCGTGGCACCCTTCGCTGCTAAAAAAGCTCATCTCCGTATTACCAAAGCATTTTTGCTCTTGCGGGGCAAAGTTTTCTTGTTAGCAGATCTCTGCAGTTCATGGTGGATGGGGTGAGTTCGGGGATGTATCGGTGCTAAGCCTAACTGAAAACAAAATCTTATTTTTGTTGACGATAGGATCTTTGTTGCCTCTACCACGAGCAAAAGTCTCTTGCAGTATATGCCGCTCACCAACAACGATTTAGTCAAATAAATTCGTTCAGCAGGGACCTGAGCCAACTTGCGTTGTGAAGCAGAGCTAAGGCGTCAGGTTCTTCCCAGTTGTAACCATGCAAAAAATTATATTTTGCAAATTGTTCAATAACGGTTGCCTTGCACCGATTCATTTCTTCGTCGAACTAATGTACCTATCTCTATAGAGATTGTGCAACCAATTTCGTCGGTGCAAATCGCGCAATTTTTTGCGGAAGTTGCTTCGACTGAGGGAATTTCTTGAAAATTTAATTCGCCATCGACTTCTCATTTTGAAGGCTTGTTCGAAAGTTTTGTTAAATCGGTTGCGAATTATGGATCTTTATATTTTGTTGTTTAATGAAATTAAAAGGGCGCTGATGTTGATTAAATGAACTCAGAGTCTGATCCTTAACGAGATATTCTCGGTAATATCTCCAACAATGAAGCAAATCATAGAAATCCGGTTCAATCCCCACTGCAGGAATTGTCGTTCTGTTAAAGAATGGAACTATGCCTCTCTATAAGTGGCTTCTCGATAGAATATTCGCGTTATTGCCTCATTCGGACAGCGTAGCTGATACTGCCTGACACTGGCACATCAAAGAGTCTATTGCGTCATGCAAAAGATGATTTCAATGTTTCAGAAAAAACAATTTTGATGCGACAAATGAAGAACATGGAAGACCACCAAAATAGTTTGAAGACGCCGAACTGCAAGCGATATTGGATGAAGATGATACTTTGGACCAAAAAGGAATGGCAAAAACACTTTCCAGATCGATTTGGCAAAAAGGCAATGCTCTGCGTTTGGTGCGTCCAGAAAGGTGCAGTGTATCATCTGAAAGCTGGTGAAACTGTTAATGCTTATCGCTATAATCAACAAGTGATCAATTTGAACTAGGAATTGTTCGAAAAATGACCAAAATGGGCCAGACGACACGGGAAAGTAAGTTTGTCAAACGACAATGCACCCGCACACAAAGCAAAACCGGTTCAGGAATTAATCAAAGGACTGGGCGGGGAACTGCTACCACACCCGCCGTATTCACCAGACTTGGCCCCTTTCGACTACCATTTGTTTTCATCGATGGGACACGCATTAGCTGAGCAGCACTTCGATTCCTACGCAGAAGTCGAATATTGATTGATGTAGAGGCTTAGAAATCTTGGAATACTTTCCTGCTGACAGAATATTCAGTTCTTTTTTTCTAACTTACGAAGATGCATTCAATCGTTAGATAGATAGAATAGGTAGAATAGATAGATAGAATGTTGCCTATACGTAGTTCGAAAATAATAATTTAACTTATCCTTTGTTTTTAGTACAAGCAGAATTGGAGCGTAAACCGGTTTCATTCGTACCCAACTTCCTAATTTATACTTGAGTTTTTATTATGTACAGCTGGATTTACGATTATCGTTACATAATTAATGAAAAATATGTTACAAAGTAGTCATGGAAAACGTCTGCAGCCCTCCAGCTACATTGGAATTAATCGAAGGAAAATACGTATGGAGAACTAAACGTCCGATGTTTAGGATATGCGTCATTGAAAACCAAAATGATAAAGGGATCATTTTCAAACTAGGAACACCTAAGATTATAAACCACATAAAGATGTTTCTTTGGAAAACCAGTCGTACAAGGTTGGTCTAATCTGTATTTTTCATTATCCAATTAAAAAAACTGAGAAGTATGTTTCACAGTGGATCAAGTTCATATTCTATCGAAGTTTCCCTGACACAAAAGGACTGGATCAGAGTGATTGATTATAGTGAATATTGTTGCCATTTTTGGCAACATTTGTACTTTAAAGAACGTCTAGTCCAATATATTAGAGTACTAGGAGTTCACGATGCTGTCAAGAAGGTAAAACGCAAGTTTTTTCATCATATCGGATTCAATTTAAATATTCAATGATACAATATCAAGTCTTCATTATGAAGCACTCACTCGTTTAATACACACATCTGAGTTAGTGGTTACTGTATTCGATATCTCTGAATCTGGAATTAATTTTGGTAAATGTTATTATGTTATGGATGGTTCTTAATTTTTAGTGTTGGCCAGTATTACCTTCTTAGTGAAATTGAATGCTTATATGTACTTGTGTAATTTCCGAGATTATTCTCAATTTATATCAATTATTCTTTAGGTATTTCATGTAAATATTTTCGAAGTCTACTACAAAGAAGAACTTCCCAAAATGATAAATGACATCATCTGTCCAACGTATGTCGCAACGCTGGATAATGAAAAAGTCATCGAAGGCAACATAACTAGTTACTCATGTGAATATAGCTTTTTTCTAAATGCCGATACGAAGGGTTGCAAAGGGTACACATATTATTCCCGTGCGCCGAGCGGCGACCAAATTATTTCAGTACTATTTGCGCAACCATATATCATATCGAGTCTCCGATTGATACCACGGGATGGCGTAGACCGAAGTTACACCTGTTATATCCAAACATCGAAGGACATAAACCGTTCTGAAACTATCGTCAATAGAACGACAGAAAAGTGCAGCTGTTGGCAAACGATCACTTTTACACCAAGGCCGGTGGTTTTAATTAAAATCGTTCTGACAACTCTCACTGAATCATGTTCTATATTCTATGTTCATCTCAATAGTCATTCCCAAGAAGAAAAACCTGTTGCAATTTGGAAGTAGCAGCGTCTGTGAATTGTTGTCCGAGACACATTCATCAGTAGGAATTAAGGAGAACTAAGTCTTGCTTATCTTTTGAGAATAATGACGGTTACAGTTTATTGAAGAATTTGTAATATTTCAATAATTGAATAAAATTGTGTTAGTATGTTGGGTTTCGATTCGGTTTAATATCAAATGGACTGTATTTCTTGGTTACACTTATTATTTTTGAAATATTTCGATCAGCCCTTGGGCACTTTGCTACCGCCGACGTACAAGAGAATGAATGCCTGGCTGGTTACAATCTACCTGCTACCCTTGTCGAACATCCGGTCCGGCGAAACTCGTTATTTTACAAAGACAAATACAGACATGGCAAAATAACCAATCATTATGACACAATGTTATGAATATTGTCAATAACAATTATTTTGAAGGTAAAATAAATAAATTGAGGATACACCGATAATATAGCGTTATATAGAACGATAAAAAACGAATAATAAACCACTTACCAAATTTTATATTACACCTACTTATTTCGGATAACGTATAATTTTAGTTCCTACTTACTTGCATTCATATGTGAATAGATTAAGTACAACACAGAAAACCATGTTTGAATTTCGGTTAAAAACGAGTTAACTCCTAATGCTATCGTGGTGCAGGAGGCAAGAACAGCCGATGATTCCGTCTATCAAGAGTGTGTCTTTTAGAACGATTCGGTTAAAGTAACGAGGAAGTCAAGTAACTTCGGAAAAACTGGCGGGACTCGGCCCCTTTCATTTTTTTACAAAAATAAAATCGCCGAAAATTCACTCCTTTGGAACCTGTGAATCTTTTTTGAAAGGAACATCACCGAGTAGTACATCGTGAGGAAGATAGTGTTATTGTCTTCAGGATTTTGTTCAAATTCAATGAAAAATCTTAAACACACTCAAATGTTTCACATACTGATAGTGAAAACAGCCATTCAGTAGAGTAAATTTTGAAAATCGCTTTCCGTTTTCCTGCAGGCAATAATAAATATTCGATTCAAAGCTCTCTCTTACTTTTATCATTATTTCGGGAGATTTTATAAAGTATTCATTTTCTATTCTCTGGAGCAGTTCTTTAATAATTCCGGCTGCCGCTACGAAGCACAGATCTTTCAGGCGATTTTACAAGTAAAGCTCTAAGGGCTTGAGATCAGGTGAACGAGCCGGCCATTTTATGTGACCTCTTTTTCCTATCCATTGATCAGGAAAATATTGGTTCAAAAATTTCCTTACGGGAGCAGCGTAGTGTGTAGAAGCGTCAAGCCATCTTCCTGAAATCATAACAGCTCCTTATCAAATAGTTCTTCATTGTTCGAAAAATGCATTATCAATGTATAAACTGTATTGCGTTGGGGATTGAGGTAAACTTCCAATCAAATCAACCAATCACCCTCTAATCCTTCTTAAAGCCAAACCATATGTAAGCAACATCTCGAAAGAAGCAAGAATAGCCTTAAAGAGACTGAAATAGGACCAGCATTATCAGCCTGTCTGTCTTGTGCTCGTATGTCCAGAAATGGACGTAGTACTTACTTTGTACGTCCAGACTCCACAAAAACTGTACTTTAGTTATACGTATAGCTCATACTAACTACCTAGGTATACTTCCACGACCGGACGTACATTGTATACGTCCACAGCAGGAGGTTCATAGATCGTTGTACAATATAGTATTTTTTATCAGTCGTTAATATATAGCTGTTTTTATCAGGTATTCGACCAAGTAATAAGTAATTGTCAAATTATCCCGACGATGCTTTGAACACAAGCGAAATATAGATACTTTTTTCGAAAAAAATTATATTACTTGGTCGAATCATAGTACAATATATATTATGTGAAATCGATGAAGTATCTTCATAGGGATAGGAGTTTAAAAGAAAAGACTCCTTTATAATTTAGTCAACGTTTGGTCAATATATTTTGACATCCTCGGAACTGAAACCAGAAAAAGACGTCAGGAAAAAACAGCCGAGAAACACCATGCATCATGCACAACACAAACCACGTTACAACAAAAACAAATCAGAAGATGTTTTTTCCTTCCTTTCTTACCTAATTACAGTAGTCTTCTATGTTTGCACTTTTTACAGTCAAAACTTGAGAGCAACCTTGTTCTATTACTATGAATCAATCTATCAAATGAATCTCCGAAATTCAATACTACCAAAGCCATCAACGAACTGACACGTTATCAACCAAAGAAATGTACGCAAGATCTAATATGCGCGTTATTTAAATTAATGAAAATCATTTCACATATATTTCTTTTTGTCCAATTATGTTCTCTGTCAAGTATGGAAACTTCGTCAAGATTAAAAAGGTGTTCAGAATTAAAATGATGTGAAGCTAACGCTGTCTGTCCTATTTAGTCGTATTTATGTTGTCTGATTCTATTTTTTAATAGTTGTTTAGTCTGTCCGAAGTAACATTTATTGCATCCTGTACAAGAAATTTTATAAATTACGTTTGAAAGGTTACAAACTTCAAGACTCCAGTCTTGTCTTTTAGTTTGGAGAAAAGTGAGCCAACAGTTTTCAAACTATAAAAAACCAACTCGGTGCCTTCTGATGCCCGTCTGATAGCTTTAGCTAATTTTAATGATAAGCCAGGGATGAACGGGAACTTGAAGTGCGAACGACATCTCAAAGGAGTTACCCCGGACCTATCACTATCAACGGTTACATATTCATTAATGACACTACCAATAAGGGATTTTGGATAGTTATTAGTTTCCAACAGTTTTCTAACAATTTTTATACCTGCACCTTGAAAATTGAAAAATAGAATCAGACAACATAAATACGACTGCCGTGTTAAATTTGTAACAAAAGAAGGACAGACAGCGTTAGCTTCACATCATTTTAATTCTGAACACCTTTTTAATTTTGACGAAGTTTCCATACTTGACAGAGAACATGATTGGACAAAAAGAAATACAGGGTGTCCCAAAAGTCCGGGTACGGCCTGATAACTTTTGAACGGTTGCAGGTAAAAGGATACAACTTGGGGTATGTTTCTCACACAAAAGGGACTACCTTTTGGGGGGGTGAAATTGTTTGACACCCCTCTGTGGGGTGCCCATCCCCCCCAACTTTTTTTTTTCAAATAGTAACCCCCATCTTGTGATACACCATTGTAAAGGGCACAAAAAAAGAAGACATTTCACGCAAATCGGAGGTCTTTATCTTAGTTTGTTCAAAAGTTATGGCCCAAGAAAGATGTTTTTTGATCCGCTGCGCTCATTTTCAAAAAATCGCTTGGGATCTCGGAAAAATAAAAAGGGCACCTGAACAATCGTTTACTCCCCTGCCAAAGATGTAGAAATTGTAATGGCTAAGCCACAAAAGATTGTAAAAAACGGTTTTCAATAATTTAATAGATGAGCAGATTATTTTAAAAATAGCATGTAGTTCACTAAGATTGGCTCGGTGCTTATTTGATTAAAGCAAGTGCTCAAACTGAAGACCTCCTGGAACTTCGCAGTGCCCTAAGCGAACGTAAGCAGCTTCTCGTACGTTTTGCAACATTTCCGGAGTGATTATTTGACGATTTCGTGTTTGTTATGATAAACACATCTCAGATCCACATCGCAGGAGGCTGTTATTGTATCTCAACGTTTTTCCCTGTTATCTTGCAATTTCATTCTTGAAAGTTAGCGTTTTGGCGTGAGTATTTCTAGTAATTTTCACGGCGCTCTTTCTTAATTGACTCCTCACACTCACATTTTTCTTTTTCCATGGCTAACGTGAAGTTAAGCGAGAAAGAAAGGATCACATTGTTAATGATCCGTGGTTTTGGCGACAGGCAACGGTCTTACGATGAAGTGAGGGCAGTTTTTAACAATACATTTCATGAGCGATCACCCATCTCAAAAAATGCTGTTAAAAATACCGTCGTTAGATTTTTAGAAACAGGATCCGTTAAAGACAAACCTAGAAGTGGTAGGCCCAAATCGAGTACATCACCGGAAAAAGTCGAGGAAGTGTTGCTAACATACGTTGACATTCCGCGTACCTCTACTCGGAAGGCTGGCGCAATTACTGACATTGGGAAGAATTCTGTGTATCGTATTTTAAAATCTTTTAATTATTTTGCATACAAGTGCCACAGTCTTCAAGAACTGAAAGAGGGTGATGTTGAAAAACGTATCCAGTATTGTGAAAAAATTCGGAATAAGGTTGACGCACAGCCAAATTTTCTCTCCAAGGTTACTTTTACTGACGAGGCGACATTTTTTTTACACGGCGCGGTTAATAAACACAATGATAGATTTTGGACGGATCAAAATCCCCTCTGGATTCAAGAAACGCACACGCAAACTCCTCAGAAGGTGAACGTTTGGTGTGGTATTCTAGGAAAAAATATGATAGGACCATTTTTTATTGACGGTAATCTCAACAGTGAACGCTACCTCGCACTCCTCCAAAATGATATTGTTCCCGCGATTGAAAATTTGTCTACAGGAGATTTTCACAACGTGTAGTTTCAGCAGGACGGTGCCCCCCCTCATTACGGTCTCATCGTGAGAAATTACTTAGACATCACGTTTCAGAATCGTTGGATTGGCAGAGGCATTAGAGTTCCGTTATCAATCGCATGGCCGCCGCGGTCCCCTGATTTGAACCCCTTAGACTTCTTTCTTTGGGGTTTTTTTAAAAGATAGAGTATACAAGTGCAAACCGACGACAATTGAAGAATTGAAAACCAGCATTAGGAACGAAATCGCACAAATCACTCCGGAAATGTTGCAAAACGTACGAGAAGCTGCTTACGTTCGCTTAGGGCACTGCGAAGTTCGAGGAGGTCTTCAGTTTGAGCACTTGCTTTAATCAAGTAAGCACCTAGCCAATCTTAGTGAACTACATGCTATTTTTAAAATAATCTGCTCATCTATTAAATTATTGAAAACCGTTTTTTACAATCTTTTGTGGCTTAGCCATTACAATTTCTACATCTTTGGCAGGGGAGTAAACGATTGTTCAGGTGCCCTTTTTATTTTTCCGATATCCCAAGCGATTTTTTGAAAATGAGCGCAGCGGATCAAAAAACATCTTTCTTGGGCCATAACTTTTGAACAAACTAAGATAAAGACCTCCGATTTGCGTGAAATGTCTTCTTTTTTTGTGCCCTTTACAATGGTGTATCACAAGATGGGGGTTACTATTTGAAAAAAAAAGTTAGGGGGGATGGGCATCCCCACAGAGGGGGGTCAAACAATTTGACCCCCCCAAAAGGTAGTCCCTTTTGTGTGAGAAACATACCCCAAGTTGTATCCTTTTACCTGCAACCGTTCAAAAATTATCAGGCCGTACCCGGACTTTTGGGACACCCTGTATAAGTGAAATGATTTTCATTAATTTAAATAACGCGGTTAATAATAGAAATGACACCCAAGGCCTAAGTCAAATTTATAGCAATCTGATCGATCGTTTTGAAAGGAATTTTCCATGATAATATAATAAACACATTTTACAGGTGCATATAAGATCTCGCGTACATTTCTTTGGTTGATAAGGTGTCAGTTCGTTGATGGCTTTGGTAGTATTGAGTTTCGGAGATTCATTTGATAGATTGATTCATAGTAATAGAACAAGGTTGCTCTCAAGTTTTGACTGTAAAAAGTGCAGATGTAGAAGACTACTGTAATTAGGTAAGAAAGGCAGGAAAAAACATCTTCTGATTTGTTTTTGTTGTAACGTGGTTTGTGTTGTGCATGATGCATGGTGTTTCTCGACTGTTTTTTCCTGATGTCTTTTTCTGGTTTCAGTCCCGAGGATGTCAAAATATATTGACGCAACGTTGAATAAATTATAAAGGGGTCTTTTCTTTTAAAGTCCTATCCCTGTGAAGATACTTCATCGATATTAAAAAATGCAAGGACGTGACAGTAATGCTAATAATTATGTGAAATACACAATATAAATGGAATAAACATTACTTTAAACATCTATGTACGTACGCTTCACCTTATTTTAGACACTTCAAAACATTAAAAACACGTGCTCGCATCAACATTTAAAAACTCTTCCCCATCATTACGAGACAAGCGCTGAGTCAACCATGCCTTCTGGCCACCGCACTCTATGTTCCAGTTATTTTCGCAGTTTGTTGTCGCCATCGACCTACCCTAACTAAAACAATAAAATTGAAATGCTAATGCAAAGCCTTTGGTTAACCAAACGGCATTGGAAGCTCCATCATTGTTTCTGGTTGAGTCAGTTTTTCCAAAACCATCCTAACACTACACATACCAAACAGGGATTTTCTCATCACCGGGAAGGAGTTTTACAAATGTATAACGGAGCTTTTCATTCGAATAAACGAGCTCTCGACAAATTTTGAAGTATCATTTTCCCAAAATCATTGGCTTTTAAACACTTTCATTTACAGAGCGGCAATGTGCTAAATTTGTCTGTTTTAAGTGTGTTTTTCCCTGACCTGATTTTCCCAAATAGAAACTCCTGAATGGCGTGTACTAAATTTGAAAGCTGTCAACGTTGGGTGAGGTTTGTTTTGATGATCACTAGGCCATTGTTTTCGAATTCGAACCTGGGGGCGTTAACTTTCTTGCATTACAAGAGATTTGCAGGATGAACTTGATCGAGCCTGCAAGAGTGTCTGTCTCTACTGGTTTGTCCGGGTACTAGCTCACTGGATAGCCGGCAAGAAAGGTTAAAACGTTTAAAGCTTTTATTTGTTCTGTGAGCTAAACGTCATTCGGTAGTTCGAACGTATCATTACATCATAATACACATAAGAAATAATTTAGAATAAAATCTTGTTAATTAATAAATCAAAACAAGTACGTTTTGATACTGTTCCATAAATCACATTAAAAAGTCCTCTGCAGGTTTTACAATGTGGTTCGAAATCCTACCAAGTATGGGCATTATTGCTGTTTGTACTGCATTGCCTCACGGTGCTGCTTATGTGTTGCATCAACTCTTCCTTGGAAATCATTACCGACGAAGTCTCGATACTAGGGAACTCTGCATGCAATATTTGCGTGATAGAAGACTAACTGGTAATCCGTACAAACTTAACGGATTGGAGGCAATACCTGATGAATAAGTACCACTTTTATCTTAGTAATTTCATGTTATATATTAAATAAATAATTTGATCAATATTATACGAGATTCAAAGATCAGGTCTCCATTTTACCACATATAATAAACAATCTTCAAGGTAATTATTACTTAAAGTATCTCGAATCCAATCTATTACAATGTGTTTGGCTTGATTAGAATAATCTCGATCAATAGATTTAACAAATCTGTTACCGTGCAAGACATGAGTAGCGTCTTGTTTTTCCTCAACAATAACTCCTTTCGAATTCAAAAAATCTTGCATTAACATTTCAAATGGTTTTATACATTCTTCCTCTAAATATAACTTAACGCCATCAAAATATGAAGTTCTAAAAATTTTCCGCTTGTTTGGAGAAGTCTGCGTAATATCACTTTTTCTTTTACTGCTATTAGTGCTTGTTTCTGACTCTGAAATATCCTCCCCTTTGAGTAACAAAGAAAAATCTGTATTTTCCCTAGAGTTTTTGAAGAGTTTCTTAAGTTCATCTAGGGATGTTGCTGTTTTCCAATCCTTATCGTCTCTAATTTTTGTTACTCTTGGAAAACGAATTGAAATACCTTCGGCAGTGTGCACTTCGTGTTGCGTAAATTCAGCTCCAGTTATCTCCCAAACCGGTTGGTTTTTAGGATTCTTAGCTACGAATTCTGGGATCATTGGACGATTACAAAGCAACCACTCTGGTAACTTACTGGAATTTGAAGTTATTTTTACCATATGCAATTTATTTTGCAACTCCTCTAATGTTTTATCATCGATTCCAGTATGTACTTTACATACAGTACAATATTTCCCCTTTTTTTCATCGTAGCACCCCATTAGGAAAACAGACATCATGCCGCCTTTCTTCCTGTTCCATACCAAGCGCCAAGAACAATTAAATCAGCGGAATCAGCCATAGCTCCATCAAATAAATAATCCTTTTTCACTTTAAGCCAATGTCTTTTACCAGGCTCGTAAATACTTTTCAAGTCTTTCAACATCAAACCTTCAAGACCCAATTTGAAGATTTTTATCATCATTTCTCTTAAATCTGCAGGTTCACGAATAACTTTACTTTCACTAAAAACTATGTGATTTTTAACTTCCTTCATATTTTCGTTGAGAATTTTTTTTCTATATTCGATTGGTTTTTTAGTCAGATCTTCGCCGTTGTAATATATGCAATCGAAAACGAACAAGCAAACGCAAGCATTAGGATATTCCTCTTTTTTGTGTTTGCCTAATGTTCCAAACGGTAAGGGGGCTTGAGTTTGAGTATCGATCACCAAAATTTCACTATCTAAAATTAGGTCTTTGCCAGAGGGAAACGCTTGAGGTATATAGTCTTTGAAATGTGCTATTTTATGATGCATTACAGGTTTTAAGCTCCTGGAAAAATATTTGAAATCGGTTCCTTTTTTGTGTACTTGAACCCTTTCGCCATCATATTTTATTTCTGAGTACATTCCGTTAGGGCATTTTTTCATGGCCATTTCAACGGATTTGCAGGCTTCCGCTAACATGGGTAATACTGGTGTCATAACCGCAATTTGAGCTGTTACATTTTTGGATGTCTGTTGTTTTGATAAACATTGATCTAGAACCATTTTTAAGTCGCGGGATGATTGGTAGGCTTCATATGCGTTTGCATGTATTCCATCTAGGATATGTTTGGCACCGGCATTCATTCTTAAATCATGTTTAATGAGTCTAATGATTAGTTTCAGATCATTACTTGTGCAGTTTTTGAGAATGCTAAGGAAGTGTTCAATTTGTTCTTCTTCTTTAGTTAGGTTACTTAAATTTTCGAGGAATTTGTCTACTTGCTCAACAGTTAATTGACTTTTTTTAGCTGGTTTTATTCGATTGTTGTTTTCGTAAAAGTATTGTATGGTTTCACCAATGTGGCCCTGTTCTAGATGCTCCAACATTTTCGACTGATCGCTCATGAATATCCTGCTGAAAAGTTTTATTAATTGCTTGCTTTGCAAGTTGTAAATACGCTTCACTACTCCAGGTAGAAGCAGTTTACACCAGAGATGCACATCACCTTGGAATGGTTCACCTCCGATGCCATTCTGAAATAAATTACGGACAATTTGAGTTTTTTCAATGTAACTACTGACGTTTGTAATGTCAGCAACTAACTTTCGGAATTGTTTAAAAGGATAAGAAACGAATTGTTGAACTTCAATAATTTCCTTGATTGGTATTTTCTTTTCTTTTTTCTCCACTTTGACCCCGTATTTCTTTTCGATGTCCTGGTTTGATTGTTCGATTCTTGAACGCAGTTCCTTTTGCTTATTTTCCGGTAAGTCGTCAAAACCATCGATGTCATCTTCGGATTCGATACGTTTTGTTGTAGGTCGTTGCTTGAGGAATGCGTCGAACAGACAATCGACGTGATACCAATTCTTCATCAACCCATCAGCGAAAGGGTTGGGTTGCAACTTAGCAACTCGCAAATCGTCCTTTGCACATTTTTCTTTGCATTTTTTACAACCGGCTCGACCTGCTTTGGCAATATCTGCGTAGAAACTTTTCGTGGACGCTCCGACATCCGACATTCTAGAGCATTCATTAGGAGAAGGGTCGAGTTAATTTGTTTTGGTAATTTGTAAAGGTTATCCATAGAATAAAAATTCATTTTTTTGACAATTCTTGTTATAAACACGTCAGTTAACCTCACTTTTCAGTGCTGGTCAAGAGGAAAAATTTGTTTTTTGTTAAATCCACAGGAAATGTTGTTTATTTAAAGATTTACTTTCATTTGGCTTCATTTTCTTTCATTGGATTGTATTGCCTTGTAATTTGGAACTCAATATGACACAGGCGGTGCATGCTAATCCAGAAATAGATATCGATAACAATGGGAATTTTCCTAGACGCCAGAATGGAAATGTAGAAAATAGGATAAGGTGAGAATTGAATCATTGTCACCTTGTATGTAAATTTATAATAAATTGCTCTTTTATTATTCTAGGGACGAGGAAAACTATTTGCCATTTGATGTTAACCAACAAAAGACATACATTTTTGAAATGCATAACTATTGGTAAGTATCGTGGCGAACAAATTGTTTTATTAACGAAGGTGTTCGCTAGCAATGATAATTGTTCAGGATGTTTAATCTACAACAACAAGAAAACGTTTTCCATGAAGTGATTCAAGAATAACGCCCTTCCTAGAACACAATCGTCTTTCTTCATCAAACAAAGATATTAATCTTCAGCGATGTTATGCCAGTTATAACTCAAAAGCCCTGTGTAATGAACTTTGTGGTCTTGTTCTAGGATAGGTGTAAAAAGTGTTGTCATTTGTCTCATCCTTCTTTTTGAATGTTTTCACAAGATTTAGTTTCTATATGAAATATGGAGCAACGAACCTTTCTTCAAGTAATACTTGTTTTTCAATTCCAGTTGTAATCCAGAGGAATTACTGAAACGCTGCACCGAAAAACACCAGAAGCTTGTCCTGAAGAAAAAACAATTAGGTTCTGCAAGGAAGAAAATAAAATTATTACGGAACAAAGTAGCCGTTCTACAAAATGTGATAAAAAGTATGATGGAGAACGATGCCATTCAAAAGAACGAACAACGCATGCTGTGATAAATATAACAAAAATTATGGTATTAGAACATAACTTTTCATCGACCTGTGAAATCTGTTTTTTATGGCTATTCTCAAAGTTGTTTTCAACCATATTACTGTAGACATTGTGTAATTATAGTCTATTTAGTTAATGCTGTGAGAGAAAAGAATAAACATTAAGTTGTATCATTCGAAGTGGATTGGGATAGCTGTCCCCGAATTTAATCGGTTGCAAGGACATATTATTTAACGATCTGCACGTGTCTTCAATCAATATAATGAAGTGGAAGCATTGTGGAAAATTGCGATGATCTGCGAAACTTTAATGTCTCTTTTAATTGCGATATTAGGATAACATTTATATGGTAATAATTGTTACAAGAAAGTGGAAGAAAAGTCCCCACTAAGCAATAGTTAAATTTAAAACTTGGAGATCTGAACTCTGCTCGGTATTACAAGAGGTATGTTAAAGGTCTCCAGACAATTCTAGGAAATTTTCGAAATTTCATGTGAAATTATAGAAGCTCCATGAATTCAAAGTTATTTTGGAAAAACGAAGAAAACAAACAAGCTTTATTTATCTTCATAGAATTTCTCTAATGATCAATCTCATTTGTTCCCTTTACAAGTTCCATTTAAAAAATTCGATGAGAGCACTCAAATTCCTGGAGAAATGAAAAAAATTCTTGTCATTAATCTTTTGAAAATTCTTGATAACGATAAATTTATCGAAACATTGGAGAAAGTCTCTCGAAAGTTTGATAAGTTTTTGAAAAAAGCAAAGAAATTACAATTGCAATATCTCACACACCCTTTCTGAAATTTTGTGCAAATTTCTAAAAACTATGAACTCCAAAAAAAGACCGAGATGCATCAAATATTCGTTCCAAGTAAACTGCAGATTTTTATCTAAAGGTCTCGAAGTGATAAGAGTTTTTTTTGTTCATTTGGGGCTACGTTCGACAATACATATTGTCAGTTCCTTCAAAAATCGCGAAACTGCAAACGTTGATTCGATCATAAGTCGTTCCGCGACTATTTGATCGTTGTCGAGAACATTGATGGTATCGTGAAGCGATGGATGATGACATGAACGCAGCTTTTAGAGGAATTTTTGTTGACTATGGCTTCGTGCATTAGCAAAATTTTTAATTATGTCACTTGCGACAATATTGAGTGAAGATTTTTTAATACTTTTAATTTTGAAAAGGATCTTTCTTTATATGCTACTGTTACTGATAATGTGAGGTAAAACCTGAGTGCTATTGATATATTCGGGAATACAGAGATTAAAATATTAGTAAATAAATATTTCAAAATATCTAACGGCGTAGTGGAATCATCAATAAATATTCATAATAATTCTATTTCATTGAAAAGTTCTCACTTTTCTACATCTAAAGAGCCAGCATGGTACAGTTCGTTCTCTAAATTAGAACAATATGCTTTTTTGTATCGTTTCACTGTTTCAATTCATGAAGAAATAAAAATTTTTTATTATTTTGATTCAAAATTTTCAGTCGTTCGTCGAACTTATTGATTGCGGTATCTAATAGGTAGTACTAAAAATATACTTTAAAATGTTTTCCTGCGTCAGTTATCGGTTCATCCTTCGTCTCATAATTAAAAACACTCTTACAAGTGTGACCAAATAATATTATTGTATACGCTTGCACGACTCACGAAGTGAGCGGGCATGAAGTCGTATACCTTGCCGTCATTCCGCGGTCGAGGTAGTATGTGCGTATGTGTGTGTGAGTGTGTATGTATGTGTGTGCGGCAAAATTTTCTGTTCACGCTACAGGCTAAACGGCGCTACGTAGAACGACGAAATTTTAGGAAAAGATGGACAGCAATGGTCTCCAGGTCTGATTCCTTATTCCATCGAAATCGGAAAATTATTTCTCGAAATATACTTGAAAAACTGAAAAATTTTCGGGAATTTTTTGCGACCTTATTTTCAGAGCTACGGGTTCGAGATTGAGCAAAAATGTACCTCAAAATGTATTCTTCAGGTAGAATGAGTAAACGAAAGGCGACTTGGCGAGTATTTTGAGATTTGATCAAAAGTGTGAAAAAAAATTGAATTTTTTTTTAAATCTGGATAACTCAAAAGCTATTGCAAATAGCGACACGAAAGTTTTTTTATTGAAGAAAATCTTAATTGATGTTCCTTTTGTGGGAACATCTAAAACGTGGTCTTCATAGATTTTGAGAAAAAAATTCAAACTCCCAAAAATTTACGATTTTGCCGAATATTTCACTCATAGCATGGCCCCCTCAACAGTCAACGCTCCCAAATTTTCACTAAAAGATTCTTATTTTCTTTCACTATGATTGCCTTTGTCCATGAAGATGCCACAAATAGCCCTTTTGGAGCAAAATCATACCAAAACAGAAAAATGCCAAAGATTTTTTAACATTTTCTAATATAACTCAATTTCTAAAACCACCAACGTTCTGAAGTTTTTACCATTCAATTACTATCAAATAGGGCTACGTTCGACCCGCTCAGTATTCCTACCCAAAATGAACCGTTTCTGAGAAAAAAAATTTTGAAACCTTCTGAAAGTACTGTTTTTTCGATGAGTCATAACTCGACTGATAATAATTGCACCGCTTTAGTTCTTTCACCAAACGTTTCGCTGTAATTTCACGAACAATTGCCAATTACTAATTCTTGTCCGAATCAATTCACGTCTGTTTTTCAGATGACGTGCGCTACGTTCCGTAATTTTACGTTTAGTAGGAATATCAGTACCTATCCGATAAGATTAAGCACAATCCCAACAGATGGAACTTCTTAGTTTTCATTATAAATCCAATTTGCCAATTTTTTCAGTCACAAAATGAATCATGATTGAAATTTGTAATATTTTTTTTTTTTGAAAATCCTCTGAAAAGTAATTCACGGCGGGACCGGGAATCGAACCCGGACCTCCAGCTTTACGCGCTATTGCTCTACCACTAAGCTACCCCGACTATGACTTATTTTTCAATTATTTTTTTTTTTTCCGGCTAACTTGTTAACTTTGATAATCTTGGACTTCATCACAGAAAGCCATGCAAGAGAATCAATTTAACTGAAACGCCGGCTCTGCGTAATCCAACGCTAATCGTGAATTGATGTTAGAAGGTGTTATTTCTCACCAACCCGGTGATAGGGTATAATTTTGAAAATCCTCTGAAAAGTAAGTCACGGCGGGACCGGGAATCGAACCCGGACCTCCAGCTTTACGCGCTATTGCTCTACCACTAAGCTACCCCGACTATGACTTATTTTTCAATTTTTTTTTTTTTTTTCCGGCTAACTTGTGCTTTGATAATCTTGGACTTCATCACAGAAAGCCATGCAAGAGAATCAATTTAACTGAAACGCCGGCTCTGCGTAATCCAACGCTAATCGTGAATTGATGTTAGAAGGTGTTATTTCTCACCAACCCGGTGATAGGGTATAATTTTGAAAATCCTCTTACTTTTCAGAGCCGGCGTTTCAGTTAAATTGATTCTCTTGCATGGCTTTCTGTGATGAAGTCCAAGATTATCAAAGTTAACAAGTTAGCCGGAAAAAAAATTGAAAAATAAGTCATAGTCGGGGTAGCTTAGTGGTAGAGCAATAGCGCGTAAAGCTGGAGGTCGGGTTCGATTCCCGGTCCCGCCGTGACTTACTTTTCAGAGGATTTTCAAAATTATACCCTATCACCGGGTTGGTGAGAAATAACACCTTCTAACATCAATTCACGATTAGCGTTGGATTACGCAGAGCCGGCGTTTCAGTTAAATTGATTCTCTTGCATGGCTTTCTGTGATGAAGTCCAAGATTATCAAAGTTAACAAGTTAGCCGGAAAAAATTGAAAAATAAGTCATAGTCGGGGTAGCTTAATGGTAGAGCAATAGCGCGTAAAGCTGGAGGTCCGGGTTCGATTCCCGGTCCCGCCGTGACTTACTTTTCAGAGGATTTTCAAAATTATACCCTATCACCGGGTTGGTGAGAAATAACACCTTCTAACATCAATTCACGATTAGCGTTGGATTACGCAGAGCCGGCGTTTCAGTTAAATTGATTCTCTTGCATGGCTTTCTGTGATGAAGTCCAAGATTATCAAAGTTAACAAGTTAGCCGGAAAAAATTGAAAAATAAGTCATAGTCGGGGTAGCTTAATGGTAGAGCAATAGCGCGTAAAGCTGGAGGTCCGGGTTCGATTCCCGGTCCCGCCGTGACTTACTTTTCAGAGGATTTTCAAAATTATACCCTATCACCGGGTTGGTGAGAAATAACACCTTCTAACATCAATTCACGATTAGCGTTGGATTACGCAGAGCCGGCGTTTCAGTTAAATTGATTCTCTTGCATGGCTTTCTGTGATGAAGTCCAAGATTATCAAAGTTAACAAGTTAGCCGGAAAAAATTGAAAAATAAGTCATAGTCGGGGTAGCTTAATGGTAGAGCAATAGCGCGTAAAGCTGGAGGTCCGGGTTCGATTCCCGGTCCCGCCGTGACTTACTTTTCAGAGGATTTTCAAAATTATACCCTATCACCGGGTTGGTGAGAAATAACACCTTCTAACATCAATTCACGATTAGCGTTGGATTACGCAGAGCCGGCGTTTCAGTTAAATTGATTCTCTTGCATGGCTTTCTGTGATGAAGTCCAAGATTATCAAAGTTAACAAGTTAGCCGGAAAAAATTGAAAAATAAGTCATAGTCGGGGTAGCTTAATGGTAGAGCAATAGCGCGTAAAGCTGGAGGTCCGGGTTCGATTCCCGGTCCCGCCGTGACTTACTTTTCAGAGGATTTTCAAAATTATACCCTATCACCGGGTTGGTGAGAAATAACACCTTCTAACATCAATTCACGATTAGCGTTGGATTACGCAGAGCCGGCGTTTCAGTTAAATTGATTCTCTTGCATGGCTTTCTGTGATGAAGTCCAAGATTATCAAAGTTAACAAGTTAGCCGGAAAAAATTGAAAAATAAGTCATAGTCGGGGTAGCTTAATGGTAGAGCAATAGCGCGTAAAGCTGGAGGTCGGGTTCGATTCCCGGTCCCGCCGTGACTTACTTTTCAGAGGATTTTCAAAATTATACCCTATCACCGGGTTGGTGAGAAATAACACCTTCTAACATCAATTCACGATTAGCGTTGGATTACGCAGAGCCGGCGTTTCAGTTAAATTGATTCTCTTGCATGGCTTTCTGTGATGAAGTCCAAGATTATCAAAGTTAACAAGTTAGCCGGAAAAAATTGAAAAATAAGTCATAGTCGGGGTAGCTTAATGGTAGAGCAATAGCGCGTAAAGCTGGAGGTCCGGGTTCGATTCCCGGTCCCGCCGTGACTTACTTTTCAGAGGATTTTCAAAATTATACCCTATCACCGGGTTGGTGAGAAATAACACCTTCTAACATCAATTCACGATTAGCGTTGGATTACGCAGAGCCGGCGTTTCAGTTAAATTGATTCTCTTGCATGGCTTTCTGTGATGAAGTCCAAGATTATCAAAGTTAACAAGTTAGCCGGAAAAAATTGAAAAATAAGTCATAGTCGGGGTAGCTTAATGGTAGAGCAATAGCGCGTAAAGCTGGAGGTCCGGGTTCGATTCCCGGTCCCGCCGTGACTTACTTTTCAGAGGATTTTCAAAATTATACCCTATCACCGGGTTGGTGAGAAATAACACCTTCTAACATCAATTCACGATTAGCGTTGGATTACGCAGAGCCGGCGTTTCAGTTAAATTGATTCTCTTGCATGGCTTTCTGTGATGAAGTCCAAGATTATCAAAGTTAACAAGTTAGCCGGAAAAAATTGAAAAATAAGTCATAGTCGGGGTAGCTTAATGGTAGAGCAATAGCGCGTAAAGCTGGAGGTCGGGTTCGATTCCCGGTCCCGCCGTGACTTACTTTTCAGAGGATTTTCAAAATTATACCCTATCACCGGGTTGGTGAGAAATAACACCTTCTAACATCAATTCACGATTAGCGTTGGATTACGCAGAGCCGGCGTTTCAGTTAAATTGATTCTCTTGCATGGCTTTCTGTGATGAAGTCCAAGATTATCAAAGTTAACAAGTTAGCCGGAAAAAATTGAAAAATAAGTCATAGTCGGGGTAGCTTAATGGTAGAGCAATAGCGCGTAAAGCTGGAGGTCCGGGTTCGATTCCCGGTCCCGCCGTGACTTACTTTTCAGAGGATTTTCAAAATTATACCCTATCACCGGGTTGGTGAGAAATAACACCTTCTAACATCAATTCACGATTAGCGTTGGATTACGCAGAGCCGGCGTTTCAGTTAAATTGATTCTCTTGCATGGCTTTCTGTGATGAAGTCCAAGATTATCAAAGTTAACAAGTTAGCCGGAAAAAATTGAAAAATAAGTCATAGTCGGGGTAGCTTAATGGTAGAGCAATAGCGCGTAAAGCTGGAGGTCCGGGTTCGATTCCCGGTCCCGCCGTGACTTACTTTTCAGAGGATTTTCAAAATTATACCCTATCACCGGGTTGGTGAGAAATAACACCTTCTAACATCAATTCACGATTAGCGTTGGATTACGCAGAGCCGGCGTTTCAGTTAAATTGATTCTCTTGCATGGCTTTCTGTGATGAAGTCCAAGATTATCAAAGTTAACAAGTTAGCCGGAAAAAATTGAAAAATAAGTCATAGTCGGGGTAGCTTAATGGTAGAGCAATAGCGCGTAAAGCTGGAGGTCGGGTTCGATTCCCGGTCCCGCCGTGACTTACTTTTCAGAGGATTTTCAAAATTATACCCTATCACCGGGTTGGTGAGAAATAACACCTTCTAACATCAATTCACGATTAGCGTTGGATTACGCAGAGCCGGCGTTTCAGTTAAATTGATTCTCTTGCATGGCTTTCTGTGATGAAGTCCAAGATTATCAAAGTTAACAAGTTAGCCGGAAAAAATTGAAAAATAAGTCATAGTCGGGGTAGCTTAATGGTAGAGCAATAGCGCGTAAAGCTGGAGGTCCGGGTTCGATTCCCGGTCCCGCCGTGACTTACTTTTCAGAGGATTTTCAAAATTATACCCTATCACCGGGTTGGTGAGAAATAACACCTTCTAACATCAATTCACGATTAGCGTTGGATTACGCAGAGCCGGCGTTTCAGTTAAATTGATTCTCTTGCATGGCTTTCTGTGATGAAGTCCAAGATTATCAAAGTTAACAAGTTAGCCGGAAAAAATTGAAAAATAAGTCATAGTCGGGGTAGCTTAATGGTAGAGCAATAGCGCGTAAAGCTGGAGGTCCGGGTTCGATTCCCGGTCCCGCCGTGACTTACTTTTCAGAGGATTTTCAAAATTATACCCTATCACCGGGTTGGTGAGAAATAACACCTTCTAACATCAATTCACGATTAGCGTTGGATTACGCAGAGCCGGCGTTTCAGTTAAATTGATTCTCTTGCATGGCTTTCTGTGATGAAGTCCAAGATTATCAAAGTTAACAAGTTAGCCGGAAAAAATTGAAAAATAAGTCATAGTCGGGGTAGCTTAATGGTAGAGCAATAGCGCGTAAAGCTGGAGGTCGGGTTCGATTCCCGGTCCCGCCGTGACTTACTTTTCAGAGGATTTTCAAAATTATACCCTATCACCGGGTTGGTGAGAAATAACACCTTCTAACATCAATTCACGATTAGCGTTGGATTACGCAGAGCCGGCGTTTCAGTTAAATTGATTCTCTTGCATGGCTTTCTGTGATGAAGTCCAAGATTATCAAAGTTAACAAGTTAGCCGGAAAAAATTGAAAAATAAGTCATAGTCGGGGTAGCTTAATGGTAGAGCAATAGCGCGTAAAGCTGGAGGTCCGGGTTCGATTCCCGGTCCCGCCGTGACTTACTTTTCAGAGGATTTTCAAAATTATACCCTATCACCGGGTTGGTGAGAAATAACACCTTCTAACATCAATTCACGATTAGCGTTGGATTACGCAGAGCCGGCGTTTCAGTTAAATTGATTCTCTTGCATGGCTTTCTGTGATGAAGTCCAAGATTATCAAAGTTAACAAGTTAGCCGGAAAAAATTGAAAAATAAGTCATAGTCGGGGTAGCTTAATGGTAGAGCAATAGCGCGTAAAGCTGGAGGTCCGGGTTCGATTCCCGGTCCCGCCGTGACTTACTTTTCAGAGGATTTTCAAAATTATACCCTATCACCGGGTTGGTGAGAAATAACACCTTCTAACATCAATTCACGATTAGCGTTGGATTACGCAGAGCCGGCGTTTCAGTTAAATTGATTCTCTTGCATGGCTTTCTGTGATGAAGTCCAAGATTATCAAAGTTAACAAGTTAGCCGGAAAAAATTGAAAAATAAGTCATAGTCGGGGTAGCTTAATGGTAGAGCAATAGCGCGTAAAGCTGGAGGTCCGGGTTCGATTCCCGGTCCCGCCGTGACTTACTTTTCAGAGGATTTTCAAAATTATACCCTATCACCGGGTTGGTGAGAAATAACACCTTCTAACATCAATTCACGATTAGCGTTGGATTACGCAGAGCCGGCGTTTCAGTTAAATTGATTCTCTTGCATGGCTTTCTGTGATGAAGTCCAAGATTATCAAAGTTAACAAGTTAGCCGGAAAAAATTGAAAAATAAGTCATAGTCGGGGTAGCTTAATGGTAGAGCAATAGCGCGTAAAGCTGGAGGTCCGGGTTCGATTCCCGGTCCCGCCGTGACTTACTTTTCAGAGGATTTTCAAAATTATACCCTATCACCGGGTTGGTGAGAAATAACACCTTCTAACATCAATTCACGATTAGCGTTGGATTACGCAGAGCCGGCGTTTCAGTTAAATTGATTCTCTTGCATGGCTTTCTGTGATGAAGTCCAAGATTATCAAAGTTAACAAGTTAGCCGGAAAAAATTGAAAAATAAGTCATAGTCGGGGTAGCTTAATGGTAGAGCAATAGCGCGTAAAGCTGGAGGTCCGGGTTCGATTCCCGGTCCCGCCGTGACTTACTTTTCAGAGGATTTTCAAAATTATACCCTATCACCGGGTTGGTGAGAAATAACACCTTCTAACATCAATTCACGATTAGCGTTGGATTACGCAGAGCCGGCGTTTCAGTTAAATTGATTCTCTTGCATGGCTTTCTGTGATGAAGTCCAAGATTATCAAAGTTAACAAGTTAGCCGGAAAAAATTGAAAAATAAGTCATAGTCGGGGTAGCTTAATGGTAGAGCAATAGCGCGTAAAGCTGGAGGTCCGGGTTCGATTCCCGGTCCCGCCGTGACTTACTTTTCAGAGGATTTTCAAAATTATACCCTATCACCGGGTTGGTGAGAAATAACACCTTCTAACATCAATTCACGATTAGCGTTGGATTACGCAGAGCCGGCGTTTCAGTTAAATTGATTCTCTTGCATGGCTTTCTGTGATGAAGTCCAAGATTATCAAAGTTAACAAGTTAGCCGGAAAAAATTGAAAAATAAGTCATAGTCGGGGTAGCTTAATGGTAGAGCAATAGCGCGTAAAGCTGGAGGTCGGGTTCGATTCCCGGTCCCGCCGTGACTTACTTTTCAGAGGATTTTCAAAATTATACCCTATCACCGGGTTGGTGAGAAATAACACCTTCTAACATCAATTCACGATTAGCGTTGGATTACGCAGAGCCGGCGTTTCAGTTAAATTGATTCTCTTGCATGGCTTTCTGTGATGAAGTCCAAGATTATCAAAGTTAACAAGTTAGCCGGAAAAAATTGAAAAATAAGTCATAGTCGGGGTAGCTTAATGGTAGAGCAATAGCGCGTAAAGCTGGAGGTCGGGTTCGATTCCCGGTCCCGCCGTGACTTACTTTTCAGAGGATTTTCAAAATTATACCCTATCACCGGGTTGGTGAGAAATAACACCTTCTAACATCAATTCACGATTAGCGTTGGATTACGCAGAGCCGGCGTTTCAGTTAAATTGATTCTCTTGCATGGCTTTCTGTGATGAAGTCCAAGATTATCAAAGTTAACAAGTTAGCCGGAAAAAAAAAAAAAAATTGAAAAATAAGTCATAGTCGGGGTAGCTTAGTGGTAGAGCAATAGCGCGTAAAGCTGGAGGTCCGGGTTCGATTCCCGGTCCCGCCGTGACTTACTTTTCAGAGGATTTTCAAAATTATACCCTATCACCGGGTTGGTGAGAAATAACACCTTCTAACATTAAATTTGTAATAGTTGCAAACTTCATTACGCATCTGATGATATGTTTCACTGACCATTTGCAAGCGTATACCTCCCGTTCCGGTATTAGCAGAGTAAAATTACTCTCTGTCTTCGATCCATAACTCACTTTAAAATCGTATAGCCCTGCTATGGTTTGATCAAAGCCGAAATGAAAATAAAATAAAAATTCGAAAAATAAATTCACAGATTTTTTATTACTTCTCTGAAAATAAACTTATATGAGAAAAAATATTCTTTTCAAAGGACTAGAATAAAAGAATATAACATAAAATAACATAACGAAAAAGAAATTACTTCACACTCTTCAATATGAATACTTGAAAAACAAATGAAAATCATCACACTCCGACCATAGCCTAAATAAAAAACAGTTTCTTTCATCCCGTGACATTCACATCGAAAATGGACCGCATTGCAACCAAATATTCTCTCAAATTTCGTAACGATTTTGGTGATATTCCAGAAAAATTCGTTACGTTATAGTCCTAAGAGATCAGATGGAAATAAAAAAAGGCGGCCGAAGACAGGAGGTGGTTGTATCTACTTGCCCAGCTCGGGATACGGCATAAAGCCGTATACTTTTCTGTCGTTACGTGATCGAGGTAGTACGTGCGTTCGCACGTGCGCGAATGTGTGTGTGTGTGTGTGTGTGTGTGTGTGTGTGTGTGTGTGTGCGTGCTTGTGTGTGTGTATCTGTGCGGCAGAATTTTCTGTTCACGCTACAGGCCAAACGGCGCTACGTAGAACAACGAAATTTAAAGGAAAGATGGGTATCAATTGTCTCCAGGTCTGATTCCTTATTCCATCGCAATCGGAACACTTCATCCTCCAGATATACAGTAACTGAGGTGGAGTACTTAGGAAGACGCCTTAAAAATAAACACATAAGTGGAGACGATGAGAGCAAATAGGTATTTGCTTAATTAAATACTGCATAAGTGACATTTTTGAAATTATTTGCTATATTATCAATAATTCTCTTGAATACGGAATTTTTCCAGACCAGTTAAAGTTATCAATAATCACACCCATCTATAAGAAAGGGGACGATCATCAGTTTGTCAACTACAGACCAGTCAGCATATTACCAGCTTTCTCCAATCTCTTCGAAATGGCCATGTGTGATAGGTTTTATAATCAAGTTCACCCTGTTGAATATAAATCAACATGGATACACTTAGGGAAAATCAGTGACTACGGCTGTTTACAGTTTTACGGAAAAGATTGTTGATGGTTTTGAAAACAACGAAATACTGGCAAAAGCGTTTGACTGCTTGCAACCTCAGAACATTTTAGCAAGATTGAAGAGATACGGGATCCGAGGAAACGTATTAAGATGGTTTGAGTCCTATCTACTAGATCGAAAGCAGAGAGTGAAATTGAGAAAGAATGATGAGACAGTAAAATCAGAGACAGAAACAAGTAACTGGGGTGTGCCCCAGGGACCGATTCTGGGACCGATATTGTTCATAATTTACATTAATAACATTCATGACATAACAAAATTGAACCCTGATAACTACTGCCACATAACTAACTACGCAGATGTCATAAACCTATTAATAGCACACCCAAACTATCGAGATCTCCTGGATGAGGCTGCTCGATTCTCAAAGGATGCACAAAACTGGTTTCTAAAAAATGGCCTGATACTTAGTGCGGAAAAGATCAACATGATACTCTTCCGAACCAAACAGCAAAAAATCCAAACGCCGGAGTAAGCCAAGGTAATGGGAGAAACTATATCATTTCAATCGTCTTTAAAATTCCTAGGAGTGACCATTGAGAAGCAATTAAGTTGGGAAGAGCACATCACAAAATTAGAGAAAAGATTAAACTCAGTAGCTTATACCTTGTATGTCTGGGTAGATATCTGAATCAAGAATCATTAAGGACCCTGTATCACGCACATTTTGAGAGTTTATTAAGATTTGCCTTAATATTCTATGGCTCTAACTCAGCAACAGAAGGAATATTCAGAATACAAAAGAGGGTTGTTAGGTGCATTTTTCACATGAAGTACAGAGACTCGTGCAGGGGCATATTCAAAGACAAAAGCATCATGCCAATCTACGGTCTATTATACATATACGTATGCCTATTATATTTTTTCAAGAACAAAGATAGGCATGAAACGCTAACATCTATGTATGATCACAACACCAGAAGTCACGATATACTGTTTCCTCGACACAGATTAACAATTACCGAAAAATATCCATACTACGCAAGGATAAGATTTTTCAACAAATTACGAGATATCATCAAAGGCAACAAGAATCTAAATTTATTTAAGAAACAGATTAAAGATTATTTGTTGAAACTCTAAATGTACGGCATTGATGATTTCATGGTACCATCGAGTCAATTTTGTGACGTTAGTTCATTTAAAGATACGAATATCTGTTAATATGTTGTACTTTCTTTGAAATATATATTATTATTATTATTATTATACGATAAATGATATTATTGGCATAGCCCGCAATTTGGATAACCGCAGACATGATCATGTTTCTGGCTTATTTGCCTTTGTCAATATGGTATAATCCAAGTTCCAGAATGTTATGAACCTGGATGGAAACTACAATACAGAGTTCGACAGAACAACCAAATGCATATTTGCAGTTTCAGATGGAAGACCCTCGGTATACTTTTTCCCGCGATATCAAATTTTCTTATTTTTATAAACTTGGCAACAGTTAGTACACGGATCAACTACATCTGCTTTCGTGGTGATGTTTGGTTGGTTCCCGCACAGTTGTATGCAATTGGTAACTTTCTAATGGTGCGTCCACATAATGGCCCACTATGCCTTCCAACTAGCAAGGTCGTCGCATTAGCGAGTGCTGGTTTCATGTTTTTCGAGATTTATTGGTGTCGAACTTCAAAATTGGACCAAAAAAAGAGGGTGCAACGATAGCGGAGGATACACATGTACCTGTTTTTTAGTGCAGCGATGCCAGAATGTGAAATTTAGAGGAGAGGAAAGAATTTTTTTCACATTTCTTTCGCTTCTTAGACGAGTTTCGATAGAAATGAAATTATGCTTCTTCGTTACCAAATCTGTTTAATTACGTGACGTTTAATGACAGTTTTTCATTGGAATATCATAAACTTCCGTATTAAGTATTGGCTGAAATATAAAAATAAATATTGTGGTGACTCGCGTAGTTATAATAACAGCTGGGTAATGAGTAGCCTAGCAACGTCATATAACTGTCGGTTTTTCGAGTGATGTTCTACGAGGTTTCTAGTGTTGATTTTGAATAAAATACGTTCATCTATCAATTATTCAATACACTTTAATTGGCGACGAGGAGAGCGAACTGCACGGAATCCTCTGTAAGTAGAGTTTCGAATAACTACCTGCACTTTTGGCACAAAAATGGACCCGAAGCTGGAAAATCCGGAAGCTGGAAAATCCGGTAAGACAGAACTCGCTGAACTCGCGGCCAACATTAATAGGCTCGTCTCTGCTCTAACGAGTCAGGCTCAATCTCAATCTACTGCTCATAATGCCGCCCTTCAATTCGAAAATTTCGACGAATCTAAGGAGTCTTTCACGAGCTATAAAGATAGGATTGGCAACTTCTTTGAACTTCGCGGAATCACGGATCCGCAAAAACGGGCGAGGGTACTGCTCAATTCAATCGGCAGTAAATATTACCAGCTTGTATCCACTCTAACTGCACCTGATTCACCTACATCTAAGTCCTACGATGACATCACGGACCTCCTCGAAAATCAACTTTGCCCAAAACCTAACCCAGTCATAGAACAACACAGGTTTCTATCTACTTGTCAACTCGAAAGCGAATCTGTAGCTCAATTCGCAGTGAAATTGCGAAGCTTTACACCGACGTGCGAATTCCAATGCCCCAACGCTGCTTGTAAAAAATCCATTGCTGACATATTCTTGAGAGCTCAATTTATTCGAGGGGTTAGAGACAATAATATTCGAGAACATTTACTGTTGATTCCCGCAGAAGAGCTAACTTTTGAAACTGCTCTAGAAAGGGCTAAGGCCCTAGAATCTTCCAAATTGAACAACATTGAACTTTCTTCAACGCCCAGCTCATCAAACACGACTGTCAACCGTATTTCTAGATCTAAAACCCAACATAACTCCCAAAATTTCCGAGCTAAATCGTCGGAGCGGACCAGCTCATCTTTTCACTCGCGATCGAATAACCGGGTAGATCTAGGACAACTCGGTATTGATGGCCTATGCCTCAGATGTGGGAAAGATAATCACAAAACAGCCGCGTGTCGAATCGATCCCTCAAAACTTAAGTGTGAGGATTGTTCCAAGTCCGGACACTTAAGTAAAGTCTGTATTTTCACACTTACTAAAAAACGGGGGAAGAAAAATGTCCACGAAATTGACACAGAAGATACTAATGATGAGGTAAACGTCATAGACATCTATGAAATAAAAAATGCAACGGACTCTGACCGTTTCTACGCCAACATTAAAATCGGGAACAAATACCAAACATTTGAAGTTGACTCTGGTGCTGGAATCACAATTTTAACAAAATCCGCGTTTGACAAACTCGGAATGGACGACCGCGTCATTCCGACCACCGTACAACTCCGCTCATATACCAAGGAATTATTCAAGCCAATAGGGAAAGCCATAATACCCATTGAATTCAACGGTATTTCAACCACTGAAGAGCTCTACATCATCAAAGAAGACTTCTCCCCTCTACTTGGTAGGTCGTGGATCAGAAAACTCAAGATAAATCTAGAAGACATTGACAAATTCAGAGGCTCACCCAACCGCTCGGTTAATACGATCAAAATCACACCCCTTGACCTAGACAAGATTCTTGCTCCATTTGAAGACATGTTCAAACCACAGGTGGGATGTATCCCCAATACTGAGTGCTCTCTCAAGCTCCGACCTAATGCAAAGCCACGTTACTTAAAACCCCGCACTGTTGCCTTTGCTTTTAGAGACAAAGTCGAAGAAGAATTAGATTCTTTGGAAAAACAGGGAATAATTACAAAAGTAGACACATCAGATTGGGGTTCCCCCCTAGTCATTATTCCCAAACCAGACGGAAATGTCAGAATCTGCGCAGACTACAAACCAACCCTGAACCCCCAACTGGAGGATTCCCATTATCCAATTCCCAACATTGAGGAAGCACTGCACAACATAAAAAATGCACAATTCTTTTGTAGCCTGGACCTTTATAAAGCCTATCTACATGTGCCTGTCTCTCCAGAGAGCCAAGTACTCCAGACAATTTCCACTCACCGAGGGACATACAAGGTCAATCGGTTGAGTTTTGGCGTCAAAACTGCTCCAGGCGAATTCCACCGTATCCTAGGACAAATTATGGGAGGAATTGACGGGGTAATCTCATATTTTGATGACTTCCTAATTTTTGGATCAACTTTTGAAGAATGTCGGAAGAATCTGACTACCTGCCTGGAAAAACTCAAAGCCTGCAACATACACTTGAACAAAAATAAGTGTAAATTTTTGTGAATCAAATCCAATACTTTGGATACACAATCACAAGCCGCGGGATTGAGAAATCCCTGATAAAATCAACGCGGTCATAGATGCCCCCCCTCCTGAAAATGTACATGACTTACGGCGGTTCTTAGACCTTGTCACGTATTACTCGAAGTTCATACCCGATGTGGCTTCAATAACTCACCCACTGAGACACTTACTCAAAAAGAATGTTACATTCACGTGGTCCGAAGAGTGCCAGCTGGCATTTACCAAACTCAAGGCTGAAATTGCTGGTGATCGGGTACTCACGCCATTTGACCCCAAACTGCCTATTACAGTCGCTTGCGATGCTAGTCCTTACGGTATTGCAGGAATCCTATCGCATGTCGTAAATGGAATAGAGAAACCAATTGCTTTCGTTTCCCGATCCGTGACTGCCTCAGAACAGAACTATTCCCAACTAGACCGGGAAGCTCTAAGCATTTACTGGACCCTCAAGAAATTCATGATATATGTATACGGAAGAAAATTTACCCTAGTCACTGATAACTTACCACTCACGAGAATTTTCCATCAGGACAACAGCTTACCTCCCATGACTTCAGCTCGCTTACTGCGATATGCCGCCTTCATTGGTGATTTTGACTACCACATTAAACACCGAAAATCCGATTCACACGCGAACGTTGACTGTCTGTCGAGGGCTCCCTCATCTACTCCAGAAACGGAAGCAGATGTCATTGAAATATTTTATAATCAAACGATCCACCAGATCTCGACTAAGCAAACTGATCATGGCACCTGGAATGTGGCAGAAGCAACTGCTACAGATGAAGAATTGTCAAAGCTCAAGGACGACTTGTTGAACGGCAAAAATTATAATGCTGAGTTCAGTCTACAGGAGGGAGTCATTTTCCGAGGAAACCGGGTCTTCATACCCAAAATCATGCGAGGAGACGTATTGAAGGAGCTACACAAAACACATGTGGGCATGACAAAATGAAACAACTTGCTCGACGATACTGTTACTGGCCCAACATCGACAGAGAGATAGAATCTCTGGTGAAAGCATGTCAAAACTGTGCAAACATTCAAAAGAATCCAAATAAACAACCTCTTCACGTCTGGGAGGAACCGGCTCAAAACTTTCAACGGGTTCACATGGATTATGCAGGAGAATTTCAGGGACACCATTTCTTCATTCTAATCGATGCAAAATCCAAATGGCCGGAAGTTGTTTCACAAACCAAAGCCCCAACCTCAACATCAACCATTAACTTGCTTCGAGTATTTTTGCTCGCCACGGATTTCCCGAAATTCTTGTCTCAGACAACGCGTCAATTTTCAAGAGCACCGAGTTCTCAGAATTCTGTAAATCATGCGGGATAACTCAACTCTTCATCGCCCCTGGACACCCGGCGACCAATGGTCTTGCAGAGAGACATGTACAGACATTCAAGGACAAATTAAAGACAATGAAAGATGACAATCGGCCAATGCAGGAGAAACTCCATGAGATACTTTTACGTTTTAGAGCGACTCCATTAGCTTGTGGCAAGACACCTTCTGAACTATATCTTGGACGTCAACTACGGATTGAATTGGATTTTCTTCGCCCTACGTGTTCTTTAGAAAATAATTCTCAACAACCAAAGGCTCTAAAACTAAGCGTGGAGATAGGGTTCAAGCAAGAATATACCAATCCAACGTCCTCTGGAAACGAGGTGTGATCAAGAAGGTACTTGGTCGACTCCACTACTTGATTGGTTTAGATGAAGGGTATACAATCAAACGCCACATAGATCAGATTAGGCGTACCGAGGTCGAAAAGAAGTCTGTCCGATTCGACGTGCCATCTGAAGTCAAATTCATACCGACTCGTAACAGACCTCCACAATCACCGGATCCACTACCTACCACTGCCAACAACTATCTACCGTTACCGACCCTCCTACGGAAACGCCGGAACCGACTCAAGAAGTCCAAGAGCCAACTCCAACTACACTCCGACGTTCCACAAGAATTAGAAGACCACCGTTCTGGATAGCAGACTATACTCGATGAATTTTCATCCATAGTTCTTTGGTTTTGTGTTCAAAATTATTTCTCAGTGTTTCTCAATTAAGCGTGGGAGAACTGTGGTGACTCGCGTAGTTATAATAACAGCTGGGTAATGAGTAGCCTAGCAACGTCATATAACTGTCGGTTTTTCGAGTGATGTTCTACGAGGTTTCTAGTGTTGATTTTGAATAAAATACGTTCATCTATCAATTATTCAATACACTTTAAATATGACATTCAATAATGGTACAAAATCATTGAATACTTCATATAAAATACTGTCCGCAACCCTTTTACATATTTTTGGAGCGTAATTCAAAAACTATTGGTTAAAGATGTTTGCAAGTCCGGAAAACAGAAACTCAGTCTCTATTATATGTCAGCGACCTTGGAGTCACAAATTATTGTTCTATTCTCCTAAACTACCCTGTCACCGAAAGATATTCTAAAAGGGCAATGAATTAGGAAGTAGGTAGAAAAAGAAGGAAAGGTAAATGCCATGAAGCTTTGTCCTAAAATTATTCTACATATCTTATTCCATATGAAATTGCCGTCGTTGAATTATCATTAATCTTGGCATATCGTGAGTGTGCAAGTTCCCCAATGAAATCGTTAGGGCCAGCGGCTATAAGTAAATGAGAGGTAGATTAATTTTTATGTATTTGCGCTTGCAAAATTTGTAACTCATTCAACTTCGATATTGATTTTTTTAGTGTTACGATGAACAATCAACTTGCACACTTAGCAGCAATACTGGCAATCGAATTCCATAATTTTTTGCGCATGTCGTCAAGCAACTTTGAAATTTCAATTGCAAAAAACTCGCCAAAAATTGTGAAACGAGACACTGCCTGGTGAGATAAAATTTAGCTACCAGTAACGTTGCGATGTGGTACATTATCTAATCAAAATTTCGACTCTAACCATATTCGTAAATTGTGCCTCGAGTATTTATGAGAATACATTTCCAATTTATTTAAAACTTTATTGAATTAGGAAGTCTCAAAACCTTGAACCATTTGTCGATTTATATAGTTCATGATTCTGCAACAAATGTTATATAATCTAGATTTCAGTTTGCCACATAAAATAAATAAACGCGATTGAAAAATACAGTTTTGATGATTTAATTTTCGCTTGTTCACGAATCGTTCTGAATCAGGTAAGCATAGGATCAAAGGGGCTATGGGCTATGTGGTATTTATTTGAAGCAAATAACTTGTCGAATGTTTATAATCTTGGTTGTCGTTAAATGATTTGTTTTGTATTTTGGTTCTATTAGCAGAAACTTGTTGTTTCACTTTTCATCCTTATAGTTTCGTTTTATTTTCGTTATAATAGAAGGTCAAAAAGTACTGAAAATTTGTCCCAGAATGTTCTTATTTTTATTGCTATTTATCATTTCACATAATTTTTATTTTAATGAAATGTTAAATTTATCGGTAGTTTTGTTATAACTGATATTTAATTTGAAATGATCATATCGAATATGGCCATATCGAAATTGGCAATCTTACTGCCGATATAAAAATATGACAACGACAAAATGAATAGGTAAAATATAAATTGAAAAACATCGTGTGAAACTTCGAAAATTATTGAGTACAGAAAAATGAAATTGATCAAAAAGGATATGAAGATTAAAGTTTTAAAATATATAATAAAAAATAAAGTACAACTCTGTTCTCAATTTTTCATTTATAATCTTCCTATATAGGTCGGAAATGTCCTTCGATAAATCTTTTTGTTACTTCAAAACCCCACTTCCGGTCTTGAATGATATATGTACATTTTTTGTAACAGGTTTTGCCTCCCATCACATTCTTCTGGTATTCTAGCAGGGGTACTTTTGTATGATATTAAATGAAAAACCAGGTGAGTTTTCATGTCTTATTATAAATCTATTTTGAATTAAATGATCATTTCAACGTGAAACTCAATTTTTTCGTCACACATTTAATATTTTTCTTCGTTACAACAAAAGTACGGATAAGTTTCACACTTCATTAAGATAGAAATTATGTAAAATGATAAGTAAAAACAATAATAACAACATCCTGGAACAGATTTTCAGTACTTTTCGACCTTTTATTATATTGAAAATAGAACGAAACTATAAAAATGACAAGTGAAACGGCAATTTTTTTCTATTAGAACCAAAATAAAGAACAAATCATTCATAATAACCAAGATTATAAACATGTGTGAAGCTATTTGCTTCAAATATATCTATCCCTTTGATCCTATGCTTACCTGATTCAGAACGATTCGGGATCAAGCGAAAATTAATGATCTTTCAATCGTGTTCACAAAAATTTTTTGTCCTATATTATGTGGATAAATGTAATCTAGATTATATAACTTTTTTTCAAAATAATGACCTACATAAATCAACAAATGCTTCAAGGCTTTGAGAATTCCTAATTCAATAACGATTATTAAACAAATTTCACTCTGTCCAAATGCGGTCATTTTGACGATTTTTACTGTTTCACCCTAATCAACGAACAGTTTTTCCAGAAATCAGATGAGTACAAACTATAGACGCATTACTATATTTTCTTTGCGTGTTTCTACACCGAAGGAATGCACTTCTACAAATATTCCATTTGCTCATATTTCTAAATAATGATGTTTTCAATTCAAAATTCACAAATGAGTTAAAACTACATGTTTTTTTCTATGATCGCAAGAAATTTTTTCCGTATCTTTATAGAAGCCGTCTAGGGTTTCAGTTTCGTTGTACCCTCTTCCTTTGAAGTATTCCAGAAAAACCGACAACGAAGCCATCCTCGGCCAATGCTGGTGACGTTATATATCGCTCGTCACCTAGACGATAACACACTTGACTTCTCTGCTACCCTGAAGATATTCGAATACGATTACGAGTACGAAACGGTTTATCCTTATTGTTTGTTGTAAAATATGAAATATGATCATATTAACAGACATGGATTTTCATTTATATGGTTTTCATTACTTCAATTCACCATTTCGGTGTATCTATACAAAAAATACGGCCAAAAAATGTCATTACAATCTTATTAAATTCCCAGGGATAGATTTGGCATCGCTGTTTCGCACAGCAGAAGACCTTTTCAAGATGATTTTCGAGTATCGAAATTTATGGGATGTTGGTCCCAATGCTGGGCCATTATGTAGACGCTACATAAAATAGGCAAGCGTGACGATATATATCACTTTCGTACGAGGTCGCCTGAAAAATTAATTTTCGAGTTCGAATTATTTGCAAAAGCCACTAAATATTTCTAATAGTGGCACCTTTTTACAAGGGCGGCATATATAGGAGAATAATAGAAATGATACAACACTATCTGCCTTTTCAAAGTTCTATTGTACAAGCAGTTTTCAGTGCTATTTGGAGTATCCTCGTATCCAAAATATCTGGTATCAAGTTTTCTATGTTACACAATTTAGATCTTGTGTTTTCCAGCATAAATTATTCTTGAATCGTTCAATTGTATTTGTTTCACTTTGAATGAAAAATTGGAAATAATTGTCCGCATAACGTATACATTAATACATAATGTAGTCACATACAATATCTTTATATTGATGCAATTACAATAATACTGATCATTACCTACCTCTCTTCAAGTAATCAACACTCGGAGAATATCAAAACTTTATAAACACAGGAAAGAAGAGATATGAGAAACTTTGTAGACACAGCAGTCATGAGCTAATAATGTTGAGCCTCTAAAATAATTTCCTGATGAAGTTGATATTTGTCTGCGTCCATTAGGGACAAAGACTTCCATTGTGCTTATGTCTTTTTTTTATCGCGTAACCCACTTTTCAGATCTCACAAGTGTCTCTGGCATGTCCTAACGACTATATAGCGGGTGTCCCAAAAGTATGGACACACCGGAAAATCTCGGTAATTATGGGCGCTGGAAAAAAACTTTCAGTAGAAAGGTTTCAGAAAATGAAACGGCGCATCTGACGATGACCTTAAATTTGACCTTGGATCTGACTTTCAAGGTCATTTTCGAATGACCTTCGGGTCATATCGATTTTTTTAAATTGAAACCCCTGTTTTATCACGAAAGAGGTAAGGAGATAAAGTTCCCGTTCCAACGATATAATTGTGGTCAAATGTGTCCCGAAGGTCATTTCAAGGTCAAATCTTCAAATGAGGAAATATTGGTCTTCTCGAGTCCACTAACTGAGAAGCAGTTTCAAACGCATCTGATGGTGACCTAAAATTTGACGTTAGGGTTTAAAGATTATTTGAAGATAAGGAAACTTTTTAAAAAAATCTTCTATTTTATTGCGTAAAGATAAAATAAAGGATACAACCAGAGGAATAGAAAATTGAGAAGGAAATTTATGCCAAAGCTGTGCAGCTACGATTTCTTCCGCGGAATGTCAAATTGAAAGTGGTAGCACTTTCAATTTGACATTTTTGACCTCGGATACTCTCTCGGCAATCCCGAAAACAGCTGCGTGTGATATTTCGACTGAATCCAAGCAATTGCGGTTCTTTTCCTCATCTGTGATCCCTTATTTTGAATTTCACATTTTTATCCTCGAATTCGCGCTCGCCAACCCCGAAAACAACGAAATTTTGGCTGAATCCATTCTGATGCAATTTTTGGCGCCAACTTGATTTTCAGCCAAATTCTTAATTGTTAAGAAAAAGTTGATCACGGGACAAAGAGTTCACCTGTCGAGAATGTTCATATATCGATAAGATAATTATCGCTTCGGTTAATCATCCATTATCTGTTCCAAAATATTTTGGTTTCTTCATAACGCATTGGCTCGACGCATTACTCCAGTCATTCAGGCTATTCCAAATGATATGATCCAGAAGGCACTTTCAGGATTTTATAAACGTTTGGGTCCTTGTCGAGTGAATAATGGGGCACATTTCAAGCATGAACGTTGACTTTGTGGATTCACAATTTTTGAAATACTCCGAAAGGGCACCACCGTGTATCGCCTTCACTGGCTGTACAAGGACGCCACCACGACTCGCCTTCACTGGTCGGTCAAGAACTCCATAGACTAGGCATAAATTTTCTTTTCAGTTTTCTATTTCTGTGATTGGATTCCTTATTTTCTGTTTATGTGATAAAATAGAAGATTTTTGTTAGAAAAGTTACCTTATCTTCAAATGATCTTTAAACCCCAAGGTCAAATTTGAGGTCACCCTCAGATGCGTCTGAAACTTTTTCTTAGTTAGTGGGCTCAAGAAGACCAATTATTTCCTAATTTAAAGATTTGACCTTAATATGACCTTCGGGCCACATTTGACCACAATGATATTTACATCGCCGGAAGAGGAATTTTATCTCTTTACCACTTCCGTGATAAAAAAGGGAGGTTCCAATTTAAAAAAATCGATATGACCTTCGAATTACCTTGAAATTCAAATTCAAGGTCATCATCAGATGCGCCGTTTCATTTTCTGAAACTTTTCTATGGACAGTTTTTTTCCAGCGCCCATAACTACCGAGATTTTATGGTGTGTCCATACTTTGGGGACACACGGTATTTTAAGTATACAGGCTGTTCCCTCTGAATGGAATAAATTCCGTAACTCAAAGGGGTGGAATTCAAAAAAATTATCTTCATACACATCCATTGTAACTTTTTCCAAGCTTCATTCTGAGGGTAACTATTCTTCCATATACCAACCCCTAGGGGTGAAAACACCTGTCTTTTTTTCCTGAATATAAGGGTAGGTCAAGTGACACGTCTTTGAAAAGCTTATGTGAAAAGGAATACGACACACTATTTATTTGGTAAAAAATTCTGAACATATCTTATTAAAATCAACTTTTAAGATACTAAACAAATAAACTTATTTTCTTGTCAAAGAAAGTTTCATTTCCCAAATTTAATTCAATTTTTTTTTCAAGAAGAGGATATGCTAATGGGGTTCACTCATATTCTAACGAATATGTTCAAAATGATGCCCATTTCTTTCTTGGCAAAGAGGCAATCTGTCGTAAAACTCATTTCTAACGTTTCGAAATACTTCGGGTGAAATATTTCTAACTTCAAGGGAATTCTGTCCCTCAAATCCTGAAGATTGGTTGGTGGTGTAACATAAACCTTGTTTTTAAAATATCCCCACAAGAAAAAGTCCATAGGATTGAAATCCGGGGATCTTGGAGGCCATTCAAGTGCACCTCTCCGACCAATCCACCTACTTGGAAAAATTTGATCTAAGTAGTTGCGAACTGGCAATGCATAGTGCGCTGAAGCGCCATCTTGTTGGTACCAAATTCTGTTGTCAAATTCATTTTGATTTGCGGTTGGAAATTGAAGACGCAAATGTGGGATGAGCTCATCCCGGAGCAGTGAAAGATATGATGGCCCATCAAGATTATTATCTATAGAAAAAGGTCCGACAATTTGTTCTCCAATAATCCCAGCCCATACATTTAATTTTTGTGGACGTTGGGTGTGGGTTTGTCGCAACCAATGGGGGTTGTTATCAGACCAATAACGGCAGTTATGATGAGTCATTTCACCATGCAAAGTAAACGTGCATTTATCCGAAAAGTGTATCCAGTTCAGTTGCATCTGACCGCGGTCGATGAAGTCCATCATTTGCTCACAAAACTCATTTCGGCGATCTGGATCTTCATCAGTCAACCCTTGAAGAATCTGCGTCTTGTAAGGGTGCATCTTTGCAGTTTTCAAAATCTTTAAAACTGTTTGATGACTGATCTCGTTATCGCGAGCCAATTGCCGAGCTGGAGTTATGGGGTTTTCTTGGAAATCCAACAAAACGTTAAGTTTTGTATTGTCGTCCACTACAGGCGCTCTTTCTCTTGGCACGTCCCTTACAGAACCGAATTCTCTATAGCGCTTTTCTATTTTGCTAACTGTGCCTTGAGAAAGACGCGGCAAATCGGGATGGTTTGCTTGAAATAATTCAGCTACCTCAGTTTGAGTGCGACTTCGTTCACCGTATCCAATCATCATTAATATTTCAATGCGAAGGGCTTCTGTTAAATGACGCATGTTAAATTATTTACTACGATGATGTAAAGATTGGAACACTTCACTAGAGTCACTAGAAATAGAGAAACTAAGTACTTTTTGAATAAACGAGCAAAGAGAATTGCAAGGAACAATTAATCAAAATTTACCAACGTTGACGGTGTAACAAATCTACCAGACGACTGACAATAGGATCTAAAACAGAGAGGATGAAAAAGTTTTTTCGTCAATGATAAGATTAGACTTTCTGCGATAATAAATGCACGTTATCCGTTTAGTACATTTTTTGCTACCGGTCATTCAGATATGATCGTAAGTCGCATTGAGCGAACGCAAGTTGTTTTATTTTTCAATTTTTTTTACTTAGTTTCGGAAATAACTGAGCAAATAAGTAGTGTGTTGTATTCCTTTTCACATAAGCTTTTCAAAGACGTGTCACTTGACCTACACTTATATTTAAAGAAAAAAAGTTAGGGGTGGTTTCACCCCCTGGGGGTTGGTATATGGAGAAATAGAAAGTCTCAGAATGAAGCCTGGAAAAGGTTACAATGAATGTGTATGAGGACAATTTTTTTAAATTTCACCTCTTTGAGTTACAGAATTTATTCCAGTTAGAGGGACCAGCCTGTATAGTCGGGACTGTTACGGTTTTACGTGCCTTCCGAAGTACGCTGACTTTCTCAAATTCAGTAGGAATTTTACCGAGATTCGAGCCAAGTTTTTCTAGATAGTAGGTCAGTACTACACCTGTTGATCTACCAATGCTACACTTTTGCTTACATCGATACCCACTGATGAGTAATGCGTTCCATAATAAAGTTCCCGAAAAATGTACCCGTATTACAGAAGCGCGTGTCCGATACTTTTGTCGCATATGAACGGGCAGAGTAACGGGTTCTTTTTTAAAAATGTATTGGGTATCGGGTACAGAGTACTCAAAATGTATTCGAGTACAACAGTATCAGAGTACTTTTACTCGAGTACTTCCCAGCTCTGGACAGATTGTTTTCCTTCACTCTGGTTAAAGGGTTCATGCAATTCAGATTCCGAATTCAGATGAATTCAGGTTCCGCTGTTATTATTTCCGAATTGAATATTCTAGTGAAATAATTAGATTACCACAGAATTGAATGAATTGCTTTGTTTCTATCTGTTCATCCGTCTAATTTGTTCAGTCATTAATAAAGCCCGGATGTTAGGCAAAATGCCATAAAATGCCATAAAATGACTATTTTCGTATTTTCTGTCTATTTTGCCTAAAATGGGATTTTATGACTTATTTCGCCTATTTCGAACAATTTATGATAGTATAAAGTGGGAAACCCTAAGATCTCAGGTAGGCAGGATTGGTACATAGACAAGAGATAGTTCCCTTTTTCTAGGAATTGATACAACAACTGTTACTGATGGGAAAACCTAAAACCAGATACCTATAGGTATAAATATATCGTAATACCCATTTCCGTTCAGTTGTTTTTCACCATTCGCCCATTCGGTTCAACTTATTGCCAGCCAATATGCCTAAAGTCAGAGCATCCGAGCAAACAAAATTGAATAAATTAATACTTGAATTCGGTAAAGACGTTTTCAGTAGTGACGGTTCTGTGTTATTCTGCAAAATATGTGACTGTAAAGTGAATTTTGAGAAGAAGTATTTTGTATCCCAGCACCTTTCAACAGAGAAACATAAAAATGCTGCTTCGAAAAATTGCGATAGTAAAAAAACGTGTCTGCTTCCGAATTTCGGCGTTATATCCAATCGACAATCCCAATTCTCTTCGGATTTATGTAAAGCACTGATGGATGCGAACATTCCTCTTTGGAAATTGGAAAATCCTTTTCTAAAAGCGTTCCTTGAAAAGTACACCAAAGAACACGTGCCAAGTGAGTCCACCCTCCGGAAAAATTATATTGATGTAGTGTTCCAGGAAAAGATGAACAAAATTAGAAAAGAAACGGAAGGTAAAAATTTGTGGGTGTCCATTGACGAAACAACCGATGCTCTTGGCCGCTACGTAGCCAACGTAATTATTGGAACTCTACAATCAACTCACCAGGACTCTAACACGTATTTATTAACAAGTGAAGTACTCGAATCAGCCAATAATTCGACAATAGCCCAATTATTTACCAGTGCGCTCTCATTATTGTGGCCAGATGGAGTGAAACATGACAACGTGTTGCTATTTGTTTCTGATGCCGCTCCATACATGAAAGCAGCTGGAAAAGTTCTGCAAGTTCTATTTCCAAAAATGGTTCATGTGACGTGTATAGCTCATGCATTGCATAGAGTTGCTGAAGAAGCGCGAAGTTTGTTTCACGATGTTGATCTTTTAATATCAAACGTCAAGAAAGTTTTCTTAAAAGCTCCATCGAGGGTGCAAATTTTCAAAGAACTTGCACCAGATCTGCCATTACCACCTCAACCTACAATAACGAGATGGGGTACATGGATATCGGCTGCCATTTATTACGCAACCCATTTCGAGAAAATTGTAGAAATAGTGGATCACCTCGAAAATGATGCAGCTTCAATGAAAATATGTAAAGATGTTTTGTCCAAAAAGAATATCCAGTCTGATTTAGCATACATACTTGCACATTTTCATTCAATTCCAACATCAATACAAAAACTAGAAGAGAGGAATTTAAAATTACAAGAGCAATTGAACATTATGGATGAAACAATTGAAAGAATCAATTCTGCGCCTGGATTAAAAGGAGAGTTCATGAACGAAAAATGTGAAAAAGTGTTGCAGAACAATAGTGATTTGGTCAAGATGCGCGAAATAAATTCGATTTTATTAGGAGATGGGGTCAGTAATTTCTTGAACCCTACCGAAATATCCTCATTTATGTATGCACCTTTGACATCTGTTGATGTGGAGAGATCTTTTTCGTTGTTAGAAGGTGTTATTTCTCACCAACCCGGTGATAGGGTATAATTTTGAAAATCCTCTGAAAAGTAAGTCACGGCGGGACCGGGAATCGAACCCGGACCTCCAGCTTTACGCGCTATTGCTCTACCATTAAGCTACCCCGACTATGACTTATTTTTCAATTTTTTCCGGCTAACTTGTTAACTTTGATAATCTTGGACTTCATCACAGAAAGCCATGCAAGAGAATCAATTTAACTGAAACGCCGGCTCTGCGTAATCCAACGCTAATCGTGAATTGATGTTAGAAGGTGTTATTTCTCACCAACCCGGTGATAGGGTATAATTTTGAAAATCCTCTGAAAAGTAAGTCACGGCGGGACCGGGAATCGAACCCGGACCTCCAGCTTTACGCGCTATTGCTCTACCATTAAGCTACCCCGACTATGACTTATTTTTCAATTTTTTCCGAATTGATTCTCTTGCATGGCTTTCTGTGATGAAGTCCAAGATTATCAAAGTTAACAAGTTAGCCGGAAAAAATTGAAAAATAAGTCATAGTCGGGGTAGCTTAATGGTAGAGCAATAGCGCGTAAAGCTGAGGTCCGGGTTCGATTCCCGGTCCCGCCGTGACTTACTTTTCAGAGGATTTTCAAAATTATACCCTATCACCGGGTTGGTGAGAAATAACACCTTCTAACATCAATTCACGATTAGCGTTGATTACGCAGAGCCGGCGTTTCAGTTAAATTGATTCTCTTGCATGGCTTTCTGTGATGAAGTCCAAGATTATCAAAGTTAACAAGTTAGCCGGAAAAAATTGAAAAATAAGTCATAGTCGGGGTAGCTTAATGGTAGAGCAATAGCGCGTAAAGCTGGAGGTCCGGGTTCGATTCCCGGTCCCGCCGTGACTTACTTTTCAGAGGATTTTCAAAATTATACCCTATCACCGGGTTGGTGAGAAATAACACCTTCTAACATCAATTCACGATTAGCGTTGGATTACGCAGAGCCGGCGTTTCAGTTAAATTGATTCTCTTGCATGGCTTTCTGTGATGAAGTCCAAGATTATCAAAGTTAACAAGTTAGCCGGAAAAAATTGAAAAATAAGTCATAGTCGGGGTAGCTTAATGGTAGAGCAATAGCGCGTAAAGCTGGAGGTCCGGGTTCGATTCCCGGTCCCGCCGTGACTTACTTTTCAGAGCATCTTTTTCGTTGTATAAACATATTTCATCAGATAGACGACAAAGTATAAAATTTGAAAATTTGAGAAAACTATTGGTAGTTATGTTTAATAAAGAATAAGTATTCACATCGAATGTTTTTTTGTTTTATCTTATCTGTTTTTATCTATCACTATATAATAAATGCCTATTTTGAGTGGCTATTTTGAGTATTTTTATTGCCTTTTCACTGCCTTTTTTTAACGAATTTATAGTGCCTAAAGTCCGGGCTTTAGTCATTAATATTCAATCAATCATAGAAAACTGGACGAACTTCCTCAAGTTCGCTTTTTTGTCGCAATTTTGGGAGAAAATTGTTATCGAGCACATTTTATTTCACTCTCCAATGAACTCGTAAGATGCAATCACAAAAGCTCTTTAAAGGAAAGAATCTAATTAAAGGTTACCCTCTTATGCCTAGGTGCTCTCCTGGATAATAACACTTTTAGGGTTGCAATCGCTCTGCGTCTAAGTCTGAAGATTTACGAAGAACATACATGTTGCCAGTGTAGAAGTGAAATCGAAACGTCGTTAAAGCATTTGATTACTCCACAAATAGCAGAACCTAGTTCAACGTCTTGATGTAACGCATCTGGATTGAAGTACAAATCAGAAACGCAACATCAGTGATGAGAATTTTCTCGAAAAACAAACTTTTAAAAGACATTCTCTGTTATTAATTATCAAATTTCATATTGTTAGAATATTGGAAATGAAATTTTCTTATCAATCGTAGTAAACACACAATGATATGGGAACGACAATAAAGATTAAATACTCCCACTTCACTTCTTTGTATTTCTATAAAAAACAATACAATCAATAAATCGAATCTATCATGAAATTGTATCACAGCATTCAAATAAACTTTTATATAGAATGTCTATACTTCGACATTAATTTTTTTCTTTCTATTATTGTTGACATTCCAGAAGTACATAACGTTAGATTTCACATAGCCATCCAGATTTTTCGGCTTACTTTTCACGAAAATTGTAACGAGAATAAGGAAAATCAAATCACATGATAAAAACATGCAAAAACCTGCATAAAGTGGAAAGGCCGTTATTAATATCTGAAATAGTTTAGTAGCTAACAGAGCGAACATTGAAAATCCCATAATAGCTACTTTGTTCATTCCTAAACTATATTCTTTTGGAAACCATTCTACAATATAAGTAACAGGCAAGTTACCAACACCCATTAAGTAGGACGCCATAAACAATAATAATATCACGAATGAAAAATAGGGTGATAACCTGCTGTTCACATCGTAATAAAGAGTAACAATTTGAAAAGCTAACATCAAACTTGAAATCGAACTGGACAATATCATAACACTTTTTTTGTTCAATTTAGGCGAAAAAAATGTTCCATATAAATTGAACGTAAAATATAAAATCGCGTATAAAATCGCGCAATACTCCGCATTTGGACAACCGGACGAAACCAAAATAACATTACAATAAATAATAGTCGACGGCACGCCGCTAAATTGTTGAAAGAAAATAAGCGAAACAAATATAAAAAATTTCTTACGAAGCTTTCCGTTTTTCATGATTGGAATGAAGAAACCTTCGTTTTTCGCTTCAAGTTCGACTTGAAGCCTTTCAATTTCCGCTGAATGATTCTTTTTACCTCGCAAAGTATCGAGCATTCTTGCAGCTTTGTCAATTTTTTTCTCTCGAATTAAATCTTTGGGTGTGGTTGGTAGGAATATCGAAACGAAAAAAACCGCAAATGAAGTTATCACAGGTATAAATGGAAACGTTCTAAATTCGAAAAATGCCCCTATCGAGTATCCCGAAACTAGACCGAAATAAAAATAAAAATTCAATAATTTCGTCGAAAACAGCGCCAAATCCGAGTCGCATATTTCTTTTATGTAAATTTTAACTTGACCCGTCCCATAACCGCCACCGAAACCGACTGTAAATCTGCTGCCTAAAAACCAGAAAATATTTTGCGAGTAACACATCAGTAACCAGCCGACAATTATTAAAATTAGGCCCGTTAAAATACCATATTTCGGTCCGAGGGTGTACTTTGAAGAAATTGGGGTGGCGACGGTTACGCCAAGCATGAAGAAACCGGCTATCATTGCGCTTTGACTCATAGATATCGGAATTTCGGCTGTTGGTTGGATGAGGTAAGGGTAGTTCGGGGACGTCCATCCTAACATGAAGCCGAAAGGCACTGCCAGCAGGGAAGCTGAAACGAAAAAGTATTTAATTAATATTTAAATTTCTTACATGTTTGGAATGTTTAACTGAACCCAACTTGTATATCACGCATAAAGCCCAACTTGTTTTTATAAAGTAATTATATGTACGAGTTCCCTTCTTGGGTTTATATCATACTTTGCAGTTTATTTTAGATCTTTGTAATTTTTCCTGCTCGGCATTGGTTGGTTATAAGAATACTCTCGCAGTGCCAGGCACCACTTAAGGCGATTTCCAACTGGCATAAGGGAGTTGAGGGATATGAAAGAGCTGTTGCTCTCGCTAGAGAGAAGGCCAAGGAAGAGTAATTGGATGGCCGGAATTTCTGTCTGGTGACCACTAGACCACGGTTGGGGGAGACGATCCTTACGGTCATTTGTAAAAAAATGTTTAATTGATATTTTCTTCATTTAAGGTTGAATCTTCAGTTGTAAAACCTCTATATTAAGGTAGCGTGAGATCGATCCGGCGAAAACATGTGCGTCGCAAAAATCGATGTAGAAAGGTTAGCGGGCCAGCTTTTAGGGATAGGGGGTTCATTTTGGTACCGATCGGTAGATCTCGACATTCTTTTGGACACGTTCGAAAACGGACGTGATCGGTCCGTCCGTTATCGACTTATCACTGGTCGCGCGTTTTTTTTTCGAGAATATTTTTTGACCTTCGTCGGGGGACGCGGGGCGGGGTCGGAAGGAGGCTCGGGCGGTCCACGAAGAACGGTATTTTATCGTGGGTATTTTTCCTTGCTCTCGAACACGAAACTTAATTTTTTCGAGGGCAAAGATAGTTCTTTGTTCTTTGTCTGCCGCTCGATTCTGCAGCTCCCTCTCTTCTTGGAGTAAAAAATTTGAAAAGGCGAAATTTTTCGTTTTTTGCTTATATCTCGGAGGCGGTACGTCAGACAACGCAACCATCTCTTAGAGATGTTCCTCAATTCTTGTGAGCAATCTTTCGCTTGAAAGTTCCGAAACTGTAGGACCTATCGTAAGAGAAATAGAAAAAAGTAGGGTGCCGCGAATCGATTTTCGTCAGGTACAGCTAGATCCTAAAAAATTTGGAATACCCGTTTCGAATAGATAATTAATACAGCTTTCTTTCTTCTCCAGACGTCGTGGATGTAGAATCTACCGGTTTCCCACAAAAAATTTCCAAAACCAAACCGTCCGCTCGAAAAACGTTTCTTCAGGTAATATCTCCTTTATTACGTCACGTATCTATACGAAAATATTCGAAAAAAAAATTAGCTACGAATCGTCCGAGAAAAGTTAGGCCGTAGGAATAGCCGTTTTCGATGAAAACGTCAGAAAATTTTGAAAATTCGAAAAATTCCTCTTGTGTGCCGAAGGTATACGATTGCGCTCCGGAAAGTTCCGAACGGACACGTTGACAGATGTAAATTAAAGGAGCCGGTCTGGCCTTTGCAGGGCAAATATGTACCTATCGAACGAACTGAATAAAAATTATAAATTCCGAAGATTCGCCTACCGATCGCGTCCGGATAGAGTCTCGTCGTTATTTCGAGTTCGTTTAATTCGCAATGAGTTTGTTTTACTCGTCAAATTAGACGCATTCGTAAAGGCGTTATCGTAGCGATGGTAGTCGAGTGGTAGGTTACATAGCGAGTGATCTCGGGTTCGAAACCGCGACGGTGAAAAACTTTTTACATCGACGTAATATTTTTTAATTATCTCCGATGGAAAAAAATAAATGCTACGTTATTATTATTATTATAGCCATCTGTATGTATTCAATCTTTTAACGAACAATCCTCCGGTTACAAAGAAGTTTATCGTTATGAAAGGAAAGAATAAATGTGAATTCTTCGTTCATATAATTGAAAAGCCTGATAAAGTATTTCGTTAAGAATATTTAAAAAATATTTTCTATTTACATACGAGCAATGAGCGTTCTTGACCTTAATATTGATTGTTGGTTCCTTGCTTGCTATTTTTTAAATTTCAACTGCATAACATAACCTCATTAATTTTTCTTTTTTTGTAAATATCTTTTGATCATAAATGCAAAATGAAATGTATCGATTTTGAGTGGTTGCTATTTCAATGAAACTTTTAATTTTGACCACAGGATAACACCGATTTGAATGAGAACTGACACATATCTATACAACTTATAACCGTATATCATCGTTGTGGTATTAGCACAGCCAAAATAACAAAAAAATAACAATTCAAAAAATAAATTTGCAGATCTTCGATTCCTATTATGAAAAGTGAACTTATATTATAGGAAGAAAAATATGTAGGGAAAAAAAAACGTTTCTTCTTAACGGAGAGGTATCATTATTATTTTAATTATTTTTGTGGTAGTGTTAATGTGGTGATGATAGTAGTTGCGTCTCATCGAGAGAGACAACACTTTTCGTTCATGCAGCAGTTTTATTGACAGTTACAGAACCTCAGCAACGATTCGGTTTGATTCTTTTTTCGAGTCATTTTACATTAAGAAAATCGAAAAGCAATCTATCTGACAACACCAAACGACGTCATCCACACTTTACACAACCGTATATCATCCCTGTGGTTGGAGCACAGCCAAAATAGCCAAGAAGAAAAGAACGATGGAAAATTAACAGATCTTCGATTCCCTTTATAAGAAACATAATATTATAGGAAGAAACAATTATAAAAAGAAAAATACATTTCTTCTTAATGGAGTTATAATATAAATGAAACAAGACTCACTTACTCCTTAATGGATATTTCTCGTAGCATAAAGAATAAATCAAAACGAAATCAATTTCAATGCAAATACTTGAAAAGAAATTGAAATTTCGAAACGCCTTTTCAGGAACATCATATATCATCTACACCATACTTTACAACCGTATATCATCGCTTTGGTTTGAGCACAGCCAAAATGTCAAAAATGGATTTCGAAAATATATTAATTAACCATGAAAATGAACTGAAATTATAAGAAAAAAAGATTACTTTTCAATGGAATAGAATAAAAAAATAAAGCATGAAAAATAAACAAAAAAATTACGGTGACCCAAGAAGTGATTGTATATAGAGCGGGGCGCATATAGGGATCGGGCCCCTAGAGTGATCGGGGCGCATAGAGGGATCGGGGCGCATAGGCGTAAGAGGGGCCGAAGGTCCCGACTTGTTTTATACTTTACAAAAATTGAAAATTGAAGGAAAATTTCTAACAGTCAATAATCTAACTTTTGCTTTCTAAGAACGACATTTCTAGATGAAAATTTGAAGTCAATTAGTTAAAATGAAAAACTAAAATATGTAACTAAAAAGAAAACAAGTTCTGAGAATTGAAATTGGGAATCTTATAGAGCTGATGTCAATGTTTAATTCTTAGAAAAATTTGGAAAGCTCTTAAAGATTTAAAGAATATTTTAAAATGATTCTTGATGAAAATTTGAGAAAACTTTGATAGAATAAAAAATTAAAAATCGATAATGAAAGTTAATATAAAGTGGAACTCTACAATTCCGTAAGAAATTTTGAAATCGGATTGTTGATATTAAAGTTGGAGTAGTGACCCAATCCAGTCAACAGAGTGCATCGAAGATGTCGAGACCTCTGAAGAAGCTCGCCACTCGCGCCAGCGAAACGTTAGGAAGTCATTCCAAATAATGACGGCCAATACACCCAAAGAAACAATTCTACATCAAACGACGGCCGTGAAAGCCTAAACCAATTCACATATTAAGATAGAGTAAAAATCAAAACATATTAGAAGAGCTTCCCGGAAATGATTTCAAATTTGAATATAGTTTTATATTCTCTATAAATTTGAGGAACATTTCGAAAAATTAATAACCGAGTTTCTATTCCTGACGGATGATAATTGTTGATCCAAATTTGGAAGCTATGATTTCAAATGGAATTTTAAGCTGATTTGTGAACATAGAAGTTTGACAAGTGATTGATAAGCACTTTAGAAAAGTGAAAGCAATTTGAACAAAGATTGAGACTACTTTCAAATCAAATTAAAGAAAAATGAATAATTAAAGGAAATGAGATTGAAATTGGGAATCCTGAAATATTATCACATGAAAATTTGAAGGTTTGAGTGTTTGGAGAACATTCAAACTGAACAGCTGCCATAGGCTTGAAGAATGTTTTGAGGTTGGAGGAAATCAGAAGATTGAGAAGTATTCGAAAATTTGCGTATATTAGAGTTTCAAAAGAAATTTCAGAATATCGTATGAAGTTTTTTCTACGTTTCCCTATAACTCGAGTTGTATGGGCCTGTTGTAACTTTTCCAGATTATGACAAAAAAATTGTTGATTCAAAACAAGTATATTATTTTTAGTTATTTCGTTCAGAAAATATTTTGTGATTACGGCAAAATGAAAATCAGAAAATTGTGATCGATTAGCAATTCATTAATTAGAATTTTGGAAAATGAAAAGGCTTATCGAAATTTTGAGGGAATCCTCATTTTCACTAGAATTTTTTGACTGTTTTTGTAATAATTGAAGAAAAACCATTGGAGCCTCTAAAATTTTTAAATTTCTTAGATGTTTTAAAAATATATGCAAACTGTCGAGAAAGTCCTCGTCGATTCCCCAAAAATATCACAGAATTAACAGAACATTCGGGGTGTCAAAAAGAATATGAAGAGCTTGAAAAGAATAATCCGTTGTGGCAGAATTCCTGATTATTTGAAAAATGAAAGAAAATGATCTTCGTAAAATGTTATATTATCACGAACATTTTCCGAATTTCGCTGACAATTCGCGATTTTGCAGGGATACTAGAGTTATTTTTCAAGTATTGAAAACCCATAAATTCTTTGAAGTAAATAATAAAGTTAATCATAAGATTGCAACGAAATTTCTGCACATTCTCTAAAAATTTTCGATATAACTCTTAAAAATTTTCATTTCAAACAGATGTGCACGTTCCCAAGAAAAGTTTCGTGTATCAACTAGAATTTCGATTTATATAGATCTAGATATAAAGATATAAATTTTCGAGAAATATAAAACTTCGAAAATGAGTAACGAATCTAACGGTGATCTTGGGATTCTTGAAAATTCAGTAGTGGCATAAGAAAATATCGGAAAACTGAGTTTTGTAAAATGATAAATTTTTGCCATATTTGAAATACCTAACTCAATTGGACTTGTTCAGGTATAAAATGAACCTCATGACATGAAATGTTCAGTTCTGAGATATGACAAAATGTATGAAATTCGATCACAAATTGTTTTTGACAAAGTAACTGACTTAAGTTTTCTCATACATCGCAGTTGATCTTATGTATTCCCATCAGGACTGTTTCCATTTGATCGATTAACATTTTGCAATTATACATTGTCCATGGTTATCAAACCAATGAATAAAGCATTATGTCCATATTTTCATCTAACTCTATTTAGAGAAAAGAAATTTTCATCTACTAGAAAGCTGGAATAACAGTCGCAAGAACGAAATCGTGACTTTGGCCTAAATAATTCTTTTTCTCGCTAAGCGATCAATTTGAAGCTCATATTTGTAATAAACTTTAACCTGTGCTTTCTGTCACAATTTTTGTCGTACAAGTAACAATATCAGAATTGAATATTTTGTAGAAATTATTTTCCGCTACGACAATAGAACTATGAAATTAATGTTATATACCAAGCTTACGTTTCGCAATAAGTCATTGAAGACCATAACACTGTTTTTTATCGGGTATCTGTTGGAATTGCAATTCCAACAGACGACGGCCGTTACACCCGATAAAAAACAGTGTTATAGTGAACGTGGGCCGCGAAAGCTTGAATCAATACATCATTGAACACCCTCATATTTTCATAGATTTCTTGGAAATTTTAAGAGTATCCACAAAATTCTCAAATTAGCGGAATTTCTTTAAATCTACTTTTCAGTAGAAGGCGGAAAAAAAATTTTAATTGGGCTTTAGCAGGAGAGTGAATAAATTTGAAAAAAAATTTGAAAAAGTTCAAAAAGAGATTAAAAGAAAGAAAACGAAAGTTTGAAGTCAATTTTTAATTTTGAAAGAATATAGAGTTTGGAAAGCGTATTAGAAAATTTTTGGGAATTTAAATTTTTATTCTGTTTTTGTGAAAAAGATTTGAAAGTTGTATAAAGGAAAAAAACAGTTCCCAAATATTTCCCGCGAAGAGGGGTGAGAAAGCATAGAAATATTTATTAGGTAGAGAAAAATTGTCGTGTTTCGGAATTTCAAAGTTCTAACGAAAATGTGGAATAATTTAGAATTATCTATAGAGTTTCCTTGAAGATAGAGAGAGAGAGAGAGAGAGAGAGAGAGAGAGAGAGAGAGAGAGAGAGAGAGAGAGAGAGAGAGAGAGAGAGAGAGAGAGAGAGAGAGAGAGAGAAGATTGAAAATGTAACAGAATCATGTTGAGCGGACATATCTTAATACTTATAGCGACTCTACACGTTATTAGTTACTTTATCAGAATATCATTAATAATGATCGTTAAGGTCGAGAGTTTTAGAATGACGTACAGTTATGAAGCGAATCTGGATTTTCTGATTTCGGTATATCACTACTGCAATTAGGAGGGGATATTGTCATTATTAATGATCGTTGTAACTATTAATGATCGTGTATATGCGCTGGATCATTTCTCAGTCGACCGAAAGAAAAACGAGTGTGACGTTATTTTGCGATCTTTCATCGAATTGTATGAACAATTGCCATCGTTGTGGAATCCTAGGGATCCAAACTATCAAAATAAAAACATGTTACACTGCGCAAGAAAAATTAACGCACCTTCTGAAAATCTCTATTTCAATGAAAGTTAACTCTACCTTGACTTTATAACTTATTTTTTATGTTCTCTCGGGAAGGTTTTGAACGAAACAAGACACATTAAATGAAAGAAAAATTCAGGATTTCACCAAATCTTATGTGAAAGAAGAGAAATAAATAATTTTCAAAATACTGGAGTGCTGATAAGTGATTTAATACTTGGTATTTCCACCCCTTGCGTTAATTACAGCTGGGCAACGACGGTTCATACTCAAAATGAGTGATCTTAAAATGTTTTGATCTTATCCTTCCCAGATTTCTCTGACTTGGATTCCTAAGTCATTAAGAGTATCTGGATGATTTTCTGAACTTCTCAGCCTTCTATTGAGGTTGTCCCAAACCTGCTCAATCGGATTGAGATCTGGACTTCTTGCTGGCCATTCCATTCGAAAGACTTCAACCTCTTCAAGGTACTCCTGAACGATGCGCGCACGATGGGGTGCGTTAATTTTGTTGCGCAGTGTATATAAGCACGTCACATGTTTCATTAATAGCAGTGTCTTTTGACGAGGATAACATCACTGTTGAAAACTTGAGTTGTTCAAAATTTCTCCTAGTAGCAAGATACTTAATCTAACCGTTAGTCTTTCCTTCAGTCTAAAATACTGAGAAGGATAACACCTTGAAATAAATATTATTTTTGCGGATTTTCGAGGAAAATTAGTTTCACCATTTTTCCAAAGTGCATATTAAATAATAAATTCCTCCTCGTCATTCTCATAAATTCAGTTATATCGTAAAATATTCGCAGAATTTCTAAACGATTGTTAAGTATTTAAAGAAAACTGTGACAAAATTTCATCACTGCTTGGAAAAATATGAAAATGTTAATGATACTTGGTGAAATTTCCTGTAATATTGAAACAACTAAAAAAAATTTCGAAAAAAAGTGAGTAGAAATTTTCCATCAAAGAGATTTCCTAAATATGAGATTCAGAATGAATTTTCCAGAGATAAATCAAAAGGAGCATTTGAGGAATTTCTCAAGTCAATCATGGTTCTCCGAGAGCGCTTGTTTGTTTTGAATATTTTGCAGGAATACCAAAAATTGCTTTTCTGAAACTTTCAACGATATGTGAAAATATCATAGCAACTGCTCTTTCAAAATTTCAGACTAGTCGAGAAATATTTGTAAAATTTTTAAAACTTTGATGAATTTCAGAAAATTAGCATTTGAGGAAAATCGATTGATCGAAATTTTCACATAACTTGGGAAAATGAAAGGAAATTCTTAAAAATCCCACAATGTGAGCAGAAAACTCAATAAATATAGGAAAATTTCCGTTGAATCGAAGAGTTTCTTCAATTGAGTATAAGGAAATGAAAGAAAGTTTGACAAGAAATATTTGATAATAGAAATTTCTTGAATTTTGTTGGGATTTCTTATTGGTATAAAACCAATCAGATTGAGAAATAAATTTTAGATTTTTTAATAACAAAACCTAAACCTGCTTACAAAGGTTGAACACAATAACAAACCAACGCACAGCAGGTATTAATATGAAATATTAGCGGACCGCAAAACATGTATGGAAGTGACATTTCAGATTACTGTGGGAAGTAAGAGGAAAAGACTTTCCGTACGGATATCCATTTAGAAAACTGACGCCGAAAAAAACTGATCACAGATGACAACTTTTGTTGACGTACTGTGGTCTGCAATTTCATTTCTAACGTTTTTCATTTGCAATATTACGTGTTAAGGACTGTTCTTTAATCATAATGGCAATCAGTACGCCATCTAGAAGATGAAAGTCGAATTATTCAATCTCTACACTGATGAAATTTTCATTTTGTGTTGTTCAAATAATGTCGGAATAATAATTTGTTTTTTGACTGCCTGAAAAGTTTCGTTCATTTCTCGTCAAAAATTAGATTTCATTTCTGTCTGGTCTCACTCCGTATCAATACTTTGCAATGAATTAACTGGATTTTATTGTTGAGGAAAAAAAAAGGATAAACAAAAGAAATGTTCAAACAATTTCAATTGTAAAATAATATAAATTCTAGCCGATATTACTTTGTTTCGTTCACATTATGTTGCATAATAGTAAACTGAAATTATATTTCAAGTTTAATGGTTTAAACTCGCCATGTCATAAAAACTAAAGTCATTCACGAAAAACCATGGCATTCATTTATTTGTAATAAATTTGTTTTGTAATAAAAAACGCATTGCGAGAAACACATTTGATAAGACAATCATAATGCATTCTCATTAGGATATTGACTATATTATCAAAGCTTAATAATAATCAACCTACATACGCTTAGATCGCTTTTTATGAATTTTTCACATTCGTTATTCGCACAATTATTACAGAGAAAAATCGTCTTGTGTTAATATCTGCTACTAATTTCGATAGGGTTCAAAGGAGAAGAACAGAATTTTCATTCCCCACCAAAACGTCGAAATATGTGATGAAACTTATCGTAATCATTACGATAAGTTCGTTTTGAGAAATCGGGTATTAAATTCATGGTCAAGGAAAAAATTTTAATCATTAGTAACCGGTCGTTCGTAGTAAATATTTGAATTTTAATCGAGAAAAACACTGTTATTAAAAAAACCATGTGACTCACCGCAAAATGTTAAAAAAATCTGCCGGAATTTCCCATCTTTACGACTGCTCTCGTCTTTGCCGCAATCGTTTTCGCTTACTTGCAGAACGCTCACGTATTCCTCGAATTTCCCGTCGGGTTTATCGGCGTCCTTTTTCGAAACTTCCATTTTCGCTTCGATTTCCAGTTTGATTATCACACCCTTCTATTCTAAATATTGTTGTCCGGTACGCAAAAACTCTCCATGTTGTTTGGACGACGTCAACTCGAGTATTTCATTAGAATTTCGCGTCGTCGTTCTGAAGATGATCGTCCGACGATTCCGATTTTCTCCTGATTTTGATTAATACATAAATCGTTATGTGAAGTCCGTCCAATTGCTGTTTGCATGTTGATTTTTGATTCCCTCAATTGGTGTCGGCGATACAGTCAATTATTAGAGTAGTGGACTAACCATTTTTTTCTCAAGGACTCACGACCGTTCCACTTGCTGGATTTCTCTGGATTTTCTGGAAATTTATATAATGAAGAACATGTGCGACGTGACACATGGTCGGCGGTTTATTTGTAATTGTAACGTCTCAAACTTAAACGCAGGAAACTGAACGTGAATATTATAATAATGATACTCATTACAGGAAATTTAGGTGTTTTATTTACGATTCGAGGTGAATTAACAGGTAGTGGACACTACGGGACTTGTTTTAGAACAAAATTAGAAACGCTATTTCGTACCGCTCGCAAATCTATGTTCGGCTCAGGCTGGGATCAAAAATAAACTAGCCTGACTTTTCGATTTCCAACGATTATGGTGTAACCGATAAGGATAATACTTATGGAGTTCGCGGAGTTTTATCGAACTGTCTACCTTTCATGTATTATTGATAAGTGCGGAAATTTATTGATAAAATATATTTTAGATATTACATATGAAAATGCATTGCGGATTTCTTGCGCCCTGGGCTATAATATTTTTGTCACCTAGGGTCACGTGCAAGGTTTGAATTCTTACCGCCCCCATGTATTTCGATTTGCCAAATGTCACCTCTACGTGTTTCTGCGTTATATCGTGTTCTCTCTGTTAATTAACGAATTCATCAATGCTCAGGATCATATGAAGAAAAATGTTTTACGATTTTGAAAGAAATACGGACAATGTTGTTTATCTGAAAAAATGAAAATTAATATACGAAAACCGGACCTTTTTTTCATCAATTCCTCTCCATTAAAGAGAAAAGTATTTTTTCTCCTCTGTTTTTCTTCCTACAATATTAGTTTATTTTTATAAAAGAAACCGAACAGTTGTAAACTTATTTTTCGGAAAGGTTTTTTTTTTGTCATCTTGGCTGTGGTAGAACCACAGCGATGACATACGGTTGTAAAGTTCAGTGGATGATTCAGCTGTTTTCATTCCAAATGCGTATCGAAAGTTCCATTTTTTTTATCAATGACATATTTACTTCGGAATGTGTGTGAAATGATTTTTGTTCAATTTTTTTATATTATGAACGATATTTATTAGAGATTTTTTTGTATTAATTAATAATACCATTCCGTTAAGAAGAAACGTCTTCTTTTTTATTTTTCATAATAGGAATCGAAGATCTTCGAATTTATTTTTTTGAATTGTTATTTTTTTGTCATTTTGGCTGTGCTGAAACCACATCGATGATATACGGTTGTAAGTTGTATACAAATGTGCCTGTTCTCATTCAAATCGCTGTTATCCTGTGATAGAAATTAAAAATTCCATTGAAATAGCAACCACTCAAAATCGATACATTTCATTTTGCATTTATGATCAAAAGACAGCAGAAGAAAAATTAATGAGGTTATGTTACGTTAGCATAGACGGACAGACGGAGCAGATAACCGCTACTCGTTATACAACTAAAATTTAAAAAACAGTAAGCAAGGAACCAACAATACACATTAAGGAATGATCATTGCTCGCATGTAAAAAAATATATTTTTAAAAATTCTTAACGAAATACTTCATCGGGCTTTTCAATTATATAAATAAAGAATTCACATTTATTCTTTCCTTTCATAACGATACACTACTTTGTACCCGAGGATTGTTCGTAAAAAGATTGAATACATACAGATTGCTATAATAATCTCCATCGGAGATTATTAAAAATATTAGGCCGATGAAAAAAAATTTTTCGCCGTCGTGGTTTCGAACCCGAGAGTACTCAGCACGAAACCGAGCACTCGACTAGCATGGCTACGATAACATGTAAACGAGTAAGCTCAATTTGACGACTAAAAGACTCTCATTGCGAATTAAACGAACTCGAAATAACGGCGAGGATCCATCCGGACGCGATCACTAGGCGAATCTTCGAAATTTATAGTTTTTATTCAGTTCGTTCGATAGGTACATCGATATTTACCCTGCAAAGGCCGGACCGGCTCCTTTAATTAACGCGTCCGTTCGGAACTTTCCGGAGGGCAATCGTATACCTTCGGCACCCAAGGGTAATTTTTCGAATTTTCTCGATTTTCTGCCGTTTTCCCCGAAAACGGCTATTCCTTAGGCCTTACGTTTTTTGGACGATTCGTAGCTAATTGTTTTTCCAATATTTTCGTATAAGCGATATTTCGATACGCGCCGTAATAAAGGAGATATTACGAGAAGAAAAGTTTTCCGAGCGGGACGATTTGGTTTTGGAATTTTTTCCGGAAAATCGGTGGATTCTACGTCCGTGACGTCCTGGTAGGAAAGAAAGCCGTATTAATTATCTATTCGAAACGGGCATTCCAAATTTTTTAGGAGCTACCTGTAACCGACCAAAATTCATTCGCGGCAACCTACTTTTTTCTATTTTTATTACGATAGGTCCTACAGCTTCGGGAACACCTTCACAAGATCGTCGCGCCGTCTGACGTACCGCCTCCGAGATATAAGCAAAAAACCAAAAATTTCGCCTTTACGAATTTTTTACTCCAAGAAGGGAGGAAGCTACGAAATCGAGCGGTAGACAAAAAGCGAAGAACTATCTTTGCCTTTTTCGAAAACGTATCTCGCGTCTTCCGATCGTACATACTTCTCGAGATAAAGGCTTTTGAAAATTTCTCGAAAATGAGCGTTTTTCGGGTTTTCGCAAAAAAAATCGTATTAAGTTTTGTGTTCCAGAGCAAGGAAAAATACCCACGATAAAATGCCGTTTTTCGCGGACCGCGCGAGGCTCCTTCCGACCCCCCCGTCCCCCGACGAACGTCACAACAAATTCGCGAAAAAAACACGCGCGTCCACCGATAAGTCGATAACGGACGGACCGATCATGTCCGTTTACGAACTTGTCCAAAAGAATGTCGTGATCTACCGATCGCCGGGTAGGGGGGGCCCGTGGGCCGCCAATTCGGGGCCGCATTCCCCTCCCGCCTTTTTTTATTTCCATCCGATCTCTTAGGTCACTATTGGCGTAACGAATTTTTCTGGAATATCACCAAAATCGTTAGGAAAATTGAGAGAATATTTGGTTGTAATGCGGTCGATTTTCGATGTGAATGTCACGGGATGAAAGAAACTGCTTTTTATTTAGGCTATGGTCGGAGTGTAGCGATCAGGTTCATTTTAGGTAGGAATAGTAAGTGGGCCGAATGTAGCCCTATTTGATAGGAATTGAACAGTAAAAACTTCAGAGCGTTGGTGGTTTTAGAAATTGAGTAATATTAGAAAATGATAAAAAATCTTTGGCATTTTTATGTTTTGGTATGATTTTGCTCTAAAAGGGCTATTTGTGGCACCTTCATCGACAACGGCAATCATAGTGAAAGAAAATAAGAATCTTTTAGTCAAAATTTGGGACCGTTGACTGTTAAGGGGACCATGCTATGGGTGACATATTCGGCGAAATCGTAAATTTTTGGGATTTTGAATTTTTTTCTCAAAATTTATGAACACCACGTTTTAGATGTTCCCACAAAAGACACTTCAATTAAAATTTTTTTCTATAAAAAAAATTTCGTGTCGCTTACTGCAATAGTTTTTGAGTTATCCAGATTAAAAGAAAAAAAATTCAATTTTTTTTTCACACTTTTGATCAAATCTCAAAATTCTTGCCAAGTCGCCCTTCGTTTACTCATTCTACCTGAAGAATACATTTTGAGGTACATTTTTGCCGAGTCTCGAACCCGTAGCTCTGAAAATAAAGTCGCAGAAAGTTCCCGAAAATTCAATTTTTCAGTTTTTCGAGTCTATCTCGAGAAATAATTTTACGATTGCGATGGAATAAGGAATCAGACCCGGAGACCATTACTGTCCATCGTTTCCTAAAATTTCGTCGTTCTACGTAGCGCCGTTTAGCCGGTAGTGTGAACAGAAAATTTTGCCGCACACACATACATGCACACACACACACACACTCATAAGCACATATTACCTCGATCGCGGAACGACGGCAAGGTATACGGCTTTATGCCCGCTCACTTCGTGAGTCGGGCAAGCGTATACAATAATAATATAGGAATGTTTACTGCCCAAGTAGAGAATCATATATATATTCATATTTACAAACTAGCATCAAAAGATTTGTATATAATCCGTTAAAAAAAGTAATGAGTATTGTTCTTGTACTCCCCTAGACAGCAGAGGATGTCCTATGCCCGCAACATACGTCCACAATGTCCAGAGACATAAACTGAACTGGGATGTCCAAAAGTGGGTGTACCTGTGCGTCCAGAAATAGATATCTAATAGCCCTTCGATGGATGCTTGTTTTAGGATATTCAATAAGGGATGAATATTGGACTTCCGATGTACATCCAAAAGTACCCTAGACATCCAAAATAGGATGTATCCAATAAATGTACAGTTGAAGATGTTTGAGAAAGGATGTCTAGTAAACATCCAATCCACATTCAATGGTGGATGTCAACTGGACCCCAAGAAACGGATATCGAATTCCTCTAAACGTCTAATTCAGAACGTACGGAAAAAGAAAAATAGTGGACGTACCGTGCATATCCAAAACCGGGTGTACATTGGAGGTGCAAAAACGGATATCCAATGAACATCCAGTAGACTTCATATGAACATGCCCGAAGGAGAACGTCTAGTAGACATCTAATGTAAATCCAATGAGGGATGTTAACTGGACGTCCGAAAACGGATATACAATGAACGTCATTTCAGGAAACCTGAAAAAGATGAATTTTGGATATCCAAAAGCAAATGTAAATTAGACGTCCCAAAACGGATATCTAACGAAAGTTCAAAAATGTCTGTTTAAAGATGCTAGAAAAACGATGTCTAGTAGACATCCAACGTATGTCCAATGTGTGATGTCAATTGGACGTCCAGAAACATATATAATGAACATTCGATAGATTTACTTTCTTAGATGTCTGGACTTAAGTTGTATATCGTAAAATATAAAAAAGCTATATGTATGTTCTCTGGCAGATATAAAAAGATGACAACTTGGAGTTTGAAGCGAAATAGCGAAATAGAAAAACATATTTTACTGTTTCAGGATAACATTGTATTAGATCGATGTTTATGAGTAAAAATTCTGAAAACTGTCGGTTTTCTGGATGCTTAAACGAATAAGTAGGAAACAGGGACCGGCATATGCGGAAACATTTCTATTTACAAACGCACCAAAATGATTCGTGACATATATCTTTTTTTTTTTCTTGGCAGGAAATATTTGCTTTGGTTGAAGTTATTATTACAGAACATCTGAATTATTCGAGCACTAATATTTGATTCCGAAGGGCGTCCTCAACATGGTGGGTGGACCACGAAAGAAGCACAAATATTTAGAAATGACTGGCGAAGACCTGCAGAAAGGGAACAAGATTTTCGTTTCTCAACTTATTTTAATTTTTTTTCCTTTCATCTATTTCAACAATAAATATGATCATTTTTCACTTTGTGATTTTTACTACACATTACTTAAATTGTATATTTCTTGTATCGCATATATTGTTTTAATTATTTGGTAACTGATACACTGTTTTCCAATCCGTTGATTTTAATCGGTTTATATTTTTATTTCATTATATTAGTTCTCAGTTGACTCTTCAAATCCTTATCACTTTTTGTTGTGTAATTTTATTTTCACAGTCGAAAGTGCTTTGCTTGGGAAACATTTTGTTTGCACCTAATTTTGCAAAAAATAAAAGATCTAAAATAGAACATTGGATATGAAAAAATCGCTGTATGAACCACAACACCAAATTCAAGCGTCCATTTCATCATGTGTCGTTTCGCGACTAAAGAATTGTTGCCGATTAGATTGATTATTCGGGAAGCAACTGACGACGTTTGACTCATTGTTAATGAAACGATTAAATGCTCGCGGACAAAAGATGTTTCGCACTGCGCAACTATTCAATTATTTCAGCAATATTATCCATTCATCACAAGGTCGGGGAGCAACAAAAGTTTATTTGATGATTTATCGCTTCATTGCTATTGGAAACTGTGTTGCCGCGATACGAAACTTGAGGTGGTTTCGTCTTGTATGGAATTCTAGAATAACAATTTCAATATTTGGTTACATGCCGCCTCAATAAAATTCATTTTTGCTAAAGGAAGGATTTATATACATACATATTAGGTATTCCATAATGGTCGGATATTAATGATGACATTTTTGTCCATAATATCCCGGATTTCGTCTTATAGTTGAAAGTACTTATACATGTTAGCAGTGACGATGAATTTTGACATCGAAATTTCCTTATTTGATTTAACGCAAAGGGATGGACAAACTATAAGAAAGTTTAGTGACATTTAGTTAAACACTGTTGTCAAATACGAAGCGTCTTTTTTAAGTGAGTACCGTAATTTAAACTATTTTGCTACATAATCGCCACTAATATTGAGGCACTTATCATATCGTCCAACTAGCTTTTGAATTCCGATGTCATAGAACTGTGCCGCCTGACTTGACAAAAAATCCAGCACAGCTGTTTGGACTTCATCGTCGTTGCGTGAGATCATGAAACGTCTGTTCTTTTGAATTTTTCATCAACTTTTCCAATCACTTTGTCAGTATTGAGCGAAGGGCGACCACTGCGTTCCTCCTCATGAACATTGGAGCGGCCCTCTTTAAACGCCCTAACCTAACTGATCTCACGATAAATATCGACTGCTTTTAGGCCTTTGGCACTAAGAAAAGGAATTACAGATCGAACTTTACAGTCGGCTGGACTTTCGATAGGGGAGGCATTTTAAACGGTCACAGGCAATCGTACGCATCATCTAAGATGGTCGTACTTGTGTCTGAGCTGAGGTGACCAAGAGATGCAGGTACACAACACCCATGCGCGGAACGCCGACGGTAGCGCTGCAGCGGCGGAATTCCAAAACGGTACGCTTAAAAATTCGCTTTGTATATAGTGGAATGAAGTATGTGTCGATCTTCACAAAATATTCAAGATTTATATGTATTGAGTTATGTATTTCTTGAATATTTGAGGAAAAACGAACACTTCCAAACTTTCTGCGATTGTAATAATTTTTTTTTAGAACTAAGAGAAGTTTTCGCCTTGTTTTTATTGCGTTTGTGCGTTTTTCATTTGAAATCGTTTTTATCAGGACTGCTAGACTGCGTTTTGCTTTTCTCTTGCTGGATTTTTAAGTCAATGGTCTAGGTCTGATTCCTTAGTCTATCGCAATGGAAAAACTTATTGTTCAGATATATTCGAAAAACTGCTAGATTTTCGAGAATTTTTTACGACCTTATTTTTACAGCTGAGAGTTCCACCTTCAGCACAAATATACCTACAAATGTATCTCTCAGGTTGAATGTGTAAAGAAAAGGGCGATTCTTCAAACATTTTGAGATTTTATCAAAAAAGTGGAAAAAACTCGAACAAATTCATGATTTCCCCAAATATTTTACGTATAGCATGGCTCCTAAAAAATTAACGCTCTTAAAGCTTTACTAAAGGATTCTTACCTTCTTTCACTATGATTATCTTTGCTGATAGAAGTGCGACGCAGGGTCGTGCCAAGTTTCTTGAGGCCCCCCCCGCAAAAAAAATTTGGGGCCCCTACCCCTGTCCAAATAGGTTAGCTTATTAGGAAATTGGGGGCCCCTAATAGTCCGGTGCCCCCCCGCACAGCGGGCCCTGCGGGCCCGTAAGGCACGCCCCTGGTGCGACGAGTTGCCGTTTTGGAGCAAAAATTTTATTTTATGGTATAACTCAACTTAAAACCAACATGGCTTTCAGTGTTTCATCACCAATCGCTATCAAATAGGACTCCAATCGCCTCAATTACTATTCCTGTCTAAAATGGACCATTTTTGAGAAGAAAATCTTTGAAACCTTCTGAAATCACTTTTTTTACGATAAGTGATAATTGCTAATAATTCCACCGATCTCGGTTTTTCAACAAAAGTTACATGGCACTTTCATTAACAGTTACTTGTCTCACTACACCCCACCGTTTTCGAGAAAATCGATCAGATACGTAGAAATAATCGATATGGCGCATTTAACTTTTGTATAAGACATGCATTCTCGACCTCGAACGAAACATATAACGCAACCAACCGAAAACGAATTCCATCGGAATAATCGCAAAAAATATCTACATACTGAACAAGAAGCGTCACTCCCACGCAAAATTCGTATAGAATTTTTAGTGCGCAGGTTACCCAAATAAAACGGATTGACATAAACAGCTGATTTCGCACCAACAAGAAATAAGATTTCACTTTGGCGCTAAAACACCTTTAAAACTTTCCAGGACCGGATTTAAGGGGACGACGGAAATATGTTCCAAAGTTACGTGAGATGAATGGTTCTTCTTAGTTCAAAACTTATTGTGTTAATCAAAAATCAAAACTTTATGTCTGATTTGTTTCCATCCTATTTGACTTAACGATAATCAATTCGAATAAATTCCTGAGTCCGTGCGTTTAGCGTTTTGTTAGTGCGCAGGTTACCCAAACTCGCTCAAGGTCACAAAACTCTGTTAGTACGATTTTGTTCCTAAATTACCGAGAGTGACGCTTCTTGTTCAGTATGTAGATATTCTTTGATAATCGTCCGCGTCCCGATCTAGAACGATTATAAAGCGGAAAGTATTTGAAGGCTAAAAAGAATTGTTGAAAATCGAATGGAGTATCATTTTTGTTCAGAATAATTTGATGTTCTAATGAACGTCACATTTCAGTTATTTGAAAAGGATTTCAAGTTTACTCAGATTGCAAAAATGACAAAGATTTTAAAAAATTATCTAATATCCATTTCGGTTTTCAACTCATTTATTTATGTATTTATTTATTTATTTATTTTTTATATGGATGAAATAAAAACAGGTGGTAAACCACCTAAATATTAAAAATAAAAATAATTGGCCCGAGTGCACGCTCGAGCGGGGCGTTCAGCGGGGCGTCGCGTCCTGCGTTCATCTCAAACACATGCGTGCTTATAGCGATGGCCTGAGTGGCGCCTTGACGAGCGGTGAATACCGCGTGCTTGTTTGCGTTTAGCGAAGCGTCCGGCGGTGGGCTCAAAGCTGAGCGGTAGAATGACTTGGAAAATACCGCATGTAATTATTGTTTAGAAAGTAATTCTCAAATTTCTTCATCGTAAAAATTCATTGATACCATGAATAGACTTTTAGAATTTGCTTTTTTGAATATATGCCAGTCAATCAGTTATCAGTCTCTGCGACGTAGACAAGGTATTTTCTTCCAAATACATATCGATTTCGTTGTACGAACCACAAGCCATAACATAAATAAACGTTAAAACGCAGCGGAAATCATAGCGTCCACTGAGGACACTCATTTGCACGCTTCTCTCGACGCTGCACGCCCCGCTCAACGCCACGCTCGACGCTCTTGCACTCAGTAAATTCCTGAGTCCGTGCGTTTAGCGTTTTGTTAGTGCGCAGGTTACCCAAACTCGCTCAAGGTCACAAAACTCTGTTAGTACGATTTTGTTCCTAAATTACCGAGAGTGACGCTTCTTGTTCAGTATGTAGATATTCTTTGATAATCGTCCGCGTCCCGATCTAGAACGATTATAAAGCGGAAAGTATTTGAAGGCTAAAAAGAATTGTTGAAAATCGAATGGAGTATCATTTTTGTTCAGAATAATTTGATGTTCTAATGAACGTCACATTTCAGTTATTTGAAAAGGATTTCAAGTTTACTCAGATTGCAAAAATGACAAAGATTTTAAAAAATTATCTAATATCCATTTCGGTTTTCAACTCATTTATTTATGTATTTATTTATTTATTTATTTTTTTATATGGATGAAATAAAAACAGGTGGTAAACCACCTAAATATTAAAAATAAAAATAATGAGCATTTTGATCAATATTTCTGTCTACATGAAACCATTTTTGAGAATTTTATTATCAAACCTTCTGAAAATAGCGTTTTTTCGAAAGTAATAATTCGGCTACTAATAGTTCCCCCGCATTTGGTTTATTAACAAACAATCCATTGTAATTTCAACAATTCAACAATACCTTCTCCCAATGGTTTTAGCTATTAATTCACCATTTTCGAGAAAATTCATTAGAATATCGTTTAGGAGCATTCAACATATGAACTGTGACTATCTGCGTATCAATTAGTAAACTTGTTGAGACACCTTCGTCGGTGGTTCTCTTTGTACATCGTATTTCCGATGCCAAAGCAGAACGGTCCGTATACTCCGTGGAAAATCGATTCAATTATCAATTTTTGCTAGGAATCAATTTGATATTGAGGTTGGAGATTATATACTAGAGTATCTTCGGCGCATATGTTTTCCTGATGGCGTGCGACAAGTTTATAATATCATGGCCGTTTGACCGTCTAATTTCTAATACTAATCTAATACTCTAATACTTATAATTGGCGTACCGGTACTACGATGAGTCACAGTTTCGTGGAATCACAAGAGCGTAAGGGGGAGTTTTCAAGACGCAGAGGGTCAAAGCTCGACCAAAAGTTACGCCGCCGAAATCGGCTTCTGTCTTTAAGATGTGCTTTCGATGAGGAGGCGGCAAAAATCTTCGAGATCAACTGACTTCTGGTGAAAGACGCTCTAAGTCTAATGTTGTCAACAGAGTGCATCGAGGATGTCGCGATCTCTGAAAAAGCTTGCCACTCATACCAGCGAAACGTTAGGAAGTGATTCCAAACAACGACGTCCAGTACACCCGAAGAAAGATGTGTAGGCAAAACCAAACACATGCTTTACCTTCTAAAACTTCTTTTACCTTTTAATGGGATTGGTAGCTCAACACGTGTAGTACTGACCTACTACCCAGTAAAACCGGGTTCGAATCCCAGTAAGTTCCAACTTAATTTGAGAATGCCGTCGTGCTATATATTCAATATATAGTCCTTAGGTCATGCCAGAGGCACTTGTGAGATCTGAATACTTTGGCACTTGAACCTAGGTCAGTGAGTTATACGACCAAAAAAAAGAACCTCTTAACTATACCTTTTACAATTTTTCCTTATTCCTTCCCCTTGTAATACACCACAGTGAAGCGATAGATCATCAAATGAACTATTGAACAAATTCCGGTTTTTAATGAAACGATTTAATAGTCGGCAGGTGAGTGAGAAGAAGTTTGGTCGTTTTGTAACAGACGACAAATGTTAACGAAGCGATAAATATCCAAGTAATCCCCTGTTACTTCGCTATTCAAGTACAGAATTTCATTCAAATATTTCCTCGCAATTGTTTAAAACACATTTGCGAGAAAATCAACAATTTATGGAAAGACTGCAAAAGATGATTTGATCTCTGCAATCTTTTAGATCTTCGAGCAATGAGGGTCCGCAACATTAAGCGATTAACTGAGAAGTCTCCTCAATTTATAGGATTCTTTCGTTGAATTTTTCATTGTACTGGCAATACAGGCAATATAGCAAGATATTCTCAAAGAAAGTCAGTGAATAATTTGAATGAGGCAAAATGATTTAAGGAACTAAAATAAATAGATATTACTTACCCAAAATATTTATAACGACGCTTCGACAGAAAAAAAGGTGATAGTTTTCTTATATATATTAGAAATTTAAAACATCCCACCGAAGTTAGCCTATTTAATGGCACTTTCATAAATTCGCAACGTCGCGTCGTGTCATTGCCTTAGGATATTAGAGAATCTAAGTACCTTATTTAAATCAGGAGTGGCAGCAAATTAAGTGTAGGCAGTTTATCAACGCACACCGATCAAACGAAAGTATACATATGTATGCATATAAGATAAGGTGACGATTTGGAACTATTATTAATCTCGAACGTGTTCTTTACTACATAATTGATACCAATGGGTTTGAATTATACATATTTTACTCTATTCTATATGAGATCCGTGCGTGATAGTATGAAGATAACGCATGTTGTTTGATATAACTCCTAAAATTTCCGACTCCTAGAATTTCCAATTTCAGACAAATTGATAAAATCGATCTTTGGTTCTTTTACTCATACTGATACTTCCTTCAGAATATTGATGTGATGAAATGTGAAACTGGAATTTATATTCAATTGATTTGCTGCGGATGAAGAGTAGAAAATAAACCTCTACACTCAGAGATAGCTTCATTGTAGCGAATTTACGAAAACTGACAAATTTTGAGAAAAAGTTCTAACGCTATCTAGATGATGCATTTTCCAAGTTTTTGTGAATTGATATTTACTGCGGGCACTCTACGATTAGCTCGACACATATAACCATTAATTATAAAGTGCACGTTATAGTGTTGATGCGCGATACTACAATTTGTTTCTAGAAATACTTTCCGATCAACGACTACTCAGAACCAACATTTTTACGAAGTTACATCGAAATGAATCGACTTCCGCCGCATTTATGATTATTTTACGTGAAACTCGAATTTCGTAAGTTATAATTCTAAATTGTACCATTATGTTTAAAATATAAAACTTAAGCTCAGATGAAACAAAGACAAAAAACGTTTAGAAAACTTGATAATACAGGAAAAAAGAGCAACGTAAGATTTCTGACTGATATTCCTAGTATTCGACATACTATACAGTCACTAAATATCAATTCATCTGTATTATTGAGTCTTTATTATACAAAATATTGTAGAATTTAGACCCACTGTCCATATAAGACATTCAAACGTATAAGATGTTGATATTCGAACTTTTTAAGAAATCTGTGGCCGACCGGGGGAGCATCGGCCCCGCTGCGGCCTTCGGCCACCTTTTTCCCTCCACTTCATCAAAACCCACACCGATGCAATTGGGTTTTCCTGTGACATCGTCAGAATTCGTTGAAATCATATTCAGTTGGAGATATACTGCTTGCAATTGAAAATAGGAAGAAAGAGAGTAATTTATCTCTGCTCATACCAGAACGAGAGGTATACGTTTGCAAATGGTCAGTGTAACATATCAGATGCATAATGAAGGTTACAACTATTACAAAATTTCAACCATGATTCATATTGTGACTGAAAAAATTGTCAAAATGGAATTATAATCAAAATTAAGAGGTTCCATTTGTTGAAGTTGTGCTCAAACTCATCGAATAGCACGTCATCTGAAAAACAGATTTGTTTATCTCAATATCGAATTATTTCGGACAGAAATTAATAATTAAATAATTCAATGGGAAATGTAATTTAGTAAAAGAGATCGAAAGGAATAGAACAACCGGCGGTAGCGTCTCTGGACTCGACGAGTTTACTATCCGAAATGCTTTTCGTTTATCGAGGTCGGAAATGCGAGTCTGGCCTGCTGCATAAGTTAAATGCACAGAATCGATTAATTTTACGTATCTCATCGATTTTCTCGACAACAGTATGGCGTAGGTAAAAACAGTGAGAAAAGCAATTGTTTATGAAATGTAACGTTTGTTGAAAGACCGAAAGCGGTGGAATTTTTAGTAGCTGAGTTTCCACTTATTGAAAAAACGGTGCTTTTAGATTTCAAAAATTTTTTCTCAAAAAAGGTTCATTTTAGACAAAAATAGTAAGCGATTTTAGCTCTATTTGAGAGCAACTGGATGGTGAAAAACCGAAAGCGTTGGTGGTTTTAGAAGTTGAGTTATATTAGAAAATATTGGAAAATCTTTGGGGAAACTTTATGTTTTGATTTGGTTTAGCTCCAAAAGGGTATGGCACCTCCATCGAAAAGGCAATCATAGTGAAAAAAAATAAGCATGTTGTAGTGAGAATTCCAGATCGTTGACTGCTGAAGGAGCCATGCTATGCGTTAAATATTCGCCGAAATCTTGAATTTTTGAGACACACACACACATACACACACACACACACACATTACAATGTAATGTACAAAAACAAAATATTCCTATGAGACCGGAATATTCAGCCGTTCTGAAAATCTGGATAACTTGCTTCTCGATCGCGATCAGAAAAAATTTAGCATAATAATAACATACTCGTAGTATTATTGCTGATTATGCAACTCATGATAAATAGAATCAATGATATAATCGCGTTGATGTTTCAGCGGGTCGATTGAACTAATGAAATAACGATATAAATGTGAACATTCAATATCTGTCACAGAAGTGAATATTTGTTTGTATCGACAAACGTCAAAATATACATCAAAATAACAACTCATTACACTTGATGCATTCTTTGTAAAATTCAATCAAATACCACTAGATCTATCGAAGATAAAATAGTATATTTCATAACGAGTGCGGAAAGTCGATGCTTTCATGCGAGTGTCAGTTTGACGAACGAGGCGAAGCGAAGCGGAGCCGAGTGAGGCTAGACACGAGCAATGAAATCTGACTTTCCACGAGTAATGAACGACATTTTTCAGGCGACCACAAAAATTGCATTATACGATAATTACTTTGAGAACACACAATGAACGTTTCGACTCAAGCAGAATAATTCAATCTTCTGCTTCTAGATGGCGTTGTAGAGAAAATAATAGATAACTTTATTTGTTTATGTTATTTCGTACCTTCCTTTCAGATTTGTCAGTAATAATTCCCACGAGTTTAATATTTCTGGAGGGATATTTTTCACTTTGCATGTTATAAAGGCGAATCGAATCAAGTTAAGCTCTTCGTTAATGATACGATATGTTCTGGTAACTCGTTCACCTTATGAATATTCGATGGGATATACGAACTAAACTTTTCATTCACTTCTATCTACTTGGCGTGGTTTCATTTCGATGTCACCACTTTCCCGCACGGATCAAACTGGTTTTACCCGTGCGGGAATAACATTCCCGCACAGTTGCATGTAATTATCAACTTTCTTCGACAGGTGGCGATATATACCACTTTCTGACGTGGTCGCCTGGAAAATATTTTTCGCTCGTCAATCGACGTAATCCTTCAAAAAAAAAAGGTCGCAGATTACGTCTCGTGATTCGAAAAAAATTCGGTTATTTTAGATGCTCTTGTGGTATAACTAGTAAATATATTTTAGGCAAGGCATTTTTAGTCTTCTACTAGAGTCTATATTCGTTGGCAAAACCAATCAACGAGGCCTTCTTCAAAAACCGTCTCAATCCTCGATAGCGCATCCACCTTTTTCATTTAATATACCCATCGGGTAACGCAAGGTTTTCTTTTGTCGTCCGAGGATTGGGGATGAAAAGCCTTTCATTTGTGTTTTATATCACTCATATTTGAAATTCACTACTTCTTTTAATAGAGTCTTTGTGTCCTCTGGATTGAAAATTTGCAAAGTTAAAAGTTTTTGACCCAACCGCATCCAATATCTTGGATGAAAATGAAACTCTCATCGTTGGATGAAGTAAGTAACGACACTACCTTTCGTCCCTAACCACTATGAGTATCTGCAACTTATCCTTTGAATTATTATACAGCATATATTTCGGGTATCAACAACTTTTTTCAAACTGTAAGAACATCCGCGAGAAATTTACTGGAATTTTTCTTAATAACAAAACGATTTTGTTTGAGATTTCTCTAAAATTGCAAGGAAATGTTTGGGACTTCTCCAATATTTATGATTAAATCGAAAAAATACATGAAATTCCGATGCGAATTTTGTTATAAATTTTGAATTTATTGCATAAATTTTTAGGAAATTTCCATAGTTGCGATTTTAATAATTACAAGTTGCGATTTTCTAGGTTTTCTTTACATTTTCGTCGAATGGGACTAATACCCAGACAAATAGTGTCCTACGGTGTCCAGAGGTGATTTGAAATTCGTGCAGAAAGTTGCAACTCACTGATACCCCTGCGATTCTTACCGAGGGCAACTCGGCTGCTCCTGGTACTAGTTAGAATTGATGTTGAAAGTTGAAAGTCTTAGGGATTTTTGCGCCGAACGGCCCTTGGCCTTTTCGGGAATGCTTTACAATTCATGCCAAAAGTTGGAATACATTGATATTGCTGCGAATACTGCCAAATGCAGTCCGCCTACTTTCGAAATGATTGCTCAACAAAAGATGTTTCCAGATGAATGGCAAAAATGTTATACTTATCATACTCTACAGTTCTGTGGTTGAAAGCGATAGTTCCGGGAATAATGCTCACAGGAGTAAACAAATAGTATCCACAGAGTTATAACTAAGAAAGTAACGGTAAAGCAGATCGCTCCCCTTGTATGGCACCAGGATGCCAAGGACTGTGGGGTCGACCCCCAGACATGAGAGCCGTGTACGAGATGAGATATTAAAAGACAATTGAGGAGAAGGAGCTAGAATGCTGTGAAAAATTTATTGCTTTGAATAGATAACTCTGCTTCCTAGGACCCGACGTTGCAATTATTGCTATGTAAGCGTCGCAACTAGGTGCCTAATTAATTATGTCGCACAACAATTGTTCCCTATCTAGTGAGATGATGATTTTGTTGAGAAAACTTACTTGGTCGCATTACGGTTAATGAAGACCTTTTGCTGTGAGAAACCTTCCTTTGCCGGTGAAACCAATAACGGTGTAATCATCAGCAAAACTAAAAAGGCTAGAAGTCATCAAATCGTTGATAGGGATCGACCATACACTGACTATGATAACTTGCTTAGGAAAATCTCTATGCAGGCGTATAGATTTTCCTGTAACACGAAGTTGTTATTTTTTTAAATTAGTGTAGTATCATCAAACATTTTGATTATATGGACAGACCAGCTTACATTCTTCGTACATTCAATTGTAATCCAGATATTTGACTTTCTATTACTCCTCTAATACTGTCGAGATAATAGTTTGCTGGCATTTTTTCTTGTCTTTTTCACTTATGGGCTTAATGCAAGTCTTTGTTGCAAGCAGGAAAAGTTTGCTGGTTGTAAGATATTCTAAATTCTGGTTGAGTTCCAACGTTTTTCTTTTCGGTTGATATTTTCCGGATGTTTGTGTATTTCGATCGTCCCCGGACAGTCCGAAATTGATATCCGATATCTGGAGCAATTATTCTGTCGTTGTTGAAGATCTCTGTTCACCTTCTCGTGGCGCATGCTTTGCAACGAAAGATTGTTCATGCCCCCTTGCCGTTAGCTTGCTTGATGTTTCTTCACTTTGATTCCCACTGACCGTTTTATTGTTGCGATGTATGCCTTCCAAGATAAAACGGGATTCAGTATGCACCAGAAGATGTCATGGGATCCTTAGGGTCTTTTGTTCAGCTTAACGATTGTTATACTGTCTGTTCCGTCTTCGTTTATCCTAACTCTAGAAGTTCCATGGTTCTTTCGATTTGATTCTTGGTATAACATTTTCATGAAATACCTTTAATATATTTTGCAGGCTCGCTTAACTAGTGTTTGCATGAATCCTCGTTTCGAGGTGATTCCATAGAGCATGGAAGCCGAATAAATTCTTATTGAACCTCTCCAATTCCTCCGTAAAGCCGACCAACATGCAAGCAACATTTTTAAAGAAGAAAGAAGAGCTTTAAAAAAACGAAAGAGGATATCAGCATTATTATCCTGTCCGCCGATGAAGAGAACGCCACTGTGTTGATGAAGAGGAAAGAATACAGCGCAAAAATAAAAGTGACCCTACCATATATAGACCTCCAAATGAGGATCTTACTCAGGCTAAACTAAGGGTAAACGAATTGGCCAAAACATCCCCAATCACAAAAGACGTCCAGAAAAGGATTTGAAAAACAAGACTCTATGGCCTTCCCAGTATACATTAAAATAAAGTTACACTAAGACAAAAAGTGGGTGTGCTACAACCTGGCTAACTATCTTGCGTCATCGCCGAATCCCACATCAGAATTAGTAACAGATTCATCAAGCATTCGTCAACCAGGGTCTAAAAATCAATCCGAACGACATTCTGGTTAGCTTCGATGTTGATTCCTTCTCCACGAAACCACCGCTAACAGTTTCACGATTTTTTCTGGAGGATATCGCGAGATTATTCCCCCTCTGTATGACATCGACATATTTTCTGTGGAATACGAGCAAAGAGATGGTGTCGCTATGAGAATACTACTCAGTCCAGTGATCGCCAAAAAGCTGCTCCTCGATCATTCGAAAAAGCGATGACCCAATATAAAGTTCACTATGGAGGAGGACAAGAAGAACAAGGTTCCAAGTTAATCGAGAAAGTTAGAATAGTATGGAGAAAACACCTCATAAAGATACTATTCATGCAATCGCATGTTTATGGGAAGATTTACATAGGAACAATAAAATTGTCTGTGAACACTAGAATGAAGAAACATCAAGCAAGTTGTAGCCTTGTATTCTCTTCAAGTCTACTACTATCGCATCTTTAATGACATGCAACCTATAGTTGTAAAACCAGGCGTATATTACGGCACAGTTGCAGGTGTTACTGTGCGCGGTTTTCTTAAATTATTAAACAAACCAAACAATGTGTTTGAATTTGAAGTAAGTTTCAATATGTACTGTTCCATCAAATTTCCGTATGCGCGCGCAGTAGCACGCACGATTTTTTTGTGTTAACCCCTCGGCAACGTTATGACTCAGTTGACTCGGCCTAGGGAAAGTTTATATTGCGTTCTTTGTTGTCATCTTGCGTTGGTCCTGTTTGCTGATCTGATGGTTTGAGCAATTCTAGATATGATTTATACTTTCTAGTCGTATTTGTTTTTGTGGCATGAAGTTATGTGTAGTAATAGTCCTTCTCTGATCTGCTACGCTCTGCTTCATAATTTGATTATATTGTGGGTATTGTTAAGCGGCGGGCTCAGCCCGTCAGAGGCAAAGGTTAATGGGGCCCCCAGAATTAATAAAAAATTTACTTCTACAAACTTTTTATTCAGTTCATATTTGTACATATAAATAAATTCGGCTCAAATTATTAAGGTTAAATAACTATATACCTACAAATATGGAATGGATATGGGTTTGGGGGCCCTCCAAATCCGGAGGCCCTGGGCGGGTCGCCCCTTCTGCCCCCCGGTTAGTCCGCCACTGCTATTGTTGTTGTATACGTTTGCCCAAAGAATCAAGTGAGCGGGCATAAAGTCGTACACTTTGCTGTCGTTACACGATCGGGGTTGCGTGTGTGTGTGTGCACCGATGTTGCAGTTTCAAATGATATAATTTCGAACACATTTTCTACATTAAGCTTATGATGCTTCCAGACAATTTTCAGCACAAATGAATCAGTTTTCAATAACTACGATATGGGCGGGGCGATGTCTATGTCGACAGTTCGCTGTATGATTATGAACACAGAACATATGATTGACAATTGTGACATTGTATATACACAGAATGATACTCTCCATGGTATCATAGAGCTGTATGATTATGACCACAGAACACATGATTGAAAATTGTGACCATAGAACATAATTGAAAAGAAACGGCACTCCTATACAAATCGTCGTTCCCTTATTTTGACACGTACAGAACACAAATTTGACAGTTAAAAGCTGGGTATATCTGTCTTGCCAATATGATAAAATTTAATAATTCGTGAAAGTGATAATTACGTTATTCGACATTTAGAGCTCTTTTTAGGTTCTGATACAGTCAGAAACTTATAAACCCTAGTGCTATTACTTTATGTTACGCACCTAACTCGCGAAATTCGGAATGTATTAACTAATTATTTTTCGTTAGGTTGGTTCAACTGAAGCTTCTGAATAACTTTTTTGCCCTCCTTCATCTCAATAACGTATATTTGAGCTCAGAATTTTCATAATAGCTTCAAAAAGTGAAGATTGATCATATTTTATATCCTTATTGGTGATTTGCTACGAACACTTTAATTACAAAATATGCACATAACCTCAAATAATAAAAGATTCTCTTCCTGTTCAATTGAATTGCTTCGCTTTTTTAGGCTACTGGCTAGCAGAACTAGTAAACGGAAACTGAGATATCATTCTATTTATCAAAAAAAAAAAAATGAATACAAAACAGTTATTTTTTATGTTAAGTGTTTAATGCTACATTATTCCACCAGAATCAGCTTCTAGGAAACGTTTCACTGCAGTTGGACTCCCGGTTTAAACATATAATTACCGCACATGGACGACGACCCTTTTTTTTCTGCTCCATTTTGAAATCCAATGATCGAATAATTCGATAGTCTCTAATTACTCAATCTTCCACGAATTCGTTTAACATTCAACTACAATGAGCATTTTATACCAAAACACCACATTCAGAATTATGTACTATGAACGATCAATTATTAGAAACACATCTAATTGTAAATTTTGTAATCCAAAAAATATTTCTTCGAATAATCAAAGTCTTTTATAACGGCGTCAATTTAGAACTGGAGTTGACGGTTGACGTTTCATTCTTATATTTGTGGTTCTACAAATAACACAGACTTGACAATTTAATACATTTTAACTTTATGAGGTTGGCACAGACTTGAAAATTTAATATTTTTTAACTTTATGAGGTTGGCAATACCAACGTACCCAGGTCCAAAAAACGGCCTGACCTTGGCTACGGAGTGTCGTACTCCTGTACACAGAATGATGCACTCCGTGGTATCATAGATACCTGCTGTATGATTATGACCACAGAACATATGACTGAAAATTGTGACATTGTATATACACAGAATGATACACTCCATGGTATCATCGAGACACGTAAAGCATAGAAAAAATATGAATAACACATCAGTAGATTGAATTGTCTCCATCTCATTTTCTAAATATTCCCAAAATATAAAACATAATTTCTTTTTGTGCCCCCAGAGCCCGATTGTTTTTATATGAGAAATACTGAGGTTGTTCTTGTTTCTCTATGAGAATTTTTACTCTACTAGAACACCATAATTATCTTAATATGCTTTATGGACGAATGCACTTTAATATGACAAATGTAATCAAATTTCTATGATTTAAAGATCTCTTTATTGCCCACGGGTGTCTTTATGCCCACGGGTGATAATGAACTGTCAAATACGCGGATGCTATGTTAACATCACTCGTTTTCTACAGGTTCTTCAATTTGGTTCATGTTTGCATTTGAAATTGACTGGCGAAACAAATGAATTCACAGTATTTCAGGTGTTTCCATAGTAACACACCAATGCCTACTGGTTATACATGACAAATAAATTCTTATTGAAAGGAACATAGTGAAGATAGATCATGTTGGCATGAAGCCATGAAATAGCGGAGGAAAGATAAAATAAGCACTTACATAAGTTATTAAAATATCAAATGTGTAAATCGTGCATAAAGTTCTGTAGGCATTTCGGGACAAACGAGTTTTTATAGTCCTCCGCACTTTCTGAACACTTACCTTGGACTATAAAAACATGTTTAGGCCCTTAATACATAAATCTGTATCATTGAGATGAAGATTTCCTTATCCTATTCAATCATTTCTGAAACCGAAAATAACTTAATATTATATACTTATACCAATTATATTCAAATCAGACTATTCTTATGAATTATTCAATTTGTCTACCAATTGCCAGTTTTATAGGTCACAATCTTAAACGATTCAATCTGATTGACGATATTGATGAGTTTCGACATGCATTGAACTAGAAAATAACATTATCTAGTTTTCGATCGAAAGGAAAAGTAGGATCGAAGTGCACGGTCCGGATTACCAAACCGCAATGTACTTTTTTTTGTTCACGATCATCGAATGTTCGATATCAATGTAAAATGAACTTTCTTCGTTTCTGTTCATTCAGTCTCGCCTCCTACGCCGTCTTAGAACCGTTGGTCATACTTTCGAGGTTCTCGGCGTGGATAATTGTTTTTGTTGTCATTCCAGAAGTTTAAATTAACTGTATCATAACAGTGTACAAGGAGAAAACCGAAAAGTTGCCAGTTATTCGATGATTTTGTATGGGTGATGATCGGGTATCGCCCAATTATGTGCATCTTGGAATTATTACGATTGCATGTCGTACATTCGAACAAATTCAAGGGAAACTTTGCCGCCTACAACAAGTCCTCTAGTCACGACATTTTTTCAAAAAATAAATACAGTCAATTGTATCCGGAGTTTGTGTTGAAAAGCAGCGCATCTTCCGGTGACGTCCGCTCGATTTCCGACGGCGACTCTTTTTTCTGCTCCAAATTCGTAATCGACCGGAAATGCGAGGAAGGCTTAACAGACAGGAAAAAGTGAGTTATTATTCAATTTTACGTAAATCTGATAATATTTCGGCCAACGAATTTTAATGTTCAATTTTACATTTTCTTCGTCTACCGTAATTAAACAATTTTTAACGTAGTATCAGATGGAATATGAGTAAAGTGTGTAGTCGCGGAAGAGACGTGAAAAGAAAATCTACCGGTTCAGTTAAATTCGTAACAAAACCAAAGTCTCTTAACTATCTCGGACAATATGATGAAAATTTCAAAACATTGATAATTTTCCAACAATTTATCGAGAGTTCTAATTGGTTTCTTTTCAAGACAAATCGGAGGTATTCAAAGTGGTTGGAACTATTTTTCAGGTGAGAGATGGATGTAACTTTCCTTTAATCGGTTATTCCATTGAATCGGTTCGACCAGCAATCAAATCATTGTGTTAGGCAGCATCCGTTTGATAGATTCATTTTAATTGGTCAATAAGTTTCGGCTCGTAATTAGGACAATAGCTTGCGCACGTGCTACTCGTTCATACGACTGATTTGACTTTAATTGATAGGTTTGATTGATTTGTATATTCCTAATCGCAACGCTAATGATCAACCGATTCTAATACATACTGAAAAACAACCTATTTTATATTCTACGGAAAATAATTTTTTCCAAAAATGAACCAGTTTTTGACATACTGAAATGATTATATTAATGATTTTGACCGACAGTATTCATAATAATGGACAGAAATGAATATGAGATCATTTTCTACGTAACCCACTATTTGAGCACTCTTCTGAATGAATGAAGTAACATTACAATATGCTTGTATTTTATATGAAAAATCAACAATCATGTAAGTTGTATCATTCAGATAATTCAACTGGGAAATATCATCACTGAACAAATGAACTACCGTCCAATGCCAACGTAGTTTAATGATGTAGATTGTAGATATTTCAGAAACTTGCAATAGTGCAGCTAATTTTGCTAACTTTGCACACTCTTTTTGCGCTGTTATCGCAAGCTTTTCCGACGCCAAATGAATTTTCTCATCTGATAGTGAAAGAATGATTCTCAGATCGATTTTTTCGTCATGGATAATTAGATTTCATACATTTTATTATATCTTGAGAGTGAACGTATCATTTGATGTCTGATTTATAACTGAAACAATCATTTGCAATTGAAGATTCCGCAATTCTACGGATTAAGTTCTCGGAAATGTCACGGTAGATTTCAAACATATCGAAATTAATCATATCATTCAACGATCACTCACAACTATCGGAGTCATAAGCACGTTAGCACCATCGGGCATTATCTCAGGATGATGGCAACAGCCATCCCTTCACACCTTGGTGAGAAGAAAAGAATGAACTCCTCAACGTAGTGGGTGATCGTTAAATTAAAGAAACAGGAGGACCGCGACCAAAAAGTATTCTATTTCAGCCAAACAACGAGGAAGTGTGGGCAGCTTACAAGGAACTTCTCCCGAATAATTGCAACTTAATGAGATTTATAACATTTGATTGCGTCATTATATAAAAAATGTCACTTTATATAAAACAATCAAACAATATGACGTTGTTATCAATTGGACTGTTCCTCTGTATAATAGTTATTCATGCACGATTGCATTATAATATAAAAAATGTAATCAAATTTATATGATTTGAAGATCTCTTTATTGCCCGTGGGCGTCTTTATGACCCACGAGCGATAATGAAATGTCAAATATGCGGATGCTATGTTGACATCGCTCTTTCTCTGCAGCTTCTTCAATTTCGTTAATGTGTGTATTTCAAACTGACTGGCGAAACAAATGAATTCACATTACTGCAGGTGTTTCCGAAATAACACACCAATGCCTACTGGTTATAAATGACAAATAAATTCTTATTGAGAGAAACATAGTGACGATAGGTCATGTTTGCATGATGTTAGATATAGCGGAGGAAATGCAAAACAAGCACTTACATAAGTTATTAAAATGTCAAATGTGTGAACCGCGCATAAAGTTCTGTATGCATTTCGGGTCTACCCACTTTTTATGGTCCTCGGCACTCTACGTGCACTTACGCGTGGGCGTCTTTATGACCCACGACTGATAATGAAATGTCAAATAGGCGGATGCTATGTTGACATCGCTCTTTTTCTCTACCTTCTTCAATTTCGTTCATGTTTGTATTTCAAATTGACTGGCAAAACAAATGAATTCACATAATTTCAGGTGTTTCCGAAGTATCACACCAATGCCTACTGGTTATCAATGACAAATATATTCTTATTGAGAGAAACAGTGAAGATAGGTTATGTTTGCATGATATCACGATATAGCGGAGGAAATATAAAACATGCACTTCCATAAGATAAAGTTCTGTATGCATTTCGGGTCCAACTGGTTTTTATGGAGCACTTGCTCGTGGGCGTCTTTATACTCACGAGCGATAATCAAATGTCAAATATGCGGATGTTATGTTGACATCGCTTTTTTTTGTGGCTTCTTCAATTCTGTTCATGTTTGTATTTCAAATTGACTGGCGAAACAAATGAATTCGCAGTATTTCAGGTGTTTCCAAAGTAACACACCAATGCCTACTGCTTATCAATGACAAATAAATTCTTATTGAGAGAAACATAGTGAAGATAAGTCATGTTTGCATGATGTCACTATATAGCAGAGGAAATATAAAACAAGCACTTACATAAGTTATTAAAATATCAAGTGTGGAATTCGTACATAAAGTTCTGTATGCATTTCAGGTCTAACTGGCTTTTATGGTCCTCGGGACTTTACGAGCATCTGCGCTTCGCGTTCGGTCCCGAAATAGTGGTTCGTACTTTAAAAAACCTCTTCAGGGGCTTAACACATAATAGTTATTTATGTATTACGGGCCTAGATAGGTTTTTATGGTCCGAGGCACTATTTCGGGCCCGAGCGCGATCATCCAAAATAATAGATGTTTTTTAGCGATGTGCTGGGGGTTTATTTGTGAATCATGAATAATTACACGAATCGGAATAATTGTTTATTTTCCCCGAGTTCCAGAACAACCTCTCAACCACTACCACTAACGCAAGAACCGAATGAATCGTTCCGCCAGAAGGGAACCTTTTTTTCCCCCTAGCGCAGGGGTCGGCAACCTTTTGAGTCGGAAGACCCAAAAATTACTATTTACAAAATTTCAAGTTTTTAAAGAGCCACAAAAAGTAGCTGAGAGATAGAAATAATGCCTAAACCTCGTTAATCGTTTCAGAACATTTTTTTAATGGAACTAAAGAGCCGCAGCCTCACATCCAAAGAGCCGCATGTGGCTCGCGAGCCGCAGGTTGCCGACCCCTGCCCTAGCGGGTACTGTCGTAAACAGGGTGTACGTGACTATTTACCGATTTTGGAATCGGATAAATAGTGCCGACAATTAGTGGGAGACAAACGGACGCTTCAGTTTGACGTAAATATAATCTCATTGAAGCAAATAAACCATACTAAATTTTGAACAAATAATTTTTATTTTTAATTTTTCGAGAACTTAATAGATAAAAATAAACAAGCCGATGTTGTATACAAAATTTCACGGATAGGTTGTCCAGGAGGATAAACTGCAATAAAATGATAAATATTCTCAACGGCGGATCCACGATTTTTTTTCTGGGCCGGCACACAAGTATTACCAGTTACCTAGTAAACTAAAAATGGTCCTCACTTCTGAAACACGACAATTTCCTCGGTCTGGTGGAGGCGCAACTATTACCAGTTACCTGAAAATAAGGAAAGGAAAAAGAGTCCTCACTTCTGAAAGAGGGAAATTTCTTCTGAATTCCCCTATGAATGCTCTTATAATAATATTCCAATAATCAAGATTATAATTATCATTATGATTATAACATAATTTCGATTTCAAGAATGTTGCAAACCTTTGATAAATGATCATATTATCAGCAAAGATTGGTCAAAGAAATGATACATTATTAAAGGAGAAATGTTATTTAAAAAAAAATCAAAAATCGGGATAATTATTAATTAATAGGATGTCTTCATTTTTTCGTTTTAGAAATAATTGTAAACCGCAGTTTGCAACATTATTCACATGTTTGAAGTATGAATTCCCATCAATAAGCCTCTATCTTCGATCAAAACGCAATATATTGAACCGTGCTTTCATTTATCCTGTTTGGCTACCGACTTCTATCTACAAAATGCACAGTTGGTCAACAGTTGGATAACGTTAAGAGATCCTTTGTGTCGCTCCAAGCTCATAACGCCGTACTTCCTCGCAGCTTGGAATATGTATATGATTTTCTCGTGGTGAGCCAAAAACATTATCCTTTACATATACCGGGTGTCCCAAAAGTATGGACACACTGGAAAACTGTCAATAGAATAGTTTCAGAAAATGAAACGACCCATCTGATGATGACCTTAAAGGGCGGATTGCATAAAACTCATTTTAACCAGTTGTCAACTAACATCTTGCTAAATTTAGCACCGTGGTCAAATTTCATTCGGTTGCATAAAACGCCAAGTCACTATTTGACAGCCTTATCAGCTAACATGCGTTTACATTTGGCAACGCAGCAAAATTTAACAATGGATCTAGGGAGTTTTAAGTTCCGCGCACTTTTCATCATAAAGAGGTTAGGTTTTTCTATGGTTCTATTAGAATACGGTGGAATTAATTCGGCGCATCTCACCGAATTGTGAAAGTGGTCGAGTTTTCATTTAACAGGTAATTGAAAAATTACAACATGAAAAATTGAGGAAAGAAAAATAAATAATGTTTTTTTAATCGCACTACAGTGTCTGAATAATCCCTACAATGGTATAGCTTGACAAATTGTTTTTGACCTTCCCAAATATTATCTCATTTGGAGTTTTACTTTAACAGTTAGACCTATTCAGTTGTGAATACCACATTTATATACATGATTGAAGTGGAACATAATTTAAAGATGACATATTTTTACAGAGCCAAAGATTATCATGCTGAAACTGTAACCTGCTTCTGACGATTCATCTGAAATAACAGACATCAATGGATGTGAATAGAATGAAAAATATATAGAAACCTAGCAAATATAGTTCCTATCAGATTTTCTCTGGTGGTAGTATTTTCTTGATGCGAACTCATTTGATGAACTGATTCTGTTTCCAAAAAATCAAAAAAATGTGTTTATTATCTCCAAAAATGGAGAAATGCAAAAGTAGGAAGGCACATTTATATATATGTATATACAGGGTGTCCCAAAAGTCCGGGTACGGCCTGATAACTTTTGAACGGTTGCAGGTAAAAGGATACAACTTGGGGTATGTTTCTCACACAAAAGGGACTACCTTTTGGGGGTCAAGTGTTTGACCCCCTCTGTGGGGATGCCCATCCCCCCCAACTTTTTTTTTTCAAATGGTAACCCCCATCTTGTGATACACCATTGTAAAGGGCACAAAAAAAGAAGACATTTCACGCAAATCGGAGGTCTTTATCTTAGTTTGTTCAAAAGTTATGGCCCAAGAAAGATGTTTTTTGATCCGCTGCGCTCATTTTCAAAAAATCGCTTGGGATCTCGGAAAATATAAAAGAGCACCTGAACAATCGTTTACTCCCCTGCCAAAGATGTAGAAATTGTAATGGCTAAGCCACAAAAGATTGTAAAAAACGGTTTTCAATAATTTTATAGATGAGCAGATTATTTTAAAAATAGCATGTAGTTCACTAAGATTGGCTAGGTGCTTATTTGATTAAAGCAAGTGCTCAAACTGAAGACCTCCTGGAACTTCGCAGTGCCCTAAGCGAACGTAAGCAGCTTCCGTACGTTTTGCAACATTTCCGGAGTGATTATTTGACGATTTCGTGTTTGTTATGATAAACACATCTCAGATCCACATCGCAGGTGGCTGTTATTGTATCTCAACGTTTTTCCCTGTTATCTTGCAATTTCATTCTTGAAAGTTAGCGTTTTGGCGTGGGTATTTCTAGTAATTTTCACGGCGCTCTTTCTTAATTGACTCCTCACACTCACATTTTCTTTTTCCATGGCTAACGTGAAGTTAAGCGAGAAAGAAAGGATCACATTGTTAATGATCCGTGGTTTTGGCGACAGGCAACGGTCTTACGATGAAGTGCGGGCAGTTTTTAACAATACATTTCATGAGCGATCCCATCTCAAAAAATGCTGTTAAAAATACCGTCGTTAGATTTTTAGAAACAGGATCCGTTAAAGACAATCCTAGAAGTGGTAGGCCCAAATCGAGTACATCACCGGAAAAAGTCGAGGAAGTGTTGCTAACATACGTTGACACTCCGCGTACCTCTACTCGGAAGGCTGGCGCAATTACTGACATTGGGAAGAATTCTGTGCATCGTATTTTGAAATCTTTTGATTATTTTGCATACAAGTGCCACAGTCTTCAAGAACTGAAAGAGGGCGATGTTGAAAAACGTATCCAGTATTGTGAAAAAATTCGGAATAAGGTTGACGCACAGCCAAATTTTCTCTCCAAGGTAACTTTTACTGACGAGGCGACATTTTTTTTAAACGGCGCGGTTAATAAACACAATGATAGATTTTGGACGGATGAAAATCCCCTCTGGATTCAAGAAACGCACACGCAAACTCCTCAGAAGGTGAACGTTTGGTGTGGTATTCTAGAAATAATATCATAGGACCATTTTTATTGACGGTAATCTCAACAGTGAACGCTACCTCGCACTCCTCCAAAATGATATTGTTCCCGCGATTGAAAATTTGTCTACAGGAGATTTTCACAACGTGTGGTTTCAGCAGGACGGTGCTCCCCCTCATTACGGTCTCATCGTGAGAAATTACTTAGACATCACGTTTCAGAATCGTTGGATTGGCAGAGGCATTAGAGTTCCGTTATCAATCGCATGGCCGCCGCGGTCCCCTGATTTGAACCCCTTAGACTTCTTTCTTTGAGGTTTTTTAAAAGATAGAGTATACAAGTGCAAACCGACGACAATTGAAGAATTGAAAACCAGCATTAGGAACGAAATCGCACAAATCACTCCGGAAATGTTGCAAAACGTACGAGAAGCTGCTTACGTTCGCTTAGGGCACTGCGAAGTTCAAGGTGGTCTTCAGTTTGAGCACTTGCTTTAATCAAGTAAGCACCTAGCAAATCTTAGTGAACTACATGCTATTTTCAAAATAATCTGCTCATCTATTAAATTATTGAAAACCGTTTTTTACAATCTTTTGTGGCTTAGCCATTACTATTTCTACATCTTTGGCAGGGGGGGGGGGAGTAAACGATTGTTCAGGTGCCCTTTTTATTTTTCCGAGATCCCAAGCGATTTTTTGAAAATGAGCGCAGCGGATCAAAAAACATCTTTCTTGGGCCATAACTTTTGAACAAACTAAGATAAAGACCCCCGATTTGCGTGAAATGTCTTCTTTTTTTGTGCCCTTTACAATGGTGTATCACAAGATGGAGGTTACCATTTGAAAAAAAAAAGTTGGGGGGGATGGGCATCCCCACAGAGGGGGGTCAAATAATTTGACCCCTCCAAAAGGTAGTCCCTTTTGTGTGAGAAACATACCCCAAGTTGTATCCTTTTACCTGCAACCGTTCAAAAGTTATCAGGCCGTACCCGGACTTTTGGGACACCCTGTATAATATAACGAGAATGTAATACAGGAAAATGTATTTCTACAAAACCAAAATATATGCTGAAATGGTTATTTCCTTTGGATCAACTACCTGAAACAACACAAATCAATGGATGTGAATAGAACGACAAATTGAGGAACCTTGAGAAAATGGTTCTTATTAGATTTTCTCTGGTGGCAGTATTTTTTGTTGCGAACTCACTCTATGAACTGGTTCTGCTTCCAACCTCAGATTCTCAAGCTCATCTACTCCATCCTCTTGTACAATAGCGAAATTATGGAGCACACAACAAGCTAGTATAATGGATAATGACGGATCCAATTTATTTCGAAGCCCAAAGTGAAGGCATGGAAAGCGTCTCTTCAGTTTTCCGAAACATCGTTCAATTACGTTCCGTGTAGCAGCATGCGCGCTATTATATCTTTGTTGATCAGGAGTTGTCGGATGTAACAAAGGAGTTAATAGATAACTTTTGCATGCATATCCACTATCACCCAATAGAAATGTTTGTCCAAAAGTGCCACGTTCTAATTCGACAGATAAAGGTGAATCGTTGAATATGGTAGAATCGTGAACTGAACCAGGCCATCTAGCAATCACGTGCATTATCCTCAAATTAGCGTCACTCACAATTTAGGTATTAATGGAGAAATACCCTTTTCTATTACGAAAATGTTCCGCATTTGGACCCCCTGGTGACTTAATTCGTATATGAGTACAATCTATGGCATAAAAAACTCTTGTAAATCGTCTTATTTCATAAAATTTGGAGGAAACACGAAAAAAAAAACGGGGTGTTGCTGGCATTCTTCAGAAGTGCTACGCGGTGAGAAGCTCGTTTAACGACGCGACATACTGAGGACTTGTGGATATTGACCATATCTCCAATCGACCTTTGGAAACCTCCAGTTGCATAAAATCTTAATGCTATAAGTGACTGAAAGGAAATGAAACTTAAATTCTCGATTATCGAAAAATTCTAATGGATTGTTTCTATCTCGAAATAATCTTGGACGACGAACGACATTCTCTTCATCAGAAGATTCGAGAGATGATAACGATATATCCATATTTTTTCACGCAGACTATCAATTGAAAACGAATCACAACCAAACGTCAAATTAACAAGCCACTGAGTACTGATTAGGTAACATCGCTGTTAAATAGATTTGACCACGATGTTAACTTGGATATTGTTTTTATACAACCGATTTCAAAGGAAACAAAAGTTAACGTGTTAAAATAATCACGTTGTTAAATTTTGACATCGATGTTAAAATTTGACATCGTTGCTAAAATCAATGATTGACAACGTGATTAACTTCTAATAACGATGTTAAATTTTTATGCAACCCGCCCTAAAAACTTGAATTTGACTTTCAAGGTCATTTAAAGGCCATATCGATTCTTTCAAATTGGAACGCTTTTTTATCGCGAAAGTGCTAAGGAGACGAAATTCCCTTTCCAAGGAGGTGAAAATCATTGCGGTCAAATGTGGCCCGGAGGTCATCTTGAGGCCAAATTCTTAAATTAGGAATTGGTCTTGTCGAGTCCACTAACTAAAAAAATGTTTCAGACGCATATGGTGGTAACCTCACTTTTGATCTTGGGGTTTAAAGATCATTTGAAGATAAGGTAACTTTTTTAACAAAAATCTTCTATTTTATTACATAGACAGAAAATAAGGAATCCAATCACAGGAATACAAAGCTGCAGGCCTAGCCAAGTGCCAATCGCTACGGTTCTATTCTCTTTCTACGATCGTTAACGCTTGCGCGTCAGCGATGATGGAAAGCGCTAACTTCGTAGCCAAGTGCAAGCGATCGTGTAAAACGCTCGTTCTATCGCGGTGATGGAAAAGACGGCCGTGTTATTCTATGTTAGTCGAAAGAAACTGTCAAAGTAGGACTCTGTGCCTTTCGAAAGGGGCGTAACCTTTTACGCGGGAATTAGTGTTTGAATGTTGAGAGCGTTGGTAAATCACTGTTAATAGCATAAGTCTATAAAAGAAATCCGTATTTTCTTTTTAAGGTTATTTTGGGCTTTTTCTATTACCTATGAATAAAAATGAAGACAAACCATATTTATTCAACAGAAACTTTGCTTTTGTGAGAATCATACTAATATTGTAGTGAATTTTAACTTTCAAAAATGGCAATAAATGTGCGAATTATCAAATCTAACAATATATGTCCAGGTCAAATCTCAGTAAAAAATAACGTTCTGTAATTTAGCAACGATCTGAAAAAGCATATGAGAAAGTATAAATGGGTAAGAATCACAACTATTTGTATTTTATTATACAAAAAAATGCCCTTTGTTAGTCAAGGTGAAAAAATGTGAGTAATACCTAAGTTATAGAAAAACTTCTAGCACTTAGAGAGGTTAAAAATATGATGAGAAAGTTATATTTCATGTTCATTTATTTACCAAATGATACCTATGCACAAAAAAGACCTATCGTTCACTCATCAATCATTTCTCACTTTGTAGTCGGAATTTACTTCAATAGATGGATAGATAGATATTTTATTTGATCCTGTACGTATACATAGAAAAATAGAAACAATTAATAGAAATACATAATACCAACACATTTGTATCACATCATTATTGAAGAACAATTTTAATCTAAGGTATCTAAAAATATCATACAAACAAATTTAACATCTGTAATGTAAGCATATAAATATCATTAATGCATATATGAAAAAGTGAATACATATGAGTTCATGAAATGATATCATAGTCATGTATTAATAGAATAGAGCATGGAAAATGGGCAAATAAGAACAAGTAGAATTCCTCTTGACTAGTTTTCGCCTCCACATAGTTTACGCCCAAAGGTGCTCAAGAACCTGAAAGAATTGTGGACATTACATCGTATTTTTAAAAGGCATTGTTCTACTCACTTGTGTTCAATAAGTTTTCTTTCAGAAGTTTTGGAAATTGAACCCTGCTTGTCATCACATCATTACCTAAAATGCACCCATATCTTATTATTCAACGCATTTGCTAGGTGCCCTTTGTGTAAATTATCCACAATGGTTAAATTCGGTTTAGGCAAGACCATGTGTCAAGGAAAGGAAGCACACAACACCTGTAAAAATTAAATGTTTGCTTAGTATGAATGCACATGTCACGCAATATGAAGATTCATATGAAACAATATTTGTAATCACTTACTTTTATTTCCTCATTTTAATTCACAACGCTCAAATTATCTTGCTTCAATCGAAAACCTTGAATGAATTGCGAAATTTTGTTTATTATTCCGAAGTTATGGTTAAAACGAGGTCTACGGAACATTTTTCACTCCTTTCATTTTGAGCAGCGAAAATTTCATATAACTAATGAAAATTTTACTTATACATAACCATTAAAAAGGAGCAAGAACCAAACACAAAACTGCGATCAGCTGATTGTTAGGTGGCGGACATATTGGATCGCTCGTCTTTCTGCAGCGATTCGCCGATCGTCGGAATAGCGTTCGGCGCAAGAGAAAGCCGTTCTACTCCCACCGCAGAAAGTGGCACTTGGCTACGGTTTTAAAGCGAAGTAGCGTTTTACACGATAGAAACGTCTGCCGTTCTATTCCATCGGAGCGGACGAACAGCTAGATGCGTCACTTGGCTGCCGATCTTTCTACAATCACGTGACTTATCGTTCGGGACCGTTTATTTCATTCATAAAACGACCTTTCTACAAGCGTCAACGACTGTAGAACGGTCTCTTGGCTAGGCCCCCTGAAAAGAAAATTTATGCCTAATGTATGGAGTTCTTGACCGGCCAGTGAAGGCGAGACGTGGTGGCGTCCTTGTCCGGCCAGTGAAGGCGACACACCGTGCGATTTTGGAATATTTCAAAATTGTGACTCCACAAAGTCAACGTTCATGCTCGAAATGTCTCCCATTATTCACTTGACAATGACCCATACGATTATAAAATCCTGAAAGTGCCTTCTGGATCATATCATTTGGAATAGCCTGAATGACTGGAGTAATGCGTCCAGCCAATTCGTTATGAAGAAACCAAAATATTTTGGAACAGATAAGGGACGATTAACCGAAGCGATAATTGTCTTATCGATACATGAATATTCTCGGCAGGTGATCTCTTTGTCCCGTGATCAACTTTTTCTTAACAATTAAGAATTTGGCACAAAATCAAGTTGGCACTAAAAATCACAACAGAATGGATTCAGCCAAAATTTTGGTGTTTTTGGGGGTTGCCGAGTGCGAATTCGAGGTTAAAAATGTGAAATTCCAAATAACGGATGGCGAAAAGAATCGCATGGATTCAGTCGAAATATTACACGCAGGTGTTTTCGGGATTACCGAGAGAGTATCCGAGGTCAGAAATGTCAAATTGAAAGTGCTGCCACTTTCAATTTGACATGACATGCAAGAAATCGTAGCTGCAGTGTTTTAGCATAAATTTTCTTTTCAATTTTCTATTCTTGAGTTTGAATCCCTTATTTTATATTCATGTATTAAATAAAAGAATTTTGTTAAAAAAGTTACCATAAAATACAAATACTTACATATAGTGGGAGCTTTCTTCAGCAATGAGTGACCGGAAGCATACTCATTTTTTCTCTATTTACTGTCATTAGGAATACCTTTTGTCCCCGTTAACATTTTGATTCGTCACCTTTAAGAATATTATGGGATGTTGTCTCAAACTTGTTATAGAATTTGCCTGTGTTGTTATCTTAGATAAATTAATGACAAGTGAATAAGAGTTTCTATATATGTTGATAAAAGCCATAATAGACATTCAAAAAAAACTGTAAGTTGCGTCGGATCAAGATCATACAAGTACCGTTTGGTTTGAGCGGTATGAGTATATGAGAGTATTATACGTGTTTATGCTTCGTTATGCGTCGATTATTTCCGGCAATCTTAGGAGGTACTTAACGTGATTAAAATTGAAAGGAAACATGTATTTTTTACGTAGCGGAATGTGTATTTATTTACGATGAAATGGAAAGATTTGATTTGGCAAGATATTTTCTCCAACAAGAACATAAATAAAACCAGACCGGCCTTCGGCCCCGACTAAGCTCAAGAGAATATTTGGTTGCAATGCGGTCGATTTTCGATGTGAATGTCACGGGATGAAAGAAACTGTTTTTTACTTAGGCTATGGTCGGAGTGTAGCGATAATATAAGATTTTGAAGTCTGCGGATAATGATTTTCATTTGTTTTTCGAGTATTCATATTGAACTATTCTAGTCCATTGAAAAGAATATTTTTTTCTTATATAAGTTTATTTTCATGGTAATCAAAAATCTGTGAATTTATTCTTCGAATTTTTATTTTATTTTTCATTTCGGCTTTGATCAAACCAAAAGGGCTGTACGATTTTAAAGTAAGTTATGGATCAAAGACAGAGAGTAATTTGGCTCTGTTAATACCAGAACGGTAGGTACCCTTGCAGATGGTCAGTGTAACATATCAGATGCGTAATTAGGGTTACAACTATTACAAATTTCAATCATGATTCATTTTGTGACTGAAAAAATTGGCAAATGGGCCTTTCCCATGCGGTGGGGATTTAAAATTTGACGGTTGTACACAAAAATAGATTTTTTTCAACGCACAAAAATGTCCTAATCATTAATATTGGTGATATAGTTATTGAGAAATCTTAATTTAAAGTTTTAAAATCGAATTTTTTCATTGGTCAGTTGCATGTCACGTCATCATGAAAGTATCCAATCAAATTTGACTGAAGCTGGCCACATTGCTTAAGACTCAATGTAACTTAGGTTTTAAGGTTATCTACGCATAGAACTTTAAAACTTCTAAGTATCTATGTCATTGTTCCTAAGCAACGGAATAATAGATGGTTTGAATCTCATTCCCATGTTGCCGGGTATACATACAATTTAAAATTCAGATTTCCCGCCTTTCAAATCGATTTTATTTATTTTATAAAAAACTAAGAGGATTTAGAAAAAATTTTTGGGAATCTGTTAATTTTGACTTACTTCATTTAATTATGCAATAAAAAAAAATCATGGGAAAGGCCCATTGGATTCATAATAAAAACTAAGAAGTTCCATCTGTTGGAATTGTGCTTAAACTTATCGGATAGGAACTGATATTCCTACCAAACGTAAAATTACGGAACATAGCGCGGGTCATTTGAAAAACAGACGTGTTAATCTCAATATCGAATGGATTCGGACAAGGATTAGTAATTAAATCGATTTTTCCATCGAGCAAACGAATAGTTCAATAGGGAAAGAGATCGAAAGGTATAGAACCGGCGATAGCGCCTCTCGTCCCTACGAGTTTACTATCCGAAATGCTTTCCTCTTTTCGGCATTCGGGGTACCGAGTATCGACGAGAATGATGACTTATTCGAATGGTCGCGTTTCGTTCGAAGCAATTGTTCATGAAATTACGGCGAAACGTTAGGTGAAAAATCTAAAGCGGTGCAATTATTATCAGTCGAGTTATGACTCATCGAAAAAACGGTACTTTCAGAAGGTTTCAAAAATTTTGTTCTCAGAAACGGTTCATTTTAGGTAGGAATAGTAAGCGGGGCGAATGTAGCCCTATATGATAGGAATTGAATGGTAGAAACTTCAGAGCGTTAGTGGTTTTAGAAATTGAGTTATATTGGAAAATGTGAAAAAATCTTTGGCATTTTTATGTTTTGGTATGATTTCGCTCCAAAGGGGCTATTTGTGGCACCTTCATTGACAAAGGCAATCATAGTGAAAGAAAATATGAATTTTTTGGTGAAAATTCGGGAGCATTGACTGTTGAGGGGGCCATGCTATGGGTGAAATATTCGGCGAAATTGTAAATTTTTGGTATATTGAATTTTTTCTCAAAATCTATGAACACCACGTTTTAGATGTTTTTACAAAAGACACTTCAATTAAGATTTTCTTCAATAAAAAAAAGTTTCGTGTCGCTATCCGCAATAGCTTTTGAGTTATCCAGATTGAAAGAAAAAAAATTCAATTTTTTTTCACACTCTTGATCAAATCGCAAAATTCTTGCCAAGTCGCCCTTCGTTTACTCATTCTACCTGAAGAATACATTTTGAGGTACATTTTTGCCGAATCTCGAACCCATAGCTCTGAAAATAAGGTCGCAAAAAATTCCCGAAAATTTTTTAGTTTTTCGAGTATATCTCGAGAAATAATCCTCCGATTGCGATGGAATAAGGAATCAGATCACGGCAAGGTATACGGCTTTATGCCGTATCGCTCACTTCGTGAGTCGGGCAAGCGTATACAATATATATATTATTATTGAAACAGGTAAGGGAACCGGGGCGCGCCTATCATAATTTGCTGCATTGTTTTACCTATTTTGAAATGATCATTTCGATTCAAGAAATTGCTATGTAAGTTGGACCGAATACAAAACTTTTATATGGTTTTCGTGCACCTCTGAATGAGGTTTTTTCGAGCTGTTTTTGCATTAATTCTTAGCATGATGGCTCCCCCGCATAACACGTGTTGTCCACAAAAAGAAGGGTCCGGTAAGTATCTATATTTGTTTTAATATTTTAGAAATCCATGTTTTCCAGCATTTTTTTCAAAATGCCACTCATTTCAAACAGTTCCAACAGAACAAGTCAAATCTTTTTTTTTTACAGAAGTGATGAAAGTTAATGCTAAGAAGACCCAGGTCGAAGCAATGAACGAGTACATGTATCACTTACAACATGTTACTGACCGGATTCGTACCGCAATGAAAAAAAATATAATATTTAATTAACATATTTTTCTTTTCTTGGCGAAATTGTAGAAATTTAATTTTCGAAATTTCTAATAAAAAAAATGAAACGATTGGTACACTTCTCTATTGATTTTGGAAAACATTCCTGAAGCTTTGGATAATTGGTCTTGCATGTAAATATTTTCTTCCACTTTCTTGAGAGCTTTTACTATTACAATTATCACTCTTTCGATATTAGGTCGTATATCTGCCCAACGCCACACGGTTCGTTTTTAATTTTCGACATTTTGTATCAAATTTCAACTGCAAACGTTTTTAATCACGCATGTAAATAAAACACTCAAAAATATTAACGTTTGTCACAGGACCAAATTGACTAACCAGGGACCCCACATCTGAGGTATTAGGTTCGAATCTGGTCCTTGCCTTTCAATGAAAAAGGGAAAAGAGGGCATATGACATAAACAAATATGGGTCTAAAATGGGCGTAGATAAAAAAGACCGCCAATGAAAATGAAACAAACTAATTTCTGTTTAAATTCAGTATTTTACAACTATCAAAGATGGCCGTAACACATAAGTTTTATTTATTCGATTGCCGTACGATTCTTTTTCGATGGATTTTTTATAAGGCTAATAATTTCGGATAAACACTTTTCTTCTTTATTTCGTCGTCTACCACACATAATTGACATAACCCCTCTTCTTCGCTCTCTATGGTCCCGGAAACGTCAACGTCCGTTATTCGTGTCAATGGCCTCAGCCTATTGCACGGTCTAACAGTTTTCTACACAACCATTATTATTAGTGGTTAGTTTTGGTAAAGATATATCGATTCCATAAATTGAACTTCATCCGATTTACAGCCGAACTTTATCGCAGCCATGTCGAATCTATGAATGTCATCTTTATTCAAACTATATCCAGAATATATTAAAACCCGAATCGTCGCTGTACCAAATGAATATAGATATCTTTATCGGACTATAGAAATCAACATAGTTTCGATACAGGTTCTATAGAGTTTTGTTATATATACAGGCTGTCCCAGTATTGGTGGTCCATAGAGTACGTATTTGTGCGTGGAGGGGGAGGTGGTCTCTATCCACATGAAATCTTTTTTTATCTCGAATGATTTGCGCTCTACGCCATGTTTTGTATAATGTCAGAAATTCCTAATTTTCTTTACATTCTTAGGCATGACGTCCGCAATTTAAGCTCTAGATTAATAATTTTCTCTTTAATAAGTTCCCTAATATTGGTGTTTCTAAATTACTTCCCATAAATATCAACTACTGTGGTTGGGAATTCTCAAACCATCAATGAACATAAATTTTATATTCATGATTTTTTTAGCTGCTTAGTTTGAGCACCTCTTGTGTAAGAAATTTCTATGGGATCTGTGTGCCCAATTACTCAGGAGATTTGCCTAAATCATGAAGATTCTAGAATAGTCGCACACAATGTACTGAATTTTATTATTCAATGAGCTATAACTCTTAATAGGTATAAAAATATGCATTTCATGAAAATTTCGTAACTTGAAAATTTCATTGAATGTGAATGGAACAGACGGATTTTCTTCAACCATATCATGGACAATTTCTTCAATGTCTGGGTCTTGATATCGTCCTCTGCTACTAGCACCACCAAAGCCAGCACCAGGCATTCTCCCCTCTGAGTTAACACCGTGCACTCTAATAAAAACGCGATGATCAGGATGACGAGCATTCGGGTATCTCTCACGATAAAGTTCTGAGGCAGCCCTTGCTTTACCTCTATCTTCTCCATAGATGAAATGCATATTTGCATATTCTTGGGCGGTGTACAGTTGTCGTGACATGACACAGTCCTCTTGTTGTGCACAAAACAAAGAGCAGTAGAGAAACAAATCGTAACAAAATCCAACCAAACTTCACAAATCAAAAGTCCAGTAGAATACTTAATAATATTAAGTACCGAAATATCTGAAATAATAAAGACTATGCGAAGTTGAGAAAGTCGATAAACTCACTATAACCACAAGTAACATTAACAAAAGATGAATCCAATCATACAAACAAACATCTGTTGAACCTTTAACTCCGAATAATCTTTGACACATTTTGGCAACAGGTACTTACCTAAACACATGCCATGTTAAGAAAGACTGACTGCAAATAATTTCGAAGATTTTCAATGAAATGAATACTTTTACGTGTTAACGGCCATAGCTGACTGAATAATGACATTCAGTATTTGGAGTGCCACAGTTTTAGAATTCTTATTGTCTGGGCAATTTTTCGGAATAGTTGGGCACCGAAATCCCATACAATTTTGTTACACCAGAGATGATTAAACTTAGCAGTAAGATAAATTTTAATTATGAAATTTATGTTCCATGGCCGTTTGTGAATTACTAGCCACAGTGGTTGAGATTTTGGAGAGGTAATTTAGAAACACCATAATAAGGGAACTCATTGAATAGAAAACTCCTGATCTAGGGCTTAAATTGCGGACTTGCTGTCTACGAATGTGAAGAAAAGTTGGAATTTCCGATATTTCACAAAACATCGCGTACAGCGCAAACTATTGGGGATAAAAAAAGAATTCAAGTGGAACGAGACCACCTCCCCCTCCACGCACACATACGTACAGTATGGACCACCAATACTGGGACATCCTGTATATGCCCATGTTTCTCACTCGGTTGTCCATCCCTTCAAACTGTTCAGTAAATAGAAATTCCTTGCACTATCGCCTCGTCGCGTTTCCTGAAATAAGTGCCTCATTTTCTTTGCCTCAACTCTCAGTGAATCCGATTTCTTTCTTAAATTCGATGGCTTTCTTAAAACCATCACTCAACAAATGTATTAAAAACTTACATCTATATTCACCAATCGCTTAGTTATAGCTATTGTTAAATTTTAACGCTAATTCGTTCCACTTGCCTGGCCCACATTCGGGATCTCCTCTCAATGTCATTGGCATAGTATACGCAGACTGAATGGAAGGCCGATATCGTCCGCTTTAACCGCGAACTCTCGAAGAAAGTGCTTTCTCGTGCGGTGTGACCATCGAGGTCAACAGATGATGAATGACATAGACGGGACGACGAATTCGCTCAAGCTATTTTTTTTCTTCAAGAAAACCTTCGAAGATTTTTACAATCGAAAGCCAAACCAAAAATCCTTGGATTACGTACGATTTCCATAATTAATCGTGTATATGATTTTCAATAACGTCACATCCGTTCTTGATGGATTCGTAAGAAATAAATCCTTGAGCATATCCCATCGCTAAACGTATGGTTCGCGCTTCACCTGCCAGCGAAGTTATACCGTCCATTAATCCCGACCCATCAAAAAATTTCAACGTCGGCCGATGAAATTTCTTCTCGGCGGTCGCATCTCTTCTTTCACCGAAGAGAGATTCCGACGATTTTAATCAAGCGCAGTCTTTCGCATCGCCGCAGTCTCCTACCGTACACTATCTTCGCGATACGCGCGAGAGTTCCTCTTGTTTCGTGGTCGCGCGATTGTTTTTTTTTTTGTAAAAGTGAATAGTGGTTAGTTCTGGTTCATCGAAGGGCCAATTAAGAAAGATTTGATGATTTATTACTACGACGCGTTTGTGGATTTGCAAGGTTAGCTAATATTTACATAAAGAAACAATTTTTATTGACATTTTTAAACTAGATCCAATTTTCTACTTTTTAATTTCCTTGCATGTTTTTATTATTCAATGGAGATATAAAGTTTGCAGGTTCGGTTGTTCAAACGCTAATGAAAGATTTAATCACAATCAACAGTCATATTTGCAATTAACTTACAACCGAAACCAAACTTAATCATGATTATTAAATTTAAATTAAATGCGTATAAAATGCATGAATTAATCGACAATTTTTTTGTCATTTGAGATTTCAACCTTTTTCAGGCACCATTTATTCAAATTGTTTATTCAATGAAAAAAAAACAATTTCTTTTACATACACACCAATTAATTGAATACATTATTACAAATTACTATAATTGTCCAATTATAGGGAAAGCTATCATCTTGCGCGCGATATTTTTAGTGGCAGTTTTCTAAATAATACAAGATCGATTTCACAACAGATTTGAACGTTTGTTTATGCGCTTCGCCATCTGTTATACGTGAAAAAGCATTTCGTATATAAAAGACAAAAAAGTATGTTCTACTTAGAACAGGAAAACTTGTTTCACGATTGTCACTTTCCCAATTGAAACGTCGTTTGGATAAGATCGATATCGCCATATAAATACTAATTGAACACGATGAGATACTTTCTTGGGAACTTATTTTCAAGAAAGTTCTTTCATCTCATATCAAAATGAAAAATATTCCTAATTAATATATTTGATTGTAATATGGAAATTAGCGATCAAACAGGTCGAGAAAATAGTTTGCATTTTGAATGCAAATGTATTTAAAGTTAAACTAAGATCCATGACACTAAAACTGGCTATACCACCCGTCTGCTGTTTTTTTGGTAGAGAAAACTTATAATTGTTTCTCAAGGTCGTTGATTTTTCGACGAATATTTTAGTCTAATTACAACGAATTCGTTAAATTTTTGCACTCAATTTTTTTTGTATTTGTTCGCGGTGTAGAACTTATGAAAGAATCTATGATGAAACGAAAAAAAAAACCGAAACGAAAAGAGCGAGTTGTACTAGAAAAATATTGCAAAAATTATTTCGTGATGTTATTAAGTGACTGTAATTCGTACCACGCATCTACCGCGGATAGCGTTGATGCCTTTCGGATAAATAGCACTAGCTGGACTGAATCGATACCTAAAGTCCGCTCTAGAGTGAACCTAACATAACCTAACCTGATCTAGTCTAACGCAACCTAACCTAACCTGATCTAACCTTTTTTTTTCACGTTCCAGCCAGGTTATCGGACTGGAACGTTCCGGAACACGCGCTTCGTCCCATATAGGGGATTCCTGGCCAACCCTAGAAGAACATAATTCAACCTACCCTAACATAACCTTATCTCACCTAACCTAGGTTAAGCTAATCTAAACTATAAAATTAAAAATTAGCCAAAAGTTGCGCATACGCAGAGTTTTTCAAAATTGGAATTAGTAGGGTTACCGGCCGCTGTAGAGTGCACTTAACCTAACCTAACCTAACCTGATCTAACCTTTTTTTTTGACGGAGTGAAAATGCATTACGCGCTCACTCCCCGGTAATTGTGAGTCATCCGGGGAAGTGTGGGACTCCCTGGAAGACGACCATACCCCACCCCCATCCAGGATATTACTCCTGAATGGGCGCAGGGCACACCTGTCAACCAGGTTTACCCACTAAAAACCCTCCGTGACCCGGCATCCATTCAACCAGATGTTCGGTCTACTGAAGCCAGGGCCATCCTGTGCATCTGGGGAATGCCGTGCCGACCTTATATTGGCCTTATCATAAGGCACCCGCCTGCACCTCCACCTGTGCATGTTAGCCACCATCTCCTCCCCTCACCAACTGAGAGACTCCACCCACACTATCCTTCTTCCGGACCCTTGGAGTCACAAAGCCCTCCTCGTCCACACACCCCCGAACACCTCTCGCATCCTGTCTTTCCTCCAACGCTACCCTTCCCTCGTAGGAAAGCGCCGTGGGTCCCGACTCCAGCCTAACCTAACCTAACCTGATATAACCTATACTAACCTAAACCGATCTTACCTAACCAAAGTTAAGATAAACTAAACTATAACATTGACAATATAATTATTGTCAAATTTTTATTGACTGAATTACATGCGATTAAATATTTCAAAAAATTATTCGCATGCGCAACTTTTAACTTTTTTTTTTGGTCATGTTACGCCTTGGAACATCCTGAGTAAGTTTCACACCTGTTTCTTGATGGAAGTTTTTCGGAAGTCCAGCCAATATTTTTAATGTACAAACATGCATATATATTTTTGGAAGCCCGGAAACCGCTTCAACAAACTCGATTAATTAGACGTTCTTATTGAAAATCACGTTGATAATTTTTAGTGGGGTAAAACGACTGTGCCACCTCGTAGATTTCTTTCGTAACGCATATTACGAAGTACAATTCTATAATCTTTTTAGGTATGACGAAGTGCTTCATTGTGCACAAATTCGCTGATATCATATATTATGATTAATACAATCGAGGTGTCATGTGGACGACAATTTTTAACCCCAACTTCAAATTTCAGATCCGACTCTGCCAGATTTCAAAATTCTGGATTTTGCTATCGAAATTGTTTCAGTAGTTGTTAAAGCTGTTGGTATTTTCTATGTGTGATTTCTGTATTGTGCCAATATTGTTGGCCCTAGAGTCTAGATGGTACGGCTGCAGTCCTGCAAATTCATTTTTCGACATCCGGTGTGAGTAAGTTCTTATAGATTTCCCACTTTTTCAAGTTTAGTCTGGGTAATACCATCCTTCTGAAGTTTATAGATTGCAGTACCTAGAAGAAATTCATTTTAAAGTTTTAACATTTTCCCTTCATTAGTATCGTGGTGTTCCCCTTTTTATCAAACAGGATAACATAATTTTGTTATCCTAGTTTAAATTCTTCAAGGGATAGGATTTTTGGATAATGTGGGCAGTTTTTAGACGAATTTTCTCAATCTTGTCGGAAGATAGACCTTTGATGTTTCGCTATAATTTCCTCTAGTATTTTCTGCATGGTCTCTCTGTAGGCACTATGTCTGCCAGGTTTACCATCAGTGGCTTGATATCTGCTTTCTCTTCTTCATTGCACTAAAACTTTTTTAATAGTCATTCCGTCGTTCATTTCTTATGCTATCATAAGGAATATTCAACCTTTCCCTGTTTCTTGGTTGGAGGATGCTTCCAAATTTTAGGCGTAGAGAGAACGTCTCCTCGCTATCAATGACACTTCATGACATATGGAGTACCTCTTCTGTTCAGATATAAATCTTTTTCGTTTGAATTGATTGTATGGCTCCCTTCGGTCGAGGAAATCCTAAAACTGCATCATAATCGGTATAGGAATGTCAATGCCGAAGTGTCCTGTTTTCTCTTGTCACGCAGTATTTGGATTGCTTGCAAGAACAGTCACAGTAAAGGCGTTTGACCAATCAGTAGTGATCTTCACGGTAGTCGTTTTAAATGAAATATTCTTTTTTATGGAGGACTATAGTCACTTAATTTAAAAGAAAAGTAATTCACTTCAAAAAATGGCCACGACAGCCCGAAACAATTTGTCAATGCTTACATTTCAGCAGAAAAGAGGAAGTTTTCATTAAATTTTGCAGGTATTCCTTGAGGTGTTGCATAAATTCAATGGAATTATTTAGCCTTCACAAAATTTCTCGAATGAAACGGAAATATTTGACGATTTTGAAAATAAGTTACGTCTGGAAATTGTCTTTCGCATCTCAAGAAAGTCCTCGTCCATCTCTTTTGACCGGTTCATCACTTTCTGACGTGTCGCTAGTACGAGTGGCTACCTTCTTCAGGGTCTCGACATCTTCGATGCACTCTGCAGACTGACGATTTTTGGATTGGAGGTTGAATCATTGAACTCAGCTTTAGACCCGAAGGATCCAATGGCATCTGCTGGTGTAAATGGGAAGCAAAGTGAAGGAACATCAAGCAAGCTATCGCCTAGGCAGATCATATCGGGAACCCTGTGCTGAGGGAATACAAGAACACTTCCATTAAACAATGACGACGCCGGAATAAACAACTATGTCAATGAAAAGGAGAGACACTACGTTACCAGAAATCCCGCATGAATTCAAATAGTGATTCAGAAATCGATGGTCCGCAGAGTGGATCTAAAACGTCGAGACCTCTGATCAAACTTGCCAGTCAACCATCAATGACGGCCAATACATCTGAAGAAAGAGTGTTACCACGTACATTTAGCTACAAGGGCTCAAAAATGTTAATCAATTCTAGTGGAAAACCTCAAGGAATCGCGAAATGTGGATCGAATTATATTATCGAAAAAATTCCAGTAAACCTGCAATTAATATTCAAATAATCAATCAACTGTGAACAAGGCTACATATCTTTATAGTGTCCAAAAGAATTTCACACATTTTGTCGTTTCTCAAACCTTGTGACAACATCCCCGACTGGTTCCTGCTCGGATGCCAGTTGGGTAACGCTAGACAACACAACTTTGTTCCTACACGGTTGATGGAAGCTGGCGGATGCGTCAGCTTCCAGATGGTGCCCACTGTAGTTGCACGTTATTGAAACTCCACAACCAAATGGCCACTCTTCCAGGAGAAGTCCGTCAGGCGAGCAGTGCACAAGGAACAATATAACAACGGAAAGGTACTTACCACGGATTTTAATAGCACCGCGGTTTGATTTATTTAAATGAGAAATATAGAGGCACTCAACATATATTTTCAAAGAAAAACTGAATGAAGTGATACGGATGTTAAGAAAAGATGAAATGTAGGAAAAAATTAATTCAGCAATAACGATTCGTTGAGAAGGAACAGAAAGATGTTACTTCGAATGAAGAATATCATTTTTCAGTTCTCTAACAAGAAATTCGTAATATTTAAGTGCTGACTAATCAGAATTTAACTGAACTGTTCCTAATGCATCTTAACAAATGAAATGTGATGTGAGGTAATTTATTATTGGAAGTTTTTTACTCTCCAGTTTCGCCATTCCTACTTATTCTGAATTCTGAAAATTCGAAAACATGTGAAGGAAACAACTTCTAATCCAAATCAAAAATCAACAAAACTCTCATAAAAAAGTGCATTGAAATTGGTCGTTTCACATTTTCTCCACTCCAGATGCAAGTCACATGAAACTTCGTTATTATAATGAAATTAAAATCGAGAAAGAGATTTGTAGCTTCGGGCTTTAACGGACCTAGATCTTGAAAGAGAAATTGATGGAAAAAGTTACCCACTTAGTTCGGAACATATGTAAATAAACGGAGAAACGCTTTGTCTCTTTCGCCGCGGGAATAACAAAAAGCGAAATGAAAATTACTTCACACAGAGTAACAATGATGAGTCAATACTTGATTCATCATCATAGCAGGTTTACGCAGAATATTTTGTTTCACCCCGCCTTTATAAATAGTGAAAGTGGCAATAAGTTGCACTGATCGACTATACTGACTCGATTAAAAATGAAACAGACAATCAAAAATGGATTAACCCGCTTCCGAACGCAGCGTGAAAGATCAAATGATCCATTCACCGTAAAAAAACAAGACACCTCGAGATAGTAGGTGATATGGTTCACTTTTCGCTTATCTGACTTTTGACAAGTTATCCTTTCGGAAGCTTCTTCGTTTGACCTAGTTCGTTGTTTTGTATAATTGCAAGAACATTCACGGTGTGTGGTGTTCTTCATCCGCGTTCTCCGAATCATTACAATTATAATTGAGATATCCATCACCCACTTGATCGAGGCGGAATTGATTGTCGATCATGACGGTCGGAGATTCGTTTTTCTGAAATTTATTCGACGTCCTGCAGTTATTTACAGTTAACGCAAGGAGGATGCACTTTGTTTCCTAGATTACCTAGCGGATATTGATGTTTCATCGTCAATCAACAGGGGTCAGTTACATTATTCGATTTTTTTTCGGAATGAAGTCGAAGCAATTCTTCTATTTGCTATTTATTAGACAAGGAATTTCGATGATGTTTCTTCAAATAATCGAAAAACATTGAAAATTACTTCTCCGGGGTTCTGGGAAGATCCACGTGACAACTTTCAGAAATATACAGGGTGTTTTGGGGATGAGTGTAGGCATTTTGCAGATGGATAGGGTCGGTCCATACGATTATTTTATAGTATGGGAACTATGGTCCGATATCCTTTAGTTTTTAAGTTATGGGCAAAAATTGTTTTTTATGAATACTTTACACTTTTTGGGTTATGAAGCTAAAAATAAACACAATTTCATATTAAATACAGTTTTTTTATCATTTGCCGATTTAAACACATAACACACGATAAATTAAAAGTCTTAGAACTATTTTTATCTTCATAACCCAAAAAGTGTAAAGTATTCATAAAAAACAATTTTTGCCCATAACTTAAAAACTAAAGGATATCGGACCATAGTTCCCATACTATAAAATAATCGTATGGACCGACCCTATCCATCTGCAAAATGCCTACACTCATCCCCAAAACACCCTGTATAGATACTGGGTGCGCCAAGCTCACTTGACCAGACTTTAGTTCCTAGACTGTTTGAGATATCGAACTGAAAAACAAACATACAGTTTTAACTTTGAAAAAGTTTGCAGATGACAACCAGATTGCTCGCTTCGCTCGCTACCTAACCGGCCTTCGGCCCTTCCGGCGGCCTTTGGCCGCTTGGACTTTTTTTATTTCCATCTTATCTCTTAGGTCACTATAGGCGTAACGAATTTTTCTGGAATATCACCAAAATCGTTACGAAAATCGAGAGAATATTTGGTTGCAATGCAGTCGATTTTCGATGTGAATGTCACGGGATGAAAGAAACTGTTTTTATTTAGACTATGGTCGGAGTGTAGCGATAATATAAGATTTTAAAGTGTGTGGATGATAATTTTCATTTCTTTTTCAAGTATTCATATTGAAGAGTGTGAAGTAATTTCTTCTTCACTATGTTAAGTTATGCTATATTCTTTTAATCTAGGCCATTGAAAAGAATATTTTTTTCTTAGAGAATAACGTTCTAACGTTTCGTATGACAAAGAGTGCAAGCCATCTTCAGAGGTCTTCTCTGTGTGAGTGACGGCCATTGCAATAAATTGAAATAATCTTTGAAGAATTTCCAAACTTACAACTGTATATATAGAATCATTTCTACTATTCGCAAAATAAAGTATGTACTAAAACAAAGAAAATTAGATAAAATTGTGTTATTAGGTTGATAATCAATTTGTTGAATGCAATTGAAGTCTGGAAAACTTGGGGTGGCCAATAAGCAAAAAATCTATTATTACATTCTAAAGAACCTCATCTAACCCAACTTCACTTACCTTACCAATGTATACAGGGTGTCCGGGAAAATGTGGGAGACCTCTCGGATTCAGATAGAACATTAAAAAATAAGATGACAAGTTCCCATAAATTTTTTTCCTGGCGGCCCTCCCTACGGAGGTACGGCCTCCTAAACGACGCCACTGGTAACCAAATTTTCTTTTAACTTTTAAACTGCATTTTTTTAAATGTAGTAATTTTGTCGGATTAAATAACCTAAACTAAAACGTTTCTGCTCCTTGAATGTCTTTCGTAACACACTTTGCTGCAGACAAAAAAATTAGAAATCATAGTTTCTCTTTGATAAAAATAAAACATTAATTTTTTAATTTTTTTTTTCTCGAAAACGGTTGATTTTATCGAAAATGAACAGGAGTATCTTTTCTTTAGCTCAGTGTTCAAAGTATTCAAATTTATTTTTTAATTCCTTATCATACAGGGTGTTAAAAATGTAAGCAATAAAATGTACAACATAGTCCGCCCCTGATAAACTAAACAATCTAATTATGTTTTAAGGGCAGTATTTTAAGAGGTCCTTACTACTGTTTATCGTATTAGATTTTCATTAAATTATCTGAAGTTGTTTAAAAGTTATTCAAGAAAAATTGATTACCAGTGGCGTCCTTTAGGAAGCCGTACCTCCGTAGGGAGCGCCGCTAGGAAAAAAAATTATGGGAACTTGTCATATTATTTTTTAATGTTTTATCTGAATCCGAGAGATCTCCCACATTTTCCCGGACACCCTGTATATACAGCTCGTCCCATAATTAGACCGACAAATTTCTATTGGATATTCTAGACATTATTTAAGGTCGATTCGACCAAAATTACATAATCCAAAAATGCTTAGTTGAGGAACTGGTGCCCTCTGAAGATGACGTCCAGGCAACTCTTTTGGACACATATCTCCAAAACGGCTTCATCAAAAGTATTGAAATTTTAAACCATGGCTAATATCGAAAATACGCATCGAATGGTTTGAATGAATTTTTCCCATGTCAAGCATAGGCGTATCTTATTGGGGGGTAAAAGTTATTTTAACTGAAAATTTTTTACCTTTTATTTTTTTAAAAGGTATGCATCAAATTCATAAACTATGATATGTTTTCTTGCAGAAAGGTGACCTTGTGTCATATAGCCCGGATGCACAGGTTTTGAGAAAAATTGATTTGAAATTTTTTCTCGGTTAATACTCAATACTCGTTATCTAAAGAATCATAATGATGTAAATGAAATATCAATTTCTTGCACTTCTTTTATGATATTTTATCGAAACTTTACCGCATAAAACGTGTCCACCATCATTTTAAATGCGTGAATTAATGCAAATTTTTTATGTAAAAATCATCGTGGTGCCGCAAAGATTAGTGAAAAATTTCCGTGTTAAGTTATCCCATTAATTAAATTCATTTTAAAAGTGTAATAAATTAATATTTCACCTACTTTATCATGATTCTTTAAAAACCGAGTATTGAGTAATAAACCGAGAAAAAATTTGAAATCAATTTTTCTCAAAACCACAGCATCTGGGCGATGTCACAAAAGAGCACCTTTCCTCAAGAAAAAATATCATAGTTTATGAATTTGATGCAAAACTTGTGAAAAAATGAAAGGTCAAAAAGTTTTCAGTAAAAATACCCTTGGCCCCTCCAAAATGATACGCCTATGCTTGACATAGGAAAAATTCACTCAAACGATTCGATGCGTATTTTTGGAATTAGCCAAAATCTACAATTTCAATACTTTTGGTGAAGCCGTTTAGGAGATATGTGACAAAAAGTCTTGACTGGACGTCATCTTCAACGGTCTCCAGCTGCTTAACGAAGCATTTTTGGATGGAGTGATTTCGATTGAATCGGCCTGAAATAATGTCTACAACATCCACTAGAAGTTTGTCGGTCTAATTATGGGACAGCCGTATAAGTTTATTTTCATAGTAGTAATCGAAAATCTGTGAATTTATTTTTCGAATTTTTATTTTATTTTTCATTTCGGCTTTGATAAAACCAAAGCGGAGCTATACGATTTTGAAGTGAGTTATGGATCAAAGACAGAGAGTAATTTTGCTCTGCTAATACCAGAACGGGAGGTATACGCTTACAAATGGTCAATGTAACATATCAGATATGTAATGACGTATGAAACTATTACAAATTTCAATCATGATTCATTTTGTGACTGGAAAAATTGGCAAATTGGATTTATAATGAAAACAAAGTAGTTTCATCTGTTGGAATTGTGCTTAAACTTATCGGATAGGAACTGATATTCCTACTAAACGTGAAATTACGGAACGTAGCGCAGGTCATCTGAAAAACAGACGTGTTTATCTCGATATCGAATTGATTCGGACAAGAATTAGTAATTAAATCGATTTTTCCATCGAGGAAACGAACAGTTCAATAGGGAAAGAGATCGAAACGTATAGAACAGGCGAACTCGTCTCGACGAGTTTACTATCCGAAATGCTTTCGTCTTTTCGGCATTCGGGGTATCGAGTATCGACGAGAATGATGACTGATTCGAACGGTCGCGTTTTGTTCGAAGTCGGAAAAGCATGCACAAGTTAAATGCACCGAATTGATTATTTTTTGGTGTCTCATTGATTTCCTAGAAAACGGTAGGCCATAGCTAAAAACGATGAGAGAAGAAATTGTTCACGAAATTACGGCGAAACGTTTGGTAAAAAATCTAAAGCGGTGCAATTATTATCAGTCGAGTTATGACTCATCGAAAAAAACGGTACTTTCAGAAGGTTTCAAAAAAATTTTTTCTCAGAAACAGTTCATTTTAGGTAGGAATAGTAAGCGGGGCGAATATAGCCCTATATGATAGGAATTGAATGGTAAAAACTTCAGAACGTTGGTGGTTTTAGAAATTGAGTGATATAAGAAAATGTTAAAAAATGTTTGGCATTCTTATGTTTCGGTATGATTTTGCTCCAAAAGCGTTATTTGTGGCACCTTCATCGACAAAGGCAATCATAGTGAAAGAAAATATGAATTTTTTAGTGAAAATTAATGAAAACGTTGACCGTTGAGGGGGCCATACTATGGGTGAAATATTCGGCGAAATCCTAAATTCTTGGAATTTTGAATTTTTCTTTCAAGATCTATGAACACCACGTTCTAAATGTTATTAGAAGAGACACTTTAATTAAAATTTCCTTTGCTATGAAAAAGTTTCGTGACGCTATCTGCAATAGTTTTTGAGTTATCCAGATTAAAAGAAAAAAAATCCAATTTTTTTTACCTTTTTGATCAAATCTCAAAATTCTCGCCGTCGCTCTTCGTTTACTCATTCTACCTGGAGAATACATTTTTAAGTTCATTTTTGCCGAATCTCGAACCCGTAGCTCTGAAAATAAGATCGCAAAAAATCCCCAAAAATTTTTCAGTTTTTCGACTATATCTCGAGAAATAATTCTTTGATTGCAATGGAATAAGGAATCAGACCTGGAGACCGTTACTGTCCATCTTTCCCTAAAACTTCGTTATTCTAGGTAGCGCCGTTTAGCTTGTAGTGTGAACAGAAAAATTTGCCGCACACATACATACACACACATGCACACATACTACCTCGATCGCGGAACGACGGCAAGGTATAACGCTTTATGCCCACTCACTACAATAATCGATTTGGTGCAATTTTCAGATGACATATAGTAGGAATATCAGTTCCTCTCTAACAAGTTCAAGCACAATTCCAATGAATGGAACTTCTTAATTTTCATTATAATACCAATTTGTCAATTTTTTCAGTCACAAAATGAATCATGATTGTAATTAGTACTAGTTGTAACCATAGTTACGCATCTGATATGTTACACTGACCATCTTCAAGGGTATACCTACCGTTCTTGTATTAACAGAACCAAATTACTCTCTTTCTTTCATCCACGCCACACATTGCAACCGTTTGTCCTAGCATTGGTTCGAGCAAAGTGAAAAATGACGGACAAAATAAAAAATTCCAAAAATTAATTCACAAAGTTTCGATTACTACTGTAAAAATAAAATGATATTATAAGAAAAAAAATTGTTCTTAATGGGGTAGAATAAAAAAGAATATAGTATGAAGAATAAACGATGAAGAAATAACTTTACATTCTTCAATATGAATAGTAGACCAAAAAAAAAAAAAAAATGAAAATCGTCATCCGCACACTTCGAAATCTTTATCGCTACGCTCCGATCGTAGTCCAAAAAACACTTTCTTTCACCTCGTGACATTCACATCGAAAATCGATCGCATAACAACCATATATTCTCTCAATTTTCCTAACGATGTTGGTGATATTAAAGAAAAGATCTAAGAGGTCGGATGGAAAAAAAAGAAGGCGGGCGGAGGCCGCCGGAGGGACCGACTTGGTTCAACTTGAGCACGATTCAGCTTTCCGTATTGAGTTTTCTTTTAGTGCAGCAGCTAAGTTTCACAATAATCACTATAATAGTGTCGTCAACAGACATAATCCAATTATTTATTGGTCTCCTGTTAATGCACAATGGGTAATGGGGGCCAGATTCCATCATATTTAGAGCATCAATGTTGGGTTTAGATGAAGGGATAATTAGACTTTATTTTTATGGAGAAAATTTGATCAGAGAAAAGTATCGCTTCATTTCAAAAAACATTTTACTAGAACTGCCTGAAAAATACCACTGCCCGAAAGGCACCAAATGTGATGTCCGAAAGATAGAGCACCTGCTCACAATGCTCACATCGTTTGTGAATTCCTTTCTGAATTTTTTACGCTTTCGAAATTTCAGGTCCATGTTCCAATAAAATAGTTCTGGTTAGTTCTAACATAATAACATAAAGAATAACATAAAGAAAGAGCCGCAAGCACATTAAGAGATTCAGAAAATTAACAAGAATTGGACAAAATTCATTTGGTCGTGAAAAGTTCATTATTCGTTAATTAATTTCAATAAAAATGTTTTCCACTGTTAAGGTAATCTGCCATAATTGAATTATTCACAATTAACTTTCAATTGCACTTTGCAATAAAATTATTTTAATTTATGTCATTTAAACTTTACTCCTAATTAAAATTTATCCTTTCAGTTTTATGAAACGAGTAAAACTGAAGATTAATTTTTCAGGCGACCACGTCAAAAAGTGGTATATAGGGTGTTTTGGGGATGAGTGTAGGCATTTTGCAGATGGATAGGGTCGGTCCATACGATTATTTTATAGTATGGGAACTATGGTCCGATATCCTTTAGTTTTTAAGTTATGGGCAAAAATTGTTAGTTAGTACATCAATAGAAAGAGGAAGAGATAAGCATTTTTTAGGTAATTTTAATCACTTTTCACCCACACAGTTTTTTTTAAATACACATTGATATCTATGAAAGTCACTAAGATTTGTTTTATGCTTATTTTCTTTTCTTCACTATTTGATTGTTTTTGCTATCGGAATAGTTGTAAGACTTTTAATTTATCGTGTGTTATGTATTTAAATCGACAAATAATAAAAAAACTGTATTTAATATGAAATTGTGTTTATTTTTAGCTTCATAACCCAAAAAGTGTAAAGTATTCATAAAAAACAATTTTTGCCCATAACTTAAAAACTAAAGGATATCGGACCCTAGTTCCCATACTATAAAATAATCGTATGGACCGACCCTATCCATCTGCAAAATGCCTACACTCATCCCCAAAACACCCTGTATATCGCCGCGCCTACCTATCGAAGAAAGTTGACAATTACATGCAACTGTGCGGGAATGTTATTCCCGCACGGGTAAAACCACTTTGATCCGTGCGGAAAAGTGGTGACATCGAAATGAAACCACGCCAAGTAGATAGAAGTGAATGAAAAACTTAATTCGTATATCCCATTGAATATTGATAAGGCTAATGAGTTACCAGAACATATCGTATCATTAACGAAGAGCTTAACTTGATTCGATTCGCGTTTATAACATGCAAAGTGAAAAATATCTCTCCAGAAATATTAAACTCGTGGGAATTATTGCTGACAAATCTGAAAGGAAGGTACGAAATAACATAAACAAATAGAGTTATCTATTATTTTCTCTACAACGCCATCTAGAAGCAGTAGATTGAATTATTCAGTTCTGCTTGCGTCGAAACGTTCATTGTGTGTTCTCAAAATAACTATCGTATATTGCCATTTTTATGGTCGCCTGAAAAATGTCGTTCATTACTGGTGGAAAGTCAGTTGTCATTGCTCGTGTCTAGCCTCACTCTGTTCCGCTTCGCTTCACCTCGTTCGTCAAACTGACACTCGCATGAAATCATCGACTTTCCGCACTCGTTATGAAATATACTATAACGTATCAGTATGAAATCGATTGAAAAATTGAGAAACCCGTGGTTATCAGTGATTTTTAACATCGATTTTCCATTCGCTCTTAATATTATATTCAAACAGTTTAGTAGTCTGGCATGCGTCCATTTTCCAGATCTTTACGCTAGATTTTCTCTGATTGTGAATTTTAATCAAACGATTGTTAATCTTCAATTGTCATTCAAATTTTCCGAATACTCCGCAGTCTAAAATAATGTAGCTTGTGGAGTGTAGCATGGGCAATATGACGTCGAGTGGATTGCTTTTGACTTCACATCAAATGACGCAAAATCGCAATTACCAAACATATGGGATATGGGAATTGCTAGTGAGAAGGAACAACTTAATAAAGAAAAAACACGCTTCTCCTTCTCTGAAAGTGCAGGAAGTTGTCGTCGCTGTGATGCAAAAAGCTGTCTGGAAGCGATCTTTGAAAAACTGGAATGAATCAAGATTAAAATGAAATGAAAAAAATGGTGAAAATTGACGTACGCTGAAGCACCAAATAGTCATCAAAGCAAAGACAGAAACTAAAAGCCTTTTAGACTCAACTAACTAAAGCAATTGTACAAGTGCAAAATTTTAAGATGAAAAGTCAGTAAAACTGTTAAAAAGAATGGCCGTAGAGTCATTTATATACGCATTAAGCAACCTCAACGTTGATTTGACATGGCTTGATGACCGGAGTCTAAAAGACAAAGGCACAGAGTTGAATCTGAAGCAGATAATGAATTTATCACGAGAACCATCTCTCTATTGAAGATTATCTTGGACGTTGTTTTGAAGCCTTATTACTAAAGCCCGGACTTTATGCACTATAAATTCTTTAAAAAAAGGCAGTGAAAAGGCAATAAAAATACTCAAAATAGGCACTTAAAATAGGCATTTATTATATACTGATAGATAAAAACAGATAAGATAAAACAAAAAAACATTCGATGTGAATACTTATTCTTTATTAAACATAACTACCAATAGTTTTCTCAAATTTTCAAATTTTATACTTTGTCGTCTATCTGATAAAATATGTTTATACAACGAAAAAGATCTCTCCACATCAACAGATGTCAAAGGTGCGTACATAAATGAGGATATTTCGGTAGGGTTCAAGAAATTACTGACCCCATCTCCTAATAAAATCGAATTTATTTCGCGCATCTTGACCAAACCACTATTGTTCTGCAACACTTTTTCACATTTTTCTTTCATGAACTCTCCTTTTAATCCAGGCGCAGAATTGATTCTTTCAATTGTTTCATCCATAATGGTCAATTGCTCTTGTAATTTTAAATTCCTCTCTTCTAGTTTTTGTATTGATGTTGGAATTGAATGAAAATGTGCAAGTATGTATGCTAAATCAGACTGGATATTCTTTTTGGACAAAACATCTTTACATATTTTTATTGAAGCTGCATCATTTTCGAGGTGATCCACTATTTCTACAATTTTCTCGAAATGGGTTGCGTAATAAATGGCAGCCGATATCCATGTACCCCATCTCGTTATTGTAGGTTGAGGTGGTAATGGCAGATCTGGTGCAAGTTCTTTGAAAATTTGCACCCTCGATGGAGCTTTTAAAAAAACTTTCTTGACGTTTGATATTAACAGATCGACATCGTGAAATAAACTTCGCGCTTCTTCAGCAACTCTATGCAATGCATGAGCTATACACGTCACAGAACCATTTTTGGAAATAGAACTTGCAGAACTTTTCCAGCTGCTTTCATGTATGGAGCGCCATCAGAAACAAATAGCCACACTTTGTCATGTTTCACTCCATCTGGCCACAATAATGAGAGCGCACTGGTAAATAATTGGGCTATTGTCGAATTATTGGCTGATTCGAGTACTTCACTTGCTAATAAATACGTGTTAGAGTCCTGGTGAGTTGATTGTAGAGTTCCAATAATTACGTTGGCTACGTAGCGGCCAAGAGCATCGGTTGTTTCGTCAATGGACACCCACAAATTTTTACCTTCCGTTTCTTTTCTAATTTTGTTCATTTTTTCCTGGAACACTACATCAATATAATTTTTCCGGAGGGTGGACTCACTTGGCACGTGTTCTTTGGTGTACTTTTCAAGGAATGCTTTTAGAGAAGGATTTTCCAATTTCCAAAGAGGAATGTTCGCATCCATCAGTGCTTTACATAAATCCAAAGAGAATTGGGATTGTCGATTGGATATAACGCCGAAATTCGGAAGCAGACACGTTTTTTTACTATCGCAATTTTTCGAAGCAGCATTTTTATGTTTCACTGTTGAAAGGTGCTGGGATACAAAATACTTCTTCTCAAAATTTACTTTACAGTCACATATTTTGCAGAATAACACAGAACCATCACTACTGAAAACGTCTTTACCGAATTCAAGTATTAATTTATTCAATTTTGTTTGCTCGGATGCTCTGACTTTAGGCATATTGGCTGGCGATAAGTTGAACCGAATGGGCGAATGGTGAAAAACAACTGAACGGAAATGGGTATTACGATATATTTATACCTATAGGTATCTGGTTTTAGGTTTTCCCATCAGTAACAGTTGTTGTATCAATTCCTAGAAAAAGGGAACTATCTCTTGTCTATGTACCAATCCTGCCTACCTGAGATCTTAGGGTTTCCCACTTTATACTATCATAAATTGTTCGAAATAGGCGAAATAAGTCATAAAATCCCATTTTAGGCAAAATAGACAGAAAATACGAAAATAGGCATTTTATGGCATTTTGCCTAACATCCGGGCTTTACTTATTACTTTCCTTCGGACATAGTGATGAATTTGAAGGGAAGTTCACGAAAAGATGATGATATACTTGAATTTTATTACAAAAACTCTGCTCTCTGAACTCAACTTCCAGTGAACATATAAAAAATATTGCACAAGCATTCGGAGGCCCGCTGGTGAGCAATGGGACACGTTTAAGAACCTTTGTGATAGATTCACCGCGGTGCGCGGATGGAGAGTGTATTGATGGAACTCACTGGTGGAGACTCCCTACAAGCTAGTGCAAGTAGACTAAAACACACCTGGGATGTGATTGCCATGACTGATGGGGAAAAGATTGAGGAATGCTTCGAGCAAAGTAAGTTTTAATGAGATATTCAAGGAGGCTGTGATGACGCCTGTACCGAAAGAAATGATAGATTTTTGGTCAATGAATGTCTCATCATCCAGAGACAAAGATGACGCTGCAGAGTTACACAAACTTGGAAGAGGGAAACGCGTAAGCTGGCACAAAGACTTAGAGATTAGTCCGTATATACAAAGGGAAAACTGTTGTTAAAAAATTTCCAATATTCCACGTAACTTACTTGGAAGCAAACACTTTGCCTGAAATATTGACGTGGCTTCTGTTCAGGAATTTTGTGTAAGTTAGATGCGAACTTATGCACATGCTATATTGAGTATTACGCCTCAAATTCAAATACCGTCAAGCTCTACAGGTCCAACGAGCCTAATGAAGCCAATGTAAGAAATTTTTTTCACCGAAAAAGTATTGCAATTGGTCAAGCCGAATGAATAAATTTTTCATGAGAGCGTAAATGGCTGAAAGTATTAAATATTAAAGTACATCCACCAGAAGCCAGCTGCCTTCGTCGGCTTCAAATAGGGACAACTTGGTTGCTATATATGCCCCGATCACTATATAGGATGTCCACTCATTAATTTCCAGGAACTCATATAGGGATTCTCTAGGCCAAAATAAGTGAAAATCTTCTAGTACATATATGCCCAATTCTTAACGGTGTAGGAGATGTGGGTTTTCAAAGTTGCACAATCTACCCAAAGAGGCTTTCATAGCACTACCATTCTAAGTGAATATGAGTGAATCAAAAATTATTAAAAACCAATTTCTTATTTATTTTATCTTTTCTTAAATTCAAACGCAAACTGCTATGATTTAATTTGGTACCAATAATGTTTACTATCAAAATCAAATGTAGCATAACAAAACCAAATGAATTTCAATAACGTATTTAAAACTTGAAACATAACACATTGTAAAAATTAAAACTGTTCAAAATGCGACTCATTGTCCTCTAGACATCGATGTGCTAGTTGTATAAGATCGCGTTGCCAGTTTGTCCATACAATACGTATGTGTGCGTGGAGGGGGAGGTGGTCTCGATCCACTTGAATTCTTTTTTTATCCACAATAGTTTGCGCTGTACGCGATGTTTTGTGAAATATCGGAAATTCCTACTTTTCTTCACATTCGCACACAGCAAGTCCGCAATTTAAGCCCTAGATCAGTAGTTTTCTATTCAATGAGTTCCCTTATTATGATGTTTCTAAATTACCTCTCCAAAATGTCAACCACTGTGGCTAGTAATTCACAAACGGCCATGAAACATAAATTTCATAATTAAAATTTATCTTACTGCTAAGTTTGATCATCTCTGGTGTAACAAAATTGTATGGTATCTGGGTGCTCCTACTACTCCGAAAAATTGCTCAGATTATAAGAATTCTAAAACTGTGGCACTCCAAATACTGAATGTCATTATTCAGTCAGCTATGGCCGTTAACACGTAAAAGTATTCATTTCATTGAAAATCTTCGAAATTATTTGCAGTCAGTCTTTCTTAACATGGCATGTGTTTACGTAAGTGCCCATTGCCAAAATATGCTAAGGATTATTCCAACTAAAAGGTTCAACAGATGTTTGTTTGTATGATTGGATTCATCTTTTGTTAATGTTGTGGTTAGTGAGTTTATCGACTTTCTCAACTTCGCATCTTCTGTCTTTATTATTTCGGATACTTCGGTACTTAATATTATTAAGCATTCTACTGCACTTTTGATTTGTGAAGTTTGGTTGAATTTTGTTACGATTCGTTTCTCTACTGCTCTTTGTTTTGTACAAAACAATAGGACTGTGTCATGTCACGACAACCGCACACCGCCCAAGAATATGCAAATATGCATTTCATCTATGGAGAATGTAAAAGTAATGCAAGGGCTGCCTCAGCACTTTATCGTGAGAGATACCCGAACGCTCGTCATCCTGATCATCGCGTGTTTAATAGAGTGCACCGTGTTTACTCAGAGGAGAGAATGCCTGGTGCTGGTTTTGATGGTGCTAGTAGCAGAGGACGAAATCAAGACCCAGACATTGAAGAAATTGTCCATGATACGTTTAAGTAAATCCGTCTGTTCTATTCACATTCAATGAAATTTTCAAGTTCCGAAATTTTCATAATAATATTTTTATACATACTAAGAGCTATAGCTCATTGAATAATAAAATTCGGTACATTGTGTGCCACTGTTCTAGAATCTTCATGATTTAGGCAATTCTTCTGAATAATTGGGCACACAGATCCCATAGAAATTTCTTACCCAAGAGGTGCTCAAACTCAGCAGCAAAAAAAATCATGAATATAAAATTTATGTTCAGTAATGGTTTGTGAATTACCAGCAACAGTAGTTGAAATTTATGGGAAGTAATTTAGAAACACCAATATTAGGGAACTCATTGAAGAGAAAATTATTAATCTAGAGCTTAAATTGCGGACGTCATGCTTAAGAATGTAAAGAAAATTAGGAATTTCGGACATTTTACAAAACATGGCGTAGAGCGCAAATCATTCGGGATAAAAAAAAATTCAGGTGGATCGAGACCACCTCCCCCTCCACGCACATATACGTACTGTTTGGACCACCAATACTGGGACTGTATATTTTCAATTAATAAAATGGTGAGAAAGTGCGAACTCGTGTGCTACATACTATTTGCATACGTTTGCCCAGCGAAATTAAGGTCTACAAAACATATTGAGATTGCAATAAAAAAGTAAAAGGAGGCAAAGCTTTTTTTTTCAATGCAAATAATTTAAATACTATTGTTGATAGCGACACGTAACTGTGGTATGTTTTTTGTTGGAAAATCCAAAATGTGAGAAGCACAGATTTTTAAAAAAGAATTTGAAATCTCAAAAAATCATTTGCCCGAATATTTCACTCCTATCATGACGCCTTAGGGTGTCTTTCATCAACACTACTATTGCTCGATTAGAGTTTATCGTTCCGATAGTCGAAATATTTCAATGCAAAAACTTGTTTTTGACTGTCAGGTACATTAACTAACTTCTGTTGAAAGAAATGAGTTAAAACTCCAGGATTTTCACTGAACGATTCCTATCTTCTTTCCCTACGATTATCTTTGCCGATAAAGGTGCTACAAAATGCCATTTTTTGCGTTTTGAAGGAAAAGCAAATCAAAACATAAAAATGCCAAAGATTTCTATACATTTTCTCATATAACTTAAGTTTTAGAACCACTAACGTTTTCGGTTTTCCACCATTCAATTACTATCAAATCGGGCTAGTTTTTAAGTTGGCACAGGTTGCAAAAATGCCTAAGATTTTAAAAAATTACCTAATATAACTCAACTTCTAAAACCAACATCGCTTTTGGTTTTTCACCATTTAATTATTATCAAATAGGACTACCATCTTTTCGATTACTATTTCTGTCTACAATGAAACGTTTCTGAGAAAAAAATTTTTCAAATATTCTGAAAATAGCACGTTTACGATGAGTTCCAAGCCGACTGCTAATAGTTCCACCGCTTTCGGTCTTCTAACAAACAATTGTTCGTATGTACTATGACCAAAGAATATATACCTACGGAACAAGAAGCGCGACTCTTTGTAACAGTTTCAACCTTCATTACGCTTCAAATATAAAACGCGTATACTTTCTGTTCTGTTATGAGACAAATTAGATCCCCCCCTCTCTCTTTCTCTCTCCTCCCCCCCTTCCTCTCAGATATTTTTGCAGAGTATCCGATTGTTTTCCTCAGTATGAAGTCCTCAATCAAATCACGGGAAGTTAAAATCACTTCTCGTATTTTTTTGAAAAACCGGTTTTTCTGCATTTGTTTTGAAATCACTCCACTCCACTCGCCATGGCATACTCCATGAATGAAAATATTTTTGGTTGATTTTTCTTTCTTATTCCTCGAATATGTCGTTGTTGTTTGTCGTTTCAACCATAGAGCACTGAACTCAATTTAAATTTAAAGTTTCAAAAAAATTTAGAATGATATCCAAGGGAGAAAAAAACGATTTAACATATCCTCGTGAATTTTCAACAATTGTTGGTTGCTACAATATTAATATTTTTGTTCAGGCCACTGTTACAATTTGTTTGTGTGATTGAATCATCGAAAATATTGCAAAATTTTTCATTCTCTTTTTTTTCTCCACAAACCGTTTCGATAACTAATTGAATTCAATCATTATTCAGACAAATTAACTACCTTCAGTGAAGAGAAGGAAGTTTTTCCTAAAATCTTGGCGACGGGTTGGTAGCACATACAACGTTTCAACGATTCAAAACCATTTATACCTTGCACTAAATGAGAAGATCATGTTGCTCAAAGTCACATCTGTTATTCAATGCATCATTTGCGAATTGATATTTGCATTATGTGTAATAAGGAAGAAGTAAAAGTGACGACGCGATGCTTTTCCTTTTATAAATTACCGAATGATTAACATCTGCTATATAACGATTTACTTCGTCATGGGCAATGTTATAATAAATATGGAGGCATTTGACCTACCTTGTTACGTATTCAAAGCTCCAATATACCCCATAGCCCCCATCTGGGGGGACCATTGTTCGGAACGACAAATTTCATCACATGAGTGAACACCTCTATGAATATGTCATCCACATTTCCGTTTTAACCCGTGAATATTTTGTCTGTTGATTTTAGTTTCGGCTTCAATCGGAACCATTCAGGTCGACGGTTGATCGTACAAAAAAAAAAAATGTTAACTGTAATTTCAAATTAAGATGACACTTTTTCGTGACATTTTACGATGTTTGTGTTTGTGTGTTGTGATAAAAAAAGGCAGTTGGTCGCCTGATACGCTAATTCCGAATGCGGAAAAACAAGAGTGGTCAAAACAGTGGACTATAAGTAAAGGATGGATGCATAATAAATCACGTTTGTTTAAATTGTGGCGCAAAAGCGGAGAAATGGATTCGGATAGCTCAATATCCATCGAAAATATCGACGATTTAATTTCTGTTAAAAGCGACGTTGATGAAGATCTCAACTTGGATCGTATCGAAACGTTATCTTCAACGACGTCGCACGACGAAACAGTTCAAACCGAAATTGAAAAACGTAGGGAACAAGAAGTATCTCAAATTTTCGTGCAAAGCTCAAAAAATTATCGAACGACATTTTCAGGTACCAGAACTCCGATATAATTTCATAGAAAATGAATTTTTTTGTTTCTAGAACCAGTTAGGCCGAACAAAGAGAAAGTTTGGGATTTTCTGAAATTAAAAACTAAAAAACCAGTCGAAACAGTGAATGAATTGTGCATTCCCCAAAAAATATTTGCTAAAAACACTACAGAAAATGAAAACAACTTTAAATTCAGCAAAAACTTACAAGAAGAAATAATCTATGAATGTTCAGAAGAAAGCAACAGCTTAACAGTTTATCATAATCCAATTTATCGTCACGAAATCCAAAAGTACTTCGATTTCAGCACCAATCATTCTAAGAATCCCGACGATACTTTTTACAAGAATTGCAGGTCGTTGAGGTACAAAATGAGAACAGAAAAAAGTATCATACAGCATATAAAAGTAAGATTCATGTTGTCGTTAAGAATAAGTAACATACCGAAAAAACGTGAAGATTATGTCAGAAGGAGGAATTACAGAAATGGCAGTTTACGTAAACGAATCTCCATTGTGCACGAAGAACAAAAACGAATCGGTAACGGGAAAAGTTCCTTGAAAATTCAAAACTTGAGGTAGGTTTCTTTTTATTAAAATACCAACAAAGCAACTGCCGCATTTATGATTATTATAGCACACAGACGCCCGTTATAAAGATTTTTAATGCACCTAATATCGATAGAAAGCATCTTAGAGCAGTTTGTAGTCCGACATCGTAACAGTTGTTTCATGCGAACGATGTATTAAATTGGATCGTGGGTATTCGAATAATGGCGCGAAATGTGCACTTTGAATTAATCGTTTTAAAAATGGTTCGAGTGCAATTTTGAATCGAAATTGGAATTTATATTGATATGTCAGGTGAGACGATGCTAATAAACCGGTTAATCGTCCTATACGGAGTCGCGTTCCTCAACCGAATTTCAAATGAGCCATTTTTTTTCTGATCCATTAGATTTGTGTGTTACGACTAATCGCAAAATTGCGATTTTATGGAATATTTTTACGGGACATGGATTTTTAGCACATGGAAGTTGGTGCTGATTAATCGTTGTGGAAGAAGAGTGAAACTGACGTCGATGAAAGAAGAAATACTTGTTTCGCAAAATATTTATATTGATTAATAATATCACGTTTTTCCTAAAAACCATTTAATTTGAATAACTATTCTGAATTTTGATATTAAACTGGCAACTAATACAATTGATAATCCGGCAATTTGAATGCAAAATGTTGGCAAATCTTTTAATTGGTAGTAATAACCTTTCGTTATTATTATTGCTTACGCTTTGATTCACAAAGACAAATTAGGCAATTTCTCGTAAGGATTTCAGAAGATTGATCATCATGAAATCCTTCTGAGAGTTTTTAGATGTTCTTAGGAAATTCCGGATTGTTTATTGCAGATATTTCTTGGATATTCGAAGTAAATTGAACATGTTCGAACATTTTTCTGCTTTCACTGGCAGAACTATTAAAAATTTTCAGGAAACATACTGTCGAAAAAAATGCCCACAGCTGTTGAAATTTTTCATTGAATAATTAGCAAAATTTAGAAGAGTGCGGATTGATTATGGAGAAAAAATGAAGAAATTGAATTCAATTCTCAAACTACTCCTGAAAATGTATTATTCGTTAAAAATTCAGTGAAATTTCTAGATTTATGTACGTTGCAGAAATTTCTCATATAATCTTAGGAAATTCCGGATTGGATATTCGAAGTAAATTGAACAAAATTAGAATCTTTCTCCTGAAAATGTATTATTCGTTAAAAATTCAGTGAAATTTCTAGATTTATGTACGTTGCAGAAATTTCTCATATAATCGGGAAAAATTAGAATCTTTCTAAGAATTTTTTCCTTATAAGAGAATTTTCAATGTTTTTCTTGCCTGTGTTCTAGAAGATCTGAAGGTTCCTGAAATATAAAACAATTCACCATAGGACTATAAAATTCTATAAAAGTGACAAATCATCTGGACATTACCCTCGAGTTGGTGAACATTTTCAAGAATTCATCAACGAAATTCCGCAATATTTAACTGAATTCAAATAGTTTCAGTTAATAAAATAATGGAAAGTAGTACTCGAAAAATCGCAATGTATTAGTAATTATACAACTCATGATAAATTGGACCAACAGCAATCGAGCATTTTCCTTAGCAACCTCGTATAGATAAGTGAATATACTCCTTGAGGACGTGATATAATCGCTTTGGTGTTACGCCGGGTCTATCGAACTAATGAACACAGAAATAGCGATATAAATGAACATTATTCAATATCTGTCACGGAAATCAATATTTGGTTGTATCGACAAGCGTCAAAATATACATACGGAATCAAAATAACAATTCATTACAGTTGATGCATTCATTGTATAATCCCATCAGGCTTCGCCCTCGTGGTTCTTCGCGGTGTGTGTGTGTGTGTGTTTGTGTGTTTCAAAAGTGTGAAAAAAAATTGAATCTTTTTTTTATCTGGATAACTGAAAAGCTATAGCAGATAGCGACACGAAACTTTTTTTTATTGAAGGAAATCTTAATTGAAGTGTCTTTTGTAGGAACATCTAAAACGTGGTTTTCATAGATTTTGAGAAAAAAATTCAAAATCCCAAAAATTTACGATTCCACCGAATATTTCACCCATAGCATGGCCCCCTCAACAGTCAACTCTCCCAAATTTTCACTAAAAGATTCTTATTTTCTTTCACTATGACTGCCTTTGTCGATAAAGGTGCCACAAATAGCCGTTTTGGAGCAAAATCATACCAAATCATAAAAATGCCAAAGATTTTTTAACATTTTCTAATATAACTCAATTTCTAACACCACAAAAGCTCTGAATATTTTACCATTCAATCCCTATCAAATAGGGCTACATGCGCCTCGCTTACTATTCCTACCTAAAATGAACCGTTTCTAAGAAAAAAATTTTTGAAACCTTCTGAAAGTACCGTTTTTTCGATGAGTCATAACTCGACTGATAATAATTGCATCACTTTAGATTTTTCACCGAACGTTTTGTCGTAATTTCATGAACAATTGCTTCTCACATCTTGTTTAGCTATGGCCTACCGTTTTCAAGAAAATCGATGAGATACGTAAAAATAATCCATTCGATGCAATCAACTTGGGCATTTTTATTCACGCATTTCCGACTTCGAACGGAACGCGACCGTTCGAATCAGTCATCATTCTCGTCGATACTCGATACCCCGAATGCCGAAAACAGGAAAGCATTTCGGATAGTAAACTCGTCGAGACGAGAGGCGCTATCGCCGGTTCTATACCTTTCTATCTCTTTCCCTTTTGAACTGTTCGTTTGATCGATCGAAAAATCGATTTAATTATTAATTCTTGTCCGAATCAATTCGATATTGAGATTAATTTTACGTTTAGTAGCAATAAAAGTTCCCATCCGATAAGATTAAGCACAATCTCAACAGATGGAACTTCTTAGTTTTCATCATAAATCCAATTTGCCAATTTTTTCAGTAATAAAATGAATCATGATTGAAGTTTGTAATAGTTGCAAACTTCATTACGCATCTGATATGTTACACTGACCATTTGAAAGCGTATTAGCAGAGCAAAATTACTCTGTCTTTGAATACTTATGAATACTTGAAAAACAAATGAAAATCATCATTCGCACACTTCAAAATCTTATATTATCGCTACACTCCGACCATAGACTAAATAAAAAACAGTTTCTTTCATCCCGCGACATTCACATCGACAATCGACCGCATTGCAACCAAATATTCTCTCAATTTTCGTAACGATTTTGGTGATATTCCAGAAAAATTCGTTACGCCTATAGTGACCTAAGAGATCGAATGGAGATGAAAAAAGCGGCCGTAGGCCTTCAGCCAAGGGGCTGCAGACATAGAAATAACGATATTAATGAGAGCATTATTCAACAGAAGTGAATATTTGTTGTATCGACAAACATCAAAATATATACATATGGAATCAAAATAACTATTTATTAAACTTAATGAATTCATTGTATAATCCCATCGGGCTTGGCTCTCGTGGTTTTTCGCGGATTACGTCTCGTGATTCGGTTATTTTAGATGCTCTTGTGGTATTACTAGTGAAAATATTCCGTAACAGTTTTGAGATTCGTTGATTATCACATTTCACAGCTATAGAATTTCCCGAAGTATCTAGAATTTTCTAGAAATAAGCAAATAACTGTTTGATCATATTCCATTCATTTCGAAAGCGACTCACTAAAGTCTTGACAATTTTCATTAATTTTGCAGGAATTTGGAAAATATATACAAATTTCCGAGTAAGCCCTTATGTATTCTACTAGAATTTCAAGAAAATTACAGAATTCTGGACAATTTTCCAAGGTTTTTGTAACGTCGAGCCAATAGATGGCAATCAATTTCAGTAAATTGTACGATACCAAATGACGACTTCATAAATAATATTAAATTGATATTTAACACCTTTTCAATTTCAAGGCAAGTTTTTCAGGCAAATTAACGGTACACTAATGGGTGCTCACATCTCTTCTATCCTATCTCAAAAAGTGATAGACGATCTTCTTGATGGTTGTTTTGGGCAATTACGTTATGAAATATCTAGGGTTAAGAAAATCGTTGATGATATCTTTGCATCATCCCCAAAGAAAAAATTAAACTCACATATGAGACTCAAGAAGAAAGAAGTTTACCATACTTAGACTTATTATTGAAACGTGATAATAATAGCGAAATTAATATTGCTCTGTACAAAAAATCTATTTCCTCCGGTAGATATTTAAACTTTAATTCAGCAATGAATGCAAACACAGAATGAATTGAATCACTGGCTTAAAGCACAGGGTAGAAAAGATTGCTAATCCTCATATAATCCAAGATAATTTAAAAATTCTTGAACGACTCTCGCTTGACAACTCTTATCCAATACCTCTGATTAAAAAATTATTTTATAACAACCCTTCTCGATCTAATCAAACCAACCCTAGAACTGAAACTATTAACATCCAACATGATAATGATACGATAATACAAAGAATAAATTAGAACTAGATTTTTCACCCTACATTGGTATAAAAACCTTGCCGAACGAATACATACATAAAGTTATGAAAAATAATCAAACTAACATTTTTAAATTTGTATTATCTAAGAAAATTCCAAATACCATCGGGAGTAATGTATTTAGTAGAGTCAAGGATAAAATAAATTTATTTGATAGAACTAATATAGTTTATGAAATTCACTGTCTTCACTGCAATAAATCTTATTTAGGACAAACAGGACGTAATTTCAAAACGAGAACTAAGGAACATTCTAGAGATAATGCTCTTCGTACAACAAACAGTGATTTATCACAAGACACAACAGATATAGTCCATCGTGTGAAGCATAAGTTTTACATATTGAAAACAATGAATTTAAAACAATGTTCCTAGAATCAAAAAAAATCTTATGCAATCCTGAGAACATGAATTTGAATAACGAGTTTCAATCAATCAGTTCTATTGATTGAAACATCATCAAGATACATAGGGACCGTAAAATGAAATGAATGAAGGAACCAGAATGTTATATAGCAAATGTCGAATCTGACGTCATCGTTGATCATTGATAAATAATGATGCCGTTCCAACCTTCTTACTAGTCTTCCAATCCGTAATTACTTATATCATATTGTGACATTTCGATTGTTGAAAATTTAGTCCGGCTTTGAATTTGTGATATTATAGGGGCTATTTAGAGGTATTTAGTTCATGCCTGATCTGAAAATGGTGTTTAATTAAGATTCTTCTCTACATATTGAAGTAAGACACTGGAGTGATTTGTCAATGAACTTTTACTAATTAACAATGTTCTACAGCGCCCTGATGAAGGATGAGGTATCGTCAGAAAGCTCGATTTTATAATAGAAAGAGAGAACATCTAGTTTGACCACTTCCCCGATAAGTCTCCTTATTAATGCCCAAAAGTTCAATTTTTTCTAATGTGCAGTTCTCCAAACATAGATAGACGAAGTTTTTCGTGTTTCGTCCTTATACATGCGTATTAATTCCATACGAATATTTCTTATTGCTTTTTGTCGGTAATAAACTAATATTTTCAAATAATTTCTCGATTTTAATAACGAATATTTTCAAAGATTTTCAATTTTATACAAATTCAAATTAATTAAATTCATTAATCGGAAGGACAATCAAAGAAGTCATTTCAGACGTCTATTGGATTTACATTTGTCTGTTGATACGTACACGATTTCTCGGAAGTCACCGTCAAACCGAAAACAGAGTAAGTCGTGATAGTAACTGATTTTTTCTTTTATTTTTATGAAAAAATCAAAGAAAAAATCCAAGTAATATATTTTAGAAAATTTTGGTCATTAAAAAAAATTCGAGAAGATCTACATCCTGTGACGGTCTTTTCATTCATTTTTCAATTAACACTTCAGGAAATGAATACTTTTTAATAGACCAAGCGAAAGTATGTCTTTTCAGTTACTCCGCCAACTAGAAATGAACGAGGTTGGAAACATATCTATTGTTTTATCGGTCGTAAAGAAGACTGTATATATGGTCAACTGCTCCAGCTGAAAAGTAAGTGTAATTTATTGCCCATAAAAAAAACTTCAAAATAAATACTTTGTCCAGTTTCAACTGACCACTTGCAAAAAAATTCACTACGCAAGTGTGGCAAGTAACTTTAAAAGTGAGCAGAGTTAATAAGAATTCCAAAATGGTACAACACTCGCTAATTTATTTTTTTAATTGTGGTAATTTTTTTACGTTTTCAGTAAAACACACTCTTAACTACTCTTTCTTACTTATTCAAAAATGATTCTAATGTAGCGCAGCTCTCCTCTAGGCTGTGAATTTTAAGATTTCAATTAAAATAAGACGGACTGAGTCATAAGACTAAGTATGAATGAGACAGACAGTGACACTAACGTGGCAGAGACGGAGAGAGTCATTTTACACCTTTTGTAATTTTAATTGATGTTAAACATTTCAAAAAATTGTTTGATGTTTAATTTATTCATTTACTTTGATAGCATCACTATCTGTATTTCTCTCACTTTAAGTGACTAACATGACAGAGACGGAGGTAGTCACTTAAAGTGAGATAGATACAGAGACGCTATCAAATTAAATGATTAAATTGAATATTAATAAATGTTATAATTTGATTTATTACAAGCATAACAAATGTTTAACAGCAATTAAAATTACAAAAGTTGTAAAATGACTCTCTTCGTCTCTGTCAAGTTAGTGTCACTATCTACCTCATTCACACTTATTCTTATGACTCAGTCCGTCTCATTTCAATTGGAATATAAAAATTCATGACCTAGAGGAGAGCCACGGCGCATTAGAATCATTTTTTAATAAGTTAGAAAAAGTATTTAAGAATGTGTTATACTGAGAACATAAGAAAATTACCGCAATTCAAAAAATAAATTAACAAGTGTTGTATCATTTTGGAATCCTTATTAGCTGTTACAGCTTTTAAAGTTACTTGCCAAACTTGCGTAGTACATTTTTTTTCAGCATGATTAGTTGAAATTGGACAAAGTATTAATTTTGAATCTTTGAATGGGAAATAAATTACATTAGCTGGAGCCGTTGACCATAAATTGTGGGGCAGAGTTTAAAGACAAGTGTTCGACATTAAGTAACAAAAAAAAATTTCTAGTGACAGTAGTGAAAAGAGCGTTACAGCATGTAGATTTTCTCGATTTTTGTTAAATGGCCATAATTTTTTAAATACATTACTTGGATTTTCTTTTTCATTTATCGGATAACTGTCTTGACTCTGTTGAAAGATTTCGGCTTGACTTCGGACATTCTGTATACAGCTGTCTTTACGACCGAAAATACAATAGATATATTTTTCCAAGTTCGTTCATTTATATTTGGCGGAGTAACTGAAAAGATATACTTCCGCTTTGTCTATTAAAAATTATTCACTTCCTGAAGTGTTACTTGAAAAACGATTCAAAAATTGACTCATTAAAACTTTTCTTCTCTGCCTCAGCTACAAAAGTCAACCGGAATTCTAATGGAAGAATTAACTGAAACAACATACGAAGCATGGCGCAAAGTCGTATTGTCATATGGCCGATTCGTTTAATTAAATTGAATTCATGCTTACTTTTCTTCATTGTGTAGATTATATGGTAAAGAGAATGCGTTTATTTTACCTGTACGCGGCAATTAGAATAGCGGAATATTTGCCGCTTTTTCAGTTCGTGGCATATGTTTTTGATCGCTTCATCAATTTTCAACTCGGCTCTTACGTCCCACTCGAGCACTCACTACTAATTAGGAGATTTTCCGTAACGGCATTATCTTCGACTTCTTATATTCAAGGTAGGTTGTTCATATAACTTACGATATTTTTGACAATATAGGCGATAATAGACGACAGAGAAAGATACAGGGTGGGCCAATAATTTTTGCACTTTCAAAACATGAATCGAAATAAAACTACAACTGTTATTTTGTTGATTATATTTTTAACGTTTTGAAAATTTAATGAAATTTATTTTTTAAAAATGACATCGTCGATATGTGCACCGTCTCGTCGTTGGCACTCTAGCAATCGACTACGCAAACTTTGGAAAACTCGCTGACACATGCTGCGCGGGATCGCGGCTATCTTGTCGTGGATGTTTCGTTTTAATTGGGATATATTCGTCGGTTTATTAAGGTAGACTCGACTTTTCAGGTATCCCCATAAGAAAAAATCGCATGGTGTAAGATCCGGGCTCCTCGGAGGCCATGGAATATCACCTCTGCGAGAAATCAATTTATTCGGAAACATTTCTTTGACTACCGGTAAAGCCACATTTGACGTGTGGCATGTTGCTCTTCTTCATTGTACTCCAACAGTTTGTCTATTTTCATCTATGGAGTCCTTTAGTTTAGTAAAATAATCTGTTTAAAGAATTACATAGCTTATTTGCTAAAAGGACTATATAGTAGACCATTGCATATTTTCTTGGAAAATGCTGGAATATACTTTGGTCCGAAGAATTTTATTAAGTATCATTATTATAATTATATACAGGCTGATCCATCCATAACTTTCCACCCCGAATTTTGAGCTTTGGGATAGAATAACGAAAAACGCTCGAACACGTGAAATTTTGTTCAAAGGGAAACAAATCAGGGTGTTCAAATGAGTTTGATAATACCACCCCTCTAGCCGCAACCCCTAATAGCTCTCATTTTTAAATAGGAAAAACGGGTTGAGCAGTACCTTGTTGGAAAGGCAATTCAGTTTCCTTCATGAGGGTATATTTTTTGTTCATTGCCTCATTATTATACAGAGTGTTTCAGTAGTTCATCAATAACTTTTACACATGAAATTTTTTTGAGATGGGAAAACGTTTAAACAAGTCAAATTTTATTTACAGGATATGTTAGTGTGTTGAAAATAAGTTTGATATAACCAACCCTCTAGCCGCTACGCTAACAGCAATTATTTTAGAATAGACGTAATAGATCGAGTAACTTTGTTGAAAACTACGAAAGAGGATGAAACAGTATTTTAATTCATAAATTTCGGGCCTAAGTAATGAAACTAAATGAATTCTCATTTTTAAACATCTGAATATCAACGAAATCTCTTATCGCCGTCTTTTTTTTAAATTTACCGATCATTAGGTACTCGTATTTCCAACACATGTTGAAAATGCTGAAACCGAGACAAAAACTGAAAACGCGAAAAAAATAATATATAATATTATATGTAATGTGCTTTCGTTTAAATTGAAATAATTGCTGTTAGTGTAGCGGATAGAGAGTTAGTGATATCAAACTCATTTTCGACACACTAAAATGTCCTGTAAATAAAATTTGACTTGTTTAAGCGTTTTCCCATCTCAAAGATTCAAATTCCGCATGTAAAAGTTATTGATGAAATACTAAGTCACTCTGTATAATAATTAAGCGATGAAAAAAAAATGCGCTCATGAAGGAAATTGAATTGCCTTTCCAACAAGGTGCTGCTTGACCCCTTTTCCCTACGCAAAAATGAAAGCTATTAGGGGTTGCGGCTGGAGAGGTAGTGTTGTCAATCTCATTTGAACACCCTCATTTGTACCCCTTTGAACACAATTTTACATGCCCAAGTGTTTTTTCGTTATATTCGTTATATTCGTATATTTGTTAATTTTCCCTTTTATCTTGCTATCAACTAGAGAGATAGAATAATTATTTTGTATTAAAATATGTTTGTACCTTAATGATTTGTTCGTTGTGCTTTGCTGGTTCAATCAATTTGTCTGCTCTATCTGTTAAATTAACATTAATGTTCCTCTGAAGGTTTTTGGTACGAAAAAAAAAACTCCAAACAGTTTTTTTAAATTGAAGCACATGATACATGAAATAAGAAACGCTAATGTACATGTGTAAACAAAACAATACCTACATAGAAGAATTTACTCTTTAAAATAAAATCATGAAGTACAGCTCATAGAAAACATTTGCATGAGCTGAACCACAATTTTGATTTCAATAATGTAACAATCCTTGATAAATAAACGAACTACCGAAAGCGCTTGATCAAATATATGATACATATCAAAGAAGACAAAATACCCTGTCAACTTTCAAACAGATATTGAAAATATAAGTATAACTTATACTAGCATTTGTTAAAAGAAAATCATAAATTGAGAGAATGGGATTTGCTCGTTTTTGAAAGTTATTGTTAAACAGTAGCTTGTGTCTTGTAACTAAGTACTATTATCAACGTCAAAGTACCAATCCACAGTCACAAGCCTCAATCGAATTTCTGCTTTTTCAGGAAATAAAATCCATGTTCATCGAACTTCGTAATTGTGTACATGAAATTGAGAAAATTATTTGTGTTGATATAGAATTTTACCCAGAACAAACAAACAAATGCAATGATGTAATCTAAATGTCGTCTCCATTCTCCACATCCGATTTCCTCGATGGGAAGTTGACGAAATGGTGGATGCGCGCTTGAAGAATTGTCATACTTTCGCAATGAGAAGGCAGACGAAATCATGGTTTTATTATTAAGCGGTGGAAGATACTGCGTATGTCAAAATAAATAAAAATTGAGTTTTGCTGTCACGTAATATAGGAATTTCAGAATTTGCCAATGATTTTGTACCAGAAAGATTGGAAGGAAGCATATTTTTTTTGGACTGAAATTATAATCCGTTTCTATAGATGATTGTTAACTTAAACGTCGGTTTTTATTCCTTTAAAATTAAACCAAGTTAAGAAATTAATCTTGCTTCGTGTTTTGAAACCAATAAATATATTCAGAACCGATTCCTTGACATCTTATCTGATAGGTTGAGCTCCTAATTTTGGTTCCATTTCATTTAAAAGTTTCGACCAATTACTCCGCAGAAATTTTCCAGTTATCGGATCAGCTACTGACTCTAAAATGTGGTGCAAAAACAGTCCCGTTACATCGGGAAGAGGGAAAAGACATACTACTACAAAAAATATCTCAATCGGGACTTTTGTCCTTTTATACAAGACAAATGTCCATTTTCGTTTACGAATTATTTTTAAATAACTCAAAAATTCAAAATTTTCAATATTCATGACTTATAATGAATCGGTAAAATTGCTCAAATGTTTCGGTATTATGAGTTGCACTTGCAGTGAGTTATAGATATTTAAAATTATGGATTCTATAAAATGTTAAAGAATAAGCGGAAAGAGCATTTGTTATGTATACAGTGACGAACGTTCCGATAGAAATACTTTTGGTTCCTCTACATCTCGTCTCGCTTCATAACTTCATGAGACTGTTTTTGCACCGCCATCTTAAAGTGAGCAGCTGATCTAATAATTGAGGAATTTTGGCTGAGCCTAAATTTTCCAAACTTTTGGAATGAATAAAACAAAAATTAGGAGTAGAAGATAACAAATAAGCTTTTAGAACGTATTCGTATCCACATCAGCTCTGAATATATGTATTTATTCCCAAACACCAAGCTAACAAAAAAATGAATAATTTTATTTATTATTTTTTTTATAAATCTATTATTTTTTCAAATAAATATTGAAAATTGTTTGTTTGTCCTACTTCGCTCAATTTTGAAGAAATAAAAAGGATGTTTGTAGTTGACAACCATTGATAGAAACGCAATAAAATTTGAGTTTAAAAAATAGAATTTCGTTTAAAAGTCCGAAAGCGTCAACTCCAAATCATAATTCGAATTATTCGACATCGAGCATTAGCCATCGATAAAAGTTTCCGTCAGAAAAAAACCAAAGTAGATTTGTAATAAACTTAGACGTTCGGTAACAAATCTCAATAGTGTGATTTAGGATTGTAAAGGGTAAGCGTACCAAAACGCTACACTATTGAAACAATAACGTGTATTGTTGGTTGCGTAGTATACAGGTGTTCATTGTTTCAGGTACGGTCGACTGAACGTATTACGTTGGTTGCTGTGGGAAGCTCAGTCGAGCAGCGAAATGCCGGCTCTGGATCGTACTTCCGCAAGTACTACCCTAGCGTTGCATTACGCCGCCGCTAGAGGGTGCTTAGACTGCGTTCGACTACTGGTCGACTCGACCCCTGATCTAAGGTAAGATTTTTATCTACCCCTAAGGCAAATTTGATAGAATTAATAATGGGGTCAAATTAATATCACTTCCTGATTCTAATCGCGTTTTTATAATAATTGTTACGCTCTGAATATATACGTTATTCATGCAACGTAAGAATCGTCTGCCCATTCGATGATTTATCTGATCGTTAGATAAATGTGGCATTAATTATCTCTTCGTGATGCGCATAAAAATCTTTAACGGGTAGACTACTCGGGTTTTTTTTATCCGTGTGATACATCCGCATGTATTACATGATCTTTTAGTTTCAAGACTCGCAATTTGTTTTTGCCCTTCTACTGAAAAAAAAGAATTATTTTCAAAACGAAACTCTATAATTTGTTTTGCATTGCACCTAGTTTTTTCTTTCCATCGATCGGTTTTGCAAAATAGCTGAAGTGGAATTAATTATAAACATCGTGGATAATTATTCCAAATTGTATTCGCGAGGATAATATCCGCCAGACGAGAAAGTCAATTGCGACGGCAGGTAATAATGGAAGAGGTGCAAACGCTTCTGAAAGAAAGTAGCCGATGATTTCCCATCGACCTTCTCCTCTTTGCCGTGTACTTATATAAATAAATTCAATTCTTTTCTCAATAAATGGCGATCTGATAGAACGGTGCAGTGACCGAGGGTTCAATGATTTCTTTACGTTATTTTATGGTAAAACTGCTTCTCATACATCATTTAATTATATTAGTTATTATTAAATTGGTTTTATTGTTTACCTCGACTTTTCATCAAGTGAACATATTACCCTGGGGGACGCCGATATTAATTTAAGTTTCCCATTCTATATGAATAGCAACCCTTTCTACTTGGTTAATCACATAAATTAACCTTCAACAAATTTAGGCTGAATTTCTCTTGCACTTGATACAATTTTGACAAATTAAGGTCCGAAATTGTTGTTCTCGTTATTTCTTATAAAATTATCTTAAGCTTTATGAAATACGTCAAATTTGTGAAAAAAGTTTAGAGGGCGGTTTACAAAAAAAACATCTCAAAAACTTTCAAAGACTGATGTGAGAAGATTAATAATTTGCAAATATTGTTGATGGAGCGGCTATGGCTGGATATTTTTTGAACTGTTGCAAGATAAGAGATGAAACATGAGGAATACTTTTATCAATACGTTGATGATATTTTGGCGGGATCAAAACGTGTAACCCATCGTCGTGTGGCGCTTTCAGCCTTCCTTATTCTTTTTTTAAAATGGCGACCCCTATCTTGTAATATGTGATTGGAAAAGCCATAAAAATTTGCCGTAAACCAAAGGCCTTTATCAAGATTTGGTCAAAAGATATGGCCAATAAGAGTGTCGTCGTTCACACCCATTCTCAAAAAATTCTCACTCCTGCTTAGAAACTGTCAAAAAACAAAATAGAAGTGCAAAACTTTGACCTTAATTCTTTTTAATTATTACAGGGTTTTGGATCCCTAAAAAATTCCGGTTTTTCTAGTTTCAAATGACCATCGTGGTCATTTGCGTTACGGCTTTGCACAAAATGAAAATTTAAATGTAAACTTTTGTTCATCTAGCATATTCTAAGATAATGCTTTGATTTAGAAACATATTAATTTTTTATTAAGTCTCTTGAAGAATGGGTTTGTATTCCAATTTGATTGGCTTTAACTCTTGAAGAAATTTAGAAACATACCTCCATATTGCAGCATCTTCTCTGTTTGTTTACTCCATCTCCGATGATGTATCGCAAGATACATTCGAAAATGGGTCTGAAAGAGTCAAAACAAATTCTTGATTGGCCATGACTCTTGAGCAAACTCAGATAAAGACCTATCGTTGAAGGAAAGTTCCGTCTTTTTTCCAATGAAACTAAAATTTGTAGGTATTGTAAATAAATATTGACATTTGATTAAAAAATTTCAAAGATCCAGAGCCGTTATTCAATTTTTCTTTTATTCCGCGTTGCCTGTATTGAAATGAATCCTCTAGATGTTTGTAGAATGAAATAGAATATTTACCGAAAAAGTTAATTCCTATCATTCAAATAATCCCTAATAATCAAATGTCTTAAGCTTTTGCGGCCGTTATTCATACCGTCTATAACAGTGTTTTGTAGCTGGTGTCTTTGTTTGTTGGAATAACGTTCTAACGTTTCGTATGACAAAGAGTGCAAGCCATCTTCAGAGGTCTTCTCTGTGTGAGTGACGGTCATTGCAATCAATTGAAATAATCTTTGAAGCATTTCCAAACTTACAACTGTATATGTAAAATCATTTCTACTATTCGCAAAATAAAGTATATACTAGGACAAAGAAAATTATATAAAATTATGTTATTAGGTTGATAACCCATTCAATTGAAGTCCGGAAAATTTGGGGTGACCAATAAGCAAAAAATCTATCATTACATCCTAAACAACCTCATCTAACACAACTTCACTTACCCTAACAATATACATATAGGTACACTACATGGACGTAAATAGTCCCCCCCCTCTAAATTGGAAACGGTTTGAGATATAAATTTGAAATTTGGAGGGTCAAAAGAAACCATAAATCACTGCAATTTGATCTAAAACCGACAGCCTAATGTTGCAAAATGGCGGCGGGACGCCAAATGAAAAAAAAAGTTAAATACAAAGGGGGGTTTCCCCTCTAACTTAGACCTCGAGTATGAAATTGTTACTGTCAAAAATTTAAAATTGACATCTAAAACCGTTTCCAATTTAGAGGGGGGGGGGGACTATTTACGTCCGCACTATAATTTATTTCTTAATGGATTCTACCTATTCACAGATTGAAATTACAAAAATTACAATAAGTTGTTGAAGTTACTTAAACGACAAGTTCACGGTCGATTTCAGATCATCGTACTCTCAAACGGGAAATCGAAGAGCGAAAACGGCATTTCTATCGTAACCAATCGATCCAGAAAACGTCGATTTCCAAGTATCTCGTACTGGATCGTCGCCGTCCGATAAATAAGAAACGGCCGTTCTAAATGGATTGAGTAAATAAAACGCAACGTAACATTCATTATCGTGTTTATCACGCATTCGAAACTATATAAATGAACTTTGCTTAATTAGGCAAAACCAGACAGTCAGTGATGTTCGACAAACTCATAACTCCATAGTCTGATTAACTCCCAAGCCCGTTAATTATTCCTTTAATGGTGTGATATTAATTGATATCTATTGGGGATTTCTTCTTGCATACTGCAGGGGCGTGGATTGAAGTTCTTACAACATTTTGTTACGCGATTTCGAGCCGTTTCCCCATAGAGAAAAGTGAGAGAAAATCTCTTGTAATATAAGTAATATCGATATTCGCTTTCTTATCGAATTTCAGAATTAATCAACTTTGTCTTTCATCAAATCCTCAAAGGGTTTACAACCTGAAATTTGAGATGTAATATATCCTAGAAAAATGTAGGATATCTTCGTCCAGTAGATCGAACCCGAATATTAAACCTTTTCTGTAGTAAGGAACGTGAAATATCTGTTAACTACAATTCTTTAAACTCTGAATATTTTTTGTATGATTCAGAATTGTAATTCTGATCAAAGCGGCAATCAGGATTGTGAATGAAGATGAATAACACAAATTTATTTCTTTTCATTCATTTCAAGAAGGAAATAAATTGTTTCATTCTCATATTTACCGAACATTTGAAAAGACTCAATTGATTCTTCATTTAAAGAAAGTGACCCAATTTCAAAAGTTATTTCCGTCATAGAAAACAAACTGTTCCTTAATGATTATTGAAAAAAAATTTTAGTAAGAACCGTACACTTAGTATTCAATTGTAAAGTGTATTTGTCACTGCAAAGTCTTTTATTTAAGTATTGTTTCGTTTATCCAATATATTTCTCTGGATAATTCCTATAAGAGAAAACGTGAAACTCAAAAACTATTGATAACTAAAAAACTTAATGAAAACAAGGAAACTGAACATTATGACTCTATATATCGATTCTATGAATTTTTCTCAAAACATAGAAGGAATGTTTGCTCTTCGTTTGTAACTCCAATTGAGGAGTATTTAAGTATCTGAATTATCATTATAATTATTATTAGTATTATTATTATCATTATTAGTAACATAATATATCGTAAATATGATTGAAATGAATTTATACAATCAACATACTCTTCTAACTATGGCAAATGACAATCAAAGAATCAAACGTCCTTATGTACAACTATGCTGTGATCAACTACAGGTAAAATGAGACAAGACCCAAAATGGATTTGAAATTAATGGTTATATTCCAAAATTTCTTGGAAAATTTAAGGCTAACAGAGAAAATAGAGCGGAGCTCTATTTTTGCCTTAGCAATAATTCTCACGAATTTTATATAGCAGCCCCCCCATTACTGGAGGGATACTTTGTATGTTATAAACGTTTTTTCAGATCAGATGAATGAATACTCGATAATACTTTAACCACTTCAAACAATATTAGCAACGTTTGATTCAAAAATGAAACCACAGAATACATTTCTCATCTGTGGTGATATCTTAAAATCCAATTTGTCTATGACACCAAATTAAACTAACCTGAACGAAGTAGTTCAAATCAGCTCTTTTCTTTAATGTCATATGTATATGAACTGAATTTCTCATCTATGTCTGGTCTTGATGTTGTTCTACTCAGGATATCTTTGATTATAAAGATGGTACTCCGCGTCACAGGAAAACCTAATCTAATTTATTCATGAATCAAGGAATTGAAAAATTGCCGAATTGAATCAAGTCATGCTTTTCGTTATTGGTACGATATGCTCTTTCAAGTTCTGGTACCTCATCTGAGTCATTAATATTTAATGAGATATATGAACTAAACTTCTCATCTATTTCTATCAACTCGGCATAGGTTTCATTTCGATGTCATCACTTTACTGCACGGATCAAACCGTTTTTACCGTGCGGGCACAGTTGCATGCAATTGTTAACTTTCTACAATAGGTAAGCATGCCGATATGTTGGATCAAGGAAAAAAAAAACGAGGAATTCCAACTCATTTCAATCTAAACCCAGTCTTTTCCTTAACCTTTCAATTCCTCCGTTTCTGTCAAATTTATTCTATTCTGAAACTTTTGAATTCTTGTTGCGAAATTTTCAAATTCCATGATGTTCCAGAAATTGTTTGATTCTTGGAATAGTTTGCCTAAACGTTTGAATGATTATATAACCATGTTTTGCGAAATTTCATCCAAGTTTTCGAATTGTTTTGAACTATCTTCCTAAAAGCCTCACGCTGTGGTGTCCTTATATTTGTGACCTCTCAAATTTTCAATCAATCTCTCAATCAATTTTCAAGATTTCCAACTTTCTTTCTTCGAACAAAAAGAAATCTCTTTCAGATCTTCAAATAACTCCCCAATTTTCTCCCAATTTCGTTCACTTATTTGACAAATGTTTTACGAAAATTGGAACTATTCAAATCCTTTCAAAACATACATATCATGTTGAATTTTGAAATTCACAAGTTCTTCCATATTTCATCCAAACATTTAGAAATTTTTTCCACATTTCTAAGGAGTATTCAAAATTTTCCATTAAATTCCCTGTAAGCTTCAAATAATTGGCGTGGTATCACTTTACTTTCGATCCCTGGCAAGGTTTTTTGTACAATCCTTCTTCGGCGACTACAAAATGCGGTAGATGAAAACCTACGCCAAGAACAAGCTGGATTTCAACAGAAGCTGTGGATTCTATTTGTAGATTTTTTCAAGGCGTTTGATAGTATACATCGTGAATCGTTATGGAAAATTGGAAGGACTTACGGAATATCGAAGAAATTCATTGATATCTTCAGAAATCTTTATCAAGGTTCAAGTTGTTGTGTTCGGACAGAGGAAGGGATAACAGAATTCTTCAACGTTAACAGCGGTATTCGACAAGGTTGCATCATCTCTCCTTTTTTATTTCTATTGGTAATTGACTTTGTTATGAAGAAATCGATGGATACGATTAATTATGGAATTACTTGGACAAATTCAAGATGACTGAAGGATCTCGATTTTAGGGATGATATAGCCATGCTGGCGAACTCTCAATCAGAGTTAAAGGTATTCACATCAAATCTAATAGATATGGCGATGAAAGTTGGTCTCAGAATAAACGTTCAAAAGACTAAAGCGATGCGCATAGGAGATATTGATCCGACACATTTCTCGATTGTAATTGACCATCAGACAGTGGATGAGGTAACGAGGTTTACATATTTAGGTAGTGATTCAGTTATTAATGGTGATGCGGAAATCGAAGTTAGAAGGCGAATTGGATTGGCATACGGCATATTTCAACGTTTATCTCCAATTTGGAGATTAAATTCGATCAACAACAGATTAAAGATCCGCTTGTTCGAGACGATCATAATACCAACAGCAATCTACGCAGCAGAAACGTGGAAATCAACCAAAGCTGTTATACACCGTCTGAATGTATTCCAACAACGTTGCTTACGTCGAATTCTTAAAATTTCATTTCATGATCGAAAAACTAATGCTTGGGTCCTGAAAGAAACATCATGTCGTCTATTGTCCGATATCGTAGCAGAACGACGTTTTCGCTTCGCGGGCCATATTTTGTGCTTACCAACTGATCGCCCTGCTCGGATTGCGATGAAATGGTTACCTGACCAAGGAAGACGTAGACGTGGAAGACCGCGCATAACGGGGAGAAGAACTTGGGAGAAGGATTTGAAAGAAATGGAACTGGGCGTGAATTTAATAGACGAGATTGCCACCGATCGTAATAAATGGAAAACACCGTCCTATGCGCCGAACGGCGTGGAAGGAACTAAGAAGAAGAAGAAGAAGCTTCAAGTAATTGCTGACTCTTCTTGAATCTTTTTAATTCACAAACCTATCTCCACCGCCCCAATTTCTAAACATTCACAAAAATTGCTTAAAGTTTTGAATTCGAATTTCCAAATTTACGAATTTTTGAACTTTCTAAGAAGTTTTGATTGTTAGCACGCTTTTTTAGTCACTATTGTTCAACGAAACACTACCGTTCTCTGAGTAACCGCGATTCTTTTGGTGTAAAGGCCTACGTTTGTTAGATGTTTCTCCTAACGTTGCACTAGCAGGCGTGGCTAGCATCTTCAGGGGTGTTTATAGATGATAAATTTAAAATTTTCGAGATATCAACCAAATGTTTTTTGCAACTGTACGTTTTAAGAAATTGATGAAAATTTTCTGGTGTTCTGCAATTTATCTTTAAAGTTTCCCAAATGTAGAAAAGATTTCTTGAATTCCTCTGAAAACCAAACATTTGACAGAATTTCAGAAAATTTGTCATGAATGTGGAAGTTCCTGTGAAAATTTCTGTACAATTTCCATTATAACTTTTTGTAATATTTTCCGATGGTTCAAAGATTTATTCTCAGTTTTCTACAATAATGAAAAGAACTTTACGGCAATTGAATAATCTCTAGTTTCCTTGAAAAATTTTGAAACTTCGATTTCTTTCAAACATTTCAGAAATTATAGAAAATGTTGAAGGACGTATACAGGAAGTTTGTATATACATTAAAGTAATTGACGGCGTTATTCAAAAACCTAACAATTTTGTACGATAGGAAAAAAATCCAAGATGAACATCGCGTAAGTTTCAAGATGAATGGTTTCAAAAAATCATGAAAATATTTCGGTTGTTTGAAGAAAATAAGATAGATGTTGTTAATCTTGAAATCTGAAGAAAATATCGGATTATGGAATATTGGAGATATAGAACAAATTCAAATACGTAAAAGAAAAAAGTGAAAAGCTCGAAAAGAATTTCAGGTATTGAGAACTCGGATGGACTTCCGTATAACGTCCATTAACAGTAAGATGTGAAATTTACTGAGGATGTTCGTCAAGGCGTAAGATGACATTAAAAAATTAGTGGAATGTTGCATCTGCGCAGAATTTTTTTTTACATAGCCCATTAGGGATGAACTTCCGAATAACGTCCATTAACAGAAAGGTATGAAACTTACTCAGTATGTTCCTTAAGGCATAAGACGACCAAAAAATAAATGGAAAGTTGCATGTGCAGAATTTTTAAAAAATTGGAACTAGTGGAGTGTACGGGCCGCTCTCAAGTCAACCATTTTTTTTTTTTTTTAACGGAGGGAAAATGCATTACGCACTCACTCCCCGGGAATTGTGAGTCATCCGGGAAAGTGTGGGACTCCCTGGAAGACGACCATCCCCCACCCCCATCCAGGATATTACTCCTGAATGGGCGCAGGGCAAACCCGTCAACCAGGTTTACCCACTAAAAACCCTCCGTGACCCCGCTTCCATTCAACCAGATGTTCGGTCTCCTGGAAGCAGGGCCATCCTGTGCATTTGGGGAGTGCCTTGCCGACCTTAATGAGGCCTTATCATAAGGCACCCCCATGCACCTCCACCTGTTCACGTTAGCCACCATCTCCTCCCCTCACCAACTGAGAGACTCCACCCACACTATTCTTCTTCCGGACCTTCGGAGTCACAAAGCCCTCCTCGTCCACACACCCTTGATCACCCCCCGTACCCTGACTTTCCTCCAAGACTACCCGTCCCTCGTAGGACAGCGCCGTTGGTCCCGACTCCATCGCGCCTTTGCGCTGCATAGCTTTACTCCGCCTGGTACCGACTGCCTCCTCCTCCCTGAGCACATCTAGCCGACTCTTAAAAATGGGACATCCTCCCGATCCTGCAGAGTGCCCTTTTTTATCGCAAAGTGGGCAACATCTTTCTGCACTGCACTTTTGCTGAGTGTGCCCCTTCTCACCGCACCTGAAGCAGAGATCCTTCTTATCTGCCCTCTTACAGTCGCCAACCAAATGGTCATATCCCCAGCATCTAACACACCTCCTCACCTCAATCCGTCTCACCACAATTTCTCCTACAACCCCTACTCTCAAAACATGTAACCTCAACAGCCTCTCTGCCGCCTCCCTGCGCAAACTTACCGTAACCACTCTCATGTTTCTTGCCATAGGGCACATTTCTCCTATTCTTACCCGTTCCATGCTTTCCTGCCCTATCGCCGCTTCCAACGCCCGCGAAACCTCTTCCCTGGTAGTCAGTGCACCCAGTTCCTTTATATACACCGCCTTCATCCTACCAACCCCGGCCGTCCTCTAGTGTGAACCTAATCTAGCCTAGCCTAACCTAACCGGATCTTACCTAACCTCACCTAACGTAACCTGATCTTACGTAACCAAAGGTAAACCAACCTAAACTATAAAATTAGCAATATTATAATTATTGTCGAATTTTTATTGAATGAATGAAAACAAAGAATATTTATTCATTGCTTGTCCCGGAATAACCCGGATATAGCTCTTTAATGCTATTTAATAGTGCTTCAAACGACCAGGGCAACAAAGTAAACACTACCTTATAAAAACGTAAATATGCGCAAAAAATGAGTTGCGCCACTGATCTTAGTTTTGTGCGAAAAATAAATAAGTTAAATTTCGAACCTGTATCTTGATGGACGTTTTTCGGAAGTCCAACCGAGAACTCAAAAATTTCGAGTAGAGAGTGAAGTTAGAAAAATTTGAAGACAAAGTTTCATTTTGCAATTTTTTTTTGGCAATAACTTTCTCTTTCTCGTAATCTTAAAACTCTCGTCACCAGAAACGTTTGACATTTTCGCGTATATTGAAAAATTAAACATCTGGATCTCTAATTGCCACAAACAGGCGAAAAACTTTCGGGATGCCTTCTAAAGATTCACAAAAATTGTTTCGAAATTTGCAAACGAATTTTGGAACTGTAGAAAAAGTAATCCAAATTCGGAGAAATAGGTTCGAACATTTTTTCAAGTTCCGGGATGATCTTCGCCTGTTAGAATGAATTAAATTCTCTATAAAGATCTAATCGCATTTTGCAATTTTTCGAAATTTTCCACTTAACGTATGTGAAAAAAATTCCCTCAAAGAATTGTTGAAAAAAAAGCCGGGGGAAGTTTCTTGAGAACTATCATGTCCTAAGTATATGGACATTGAGTATGCAATCAAAAAAAGAATGAATATTTTTTTAACAATAACAATAAAATTAGTAATGTAAAAGTCAAAGTAATACGAATTAAAGTGCTGAATGGAGATATTATTGGAAAAAAAGATTATTACCAAAATATTTCAAGAAATGCATCAGCAAATGCAATAATTCCGTAGTTTTCCTTTTTAAAGTTCTATTGTTCCGGTCAGTTACCAAATACTCTTAAATACCGATTAAAATAATTGCAACAATTCCCATCTGGGTGGTAATTATCAAAACGAATCCATAGATCGACTAGGAAATGGATTGGAACGTTTCGAAACGGTCGATTTCAAGGAAAAAAAAGTTCACAAACGATAAAGCAAGTACCATCTCGAAACGTATGATATCAAGGTCCCCACTTGTGAGTACTTTCTTCAACGCTGCACCATAACCATACTCCACCGGATAGTACCGTAGTAACTGTCTGGACAACTACATCCCAGTTGCACTAGTAAACAATCGAGTAACATGTGAGCGCGATTAAATAACCGTCAGAGACAGTCGGATTCAGATGCAACTTTGGTGCGTTATTTTTTTTGTGCTTCTCGTTAAGTTCTGAATGTGAAGCTGCTTCTGGCCCTTGTCGTCGTGTTTAGGGTGAATGTTCAAAATGGCGAATATCTTCTTCAGATCCAGTTCCACTTCCAGGAAGAAACACAGGAATTCTGGATCGAGGATTATAAGGTATAGGGGAGTGATCAGAAAAGTGGAATGAATTTTTGTGTATAAAGGGAGCAATGAATCGTACAACTAGTGCGCTAATTAAAAAAAACTAATTAATTAATAAAAATCGCGAAATCGGTTCTATACGCGCTATTAAATTTTATATTATGTTAGTTTCGAACTTTCGTATTTTTCTACAGCATGAGAGAAGATGAGGACTGCATTTCATTGCGAACTGATAGTACCATTTTATTAACCATATGCTGTAGACGATACTAACTGGATGTTCCATTAGATCACACTTTTTGCAATGATGAACGTTACGGCTTGCTTTTAGTCTGAAAAGAATAATTAAATCATGTCACTTTTTATTTCCTGATTTACAGTTGGGGCGTTTGAACAATTTGTCACAATTGTTGCAACAACCGTTGTGGAAAATGATACACTTGACGTTTTCTTGAACAAACACTTTATTAAAACGTATATAACGGAAGCAATTTATCTCTTTTGTCTTGGGCAAGGCTTAAGACATATTCGCAAACGCCGACGCTGATTGATATAATTAAAGTTTCGCAATTATTTCATATATCGGAACAAGAAAAATTGAAAGGTATTTAATACGAAATCACATATCCGGTTCGAAATGACACCGGAGGAAACACACGAATATTTTCGTTTTAATTCACGGGTACTACTATGACTGACGGCTAACTAAGAAAGCGTAAAGTCGAACGGCGCGAAATAAATCGAGAACACTTATGTGTAAATTTGATACTTTCTACTAAAATTAGAATCGAAAATAATTCAAGGAATAATTAGAAGCCATTCATAAAGATGTTACTTTCACTATGAGCGGACTTCAATTCGGCTCGCACGTTCTCACATTTTACGTCACATCTAACTATGGAAGAAAAATAATCATTGGCGACCAAATATAAGGAAAGAAAAACTATTGCAATAAAGGTAGTATTTATTTTTATTTCATAATGATAATAATAAATGACTTTATTTAAGAAAAAAGGAAACATCACGCTTCACAATGGAATCAAACACGGGTCGTAGTCTAGCTAAGCTACTCTACTTAACCCCGCTACCAAAGATTAACAAGCTCTAATAATTATAAATTTACAAAATGTAGCTAAATCTAAATAGAAATTACTACCTGTCTATTATATATTTTACAATAATCTAACTTAAATATTATTGAGAAAAAATCTTTCACATTATGTATAGCTATGATTGAAACAATAAAAAAGAAAAAACAATCTAAGTTTGTTCAACCAAAAGATGATTCTTTTCATTTACACGGAACTTCTCTACCGAGAGCCTCTTCACAACTTTTTCAACTCTGTTATATATTCTTACTGCCTTGTACGTAAATGACTTATGAAATACTATAAGGCTGTATCTTGGAAGCGCCAGAAAATGAGTCGACCTAATATGTATAATACGCATATCGCCTCGGAATATAAGCTTTTCATAGAGGTAAGAAGGACTTCCACATTTAAGTGTTTAGTGCACCATTGTAGCCAACTGTTACTCAAAGGGGTACTCGGTTTTTAGCCAGTGTAAGTCCTTGATGTTAGAACTAATTCTCTCGTATCTTCTAATTCGAAACACTTATCTACAACAACTATTCTGCAAACGATCCTCACTGACTCGATCAAGACAAGGGTAGACCACTAAAACGCCGTAGGTCATCTTTGGCATTAGAAGACTTTCAATTAGCTTTTTTCGAACTTTGAAGTTTAATAAATTTATATTCTTATCAATAGATTTCATAGTAAGAAAACTTTTTTATGAGAGAAGAAATATAAACCTCAAAGCGCAGTCTAGCACCAACATCCACACCCAGGATCCTCAATCAGTCTTTAATCGGAAGTTTACATCCTTCATTGCAACATTCAGATTCCCAATCACGGTATTTCTACCAAATATACGTAAAAGATTGCACTTAGCCGGATTAAGCTTCAAGCCATGCTCAACCAAAAATTTCAGAATACTAGCGAGGTCAGAATTTATTTGTTTAGAAGCAGTTAGTAAATTACTAGGCTTAAAGGGGTAAAGGGGTAAGCTGAATATCATCAGCAAACGAAAGAAATCTGCAAAAATTTACTGATTTAAATATATCGAACAAATATAGTAAAAACAACAGAGGTCCCGGGATCGACCCCTGAGGCACTCCGGAGGTTATTGAAACGCATTGTGAAGAGGTGCCCTCCAACTTCACCATTTGCTGAAGATTCTCCAAGTATGACAAAACACCGGAAAAAATTTCATCGAAACCCAAGAAATGCAATTTAGCACAAAGCAAAGCGTAATCCAAGCTGTCAAGGTTCATAGTATATTAATAGTACGTGTTGCAAATTTAATTTAATTGGGCATCCGTCTGTATCTTTACATCGTTTTTGAGAGAATTTTCGTTAGAAAACCTGGAAATCGATTAAGCTGTTTGTAAAACAACACTAATTATTCAATCTTTAAGTAGTATGCAACCAACACTAAGCCATAAAGCCAGGGATGTGCTTCGATTGTAGCATACGGAACCAGAGAGTTTTACGTTTCGAGAGAGATAATTATAATTTGGATATAAAACTCATTGTCTTTTTTGTCCCGGCGACATCTGTCGGAGTTCGAAACGCACTCAAAAACGTAACCAGAATGAATTCGCTTTTCATCCAAATCTCAACGCAGGTCAAATCCGTTCATTTTGTCAATACGTGGGTCTCTTGTTCTGACCTTATAGCCAGACGGACATGATATCAAAGTCCGATCTTTTTAGGTGACCCAAATCGTGCTTCATGTCTGAAAAATATTAAGTTACCATTACAGAAATGAAGGCCCACATTTAGACACGTCACTCACCCTACACTCAATCTACGCTCAAATCGTCACTCGCCAAAGGGTGAGTGACGCTCACCCTCAATTTCAGTATTCATAAACAGTTCAGAATGAGTGACTCGAGTGAGTGGAGATTGTAGTGCACTGTATTATGTCACAAACTGGCAACATAGCAAGAAAAGAATAACTTTGGTGTATTTGATCTACAATTGACATTAAAATTCTCGATTTTCATCGCGCTCTATGACTAGGACATAGAATGTCTTCGACCTCTTTTCTTTCGCAGTTTAAGTTGACAGTTCGTTTTAAATATGAGCGAAAATAAAATACATCTGGGAATTGTGGTACATATTTCATAAAATTTATTTGGAGTCATATTTCGATTATTTTCTGATTCGGGAAATTTAACATAACTAAACGGATGTCTCGAAATTAGTTGGGACACCTCGTCCACAATTCGACAGGCTGACGACTGGCTTATTGCCAAAAGATCTCCCTAAATTCTCTATAAAGAAAGAATACATTGATGCTACATTATCTGAGGTTTTCAATACAATATTATACCTGGTAACTTTCAGTGGCATTAAACCTCAAAGCAGTACACATTTTTATCAGAGGTGGAATTGGTAATCCGCGATTTGTGTCCGTGGTGATAACTGGAATCACCAATGACAATAGAACGTTTTGAATGTTCTCCATACAGAAACGATATCTCTGATATAATTCGTTATTTGTATATACTACTAGAGGGTTCTGGTAATCACGAAGTACTCGCCCAAATTGAATACCATTTTGCATTATACATGAGAGGAAATAATGAAAATAGTTATTCATTAAGGGGCCGTTCAAATATTACGTAACGTATTTTGGGGAAAGGGGGTCTTGTAAAACGTTATGATACGTTATAAGGGCGGTAGAGGGGTTTAAAGAGTCCGTTACGTAACATTTTATTCTTTATTCAAGAAATGCAAAAACCAGACAGGAATTTTGTCAACCCGGCAACCTTCTTTGTTGTTTTTGTATATCGGACATCTATTTTATACATTTTTTGTGATATCAGTTTTTGTAATTTATTAAGGTATGTGTTTAAACGGCGCGAGATAGTATGAGGCCCAAACAATCCCATTTAGAGTACGCATTCACAAAAATGTACTAGCTGTTACGTTACTTAGGGGGGAGGTGGGGTTGAAAATCGTCGAAAACTGCGTTGCGTAATTTTTGAACGGCCCCTAATCATTTCCTATCACTTTGTAATAGGCAAATAGGCGACATCGTCTTCCACATACCGGATAAACTCATAAAAATCGTTCATTACAAATATTTTCGAATTGATATTAACAAAGAAACACGTCTTGCGGGTAATAGTACCTTGTCAAAAATAGCGAAATATGAGGTTATAATACCAACCTCAATTTATCTAGAGATCATCGAACCTCCCTCAATATATACTTAAATCGCAACTTGATTTGTAGTGTCGATTGCAGTATCTTACGTCTCTGAATTTCAAATTGAGCATGAGTGTAGCTTTAGTTTATATTGAGTGTAGATTTGAGTTTGAGACGTCTCTGAATTTGGCTCTAAATGTGACAAAGTGTGGAATTCCAATTGCGCCAATTCGAAAGATTTGTGAGACTATTAGTTAGTACTTGTGGTCGTAGCTCCTTAAAAGATCTTCATTCTCAACATTGGCCAATGGTTGGCTTGAGAAGTGGATGGTTTCGAGACTTTACCCCATCAGCAGGAAATGGGCTGGTGGTTCCATTTTTTTTCAAATGGTGTAAAAAGGAGGAACTTTCTGCGAGGTTTTTGTCCTGATTGGATCAAGAACGAGAATTATAGCCAATCGAAGGTTCTTTTTGACCAATTCAGTTCAATTTTCAAAAGGTTTTGCTGCCATAAAAACTCTGGAAAACAAGTATTAAGGTAGCAAAACGTTGACCATTTAGTATATTTCAAGATAAAAACTGCAGAGTTCATACTTACTGATAGCAGGGTTTCGGTTTCTTGAAGAAGTTCTTCGCAGATTGGTTAAAAACCGAAAAATTCATTGTGTCAAAATTCGTTCATTGAGCGAAATTCTGTATAATTATTTGAAGTCGTAGCATAGAAATTTAGTTTTTGTTTTCCGAGTGGAGTTGTAATCCTTCTTGATTGGCCAAAGCTCTTGAACAAATTTGGATGAAACCTCCGGTTGGCTGAAAATGTCTTCTTTTTCCACGACCTTCCTAATGATGGATCAGAAGAACGATTTCGTGAAAACGAACCTGAGCGGTACTTTTTTAGTTTACTGAAACCCTCCTATCAGTAAGTTCGAAGTGAGAACTATAGTTTCTATCTTAGAATGCGTTTTGCGTCCTCATTTGTTTTCACAGTTTCTAAGTGGAAGTGAGGATTTTGTGAGAATGGGTACAAACGGGTCGAAGCGAATTTCTGATTGGTCGCACGTTTCGAATCTCCAGTTTCTAGAAAATTTCTTCTTTTTTATGAATTTCTCAATTATATATTACAAGATGGGGTAGCTAATTTAAAAAAAAAACTATAAGGGGCGTCACAAATTTTCACCCCTCCCCGTATTTTGAAAAGCATTACCAAGGTTTTATTTCTCCATTTGCAACAAACTGTTCAAAGAATATCTAATCGTATTCGGACTTTTGCGACGACTTGTATAAGAATTAAACGTTATATGCTAAATATTCTTACTATAGAGTGAACTCAGAAATTTTAAGAAAAAGAAGCTTCAAAAAACATATTCTCATTGTTATTTAGATACCAAAGTCTCTGAGATCCGCCCATTCATTTCGGCACAACCTCCAAGAAACTATTTCTAGCAATAAAAAAAACCCAATTTTTAATTTGAATATTCTAAAACTTGTACAAAATAATAAGTAAGTTTTTTTGATACATTTCACGATTTGGGCTTAATACATAAAACTAAATAAAACTTCATACAATTCTACCAAAGAATGAATTCATAAAAGCTACTAAATTTTGTTTAGATTCCACATATTTCACTTTCAAAAATACCTTTTATTCTCAAACATTTGGAACACCTATTGGATCTTCAATTTCTAGTACCATGGCCAATCTTGTTTTAGGAGAAATAGAAAACAAAATTCTACCAGCACTAAATCATAAACCATCGTTTTTCAAACTTTATGTCGATGATTGTCTTCTATTTATTCACAAAGATAAAGTAAATGAATTATTAGAGAAATGCAATAATATAAATAATCGATTAAAATTCACAATATAATATGAAAATAATAAAACTATCAATTTTTTAGACATGACTATAAATTATTATGAGAATGGAAATATTAACACCAATTGGTATCAAAAACCGACAACGTCAGAGAGGGATCTCCACTTTAACTCAGATGTTCCAACTTTATACAAAAAAAGTGTTATAAATAAAGCCCGGACTTTAGGCACTATAAATTCGTTAAAAAAAGGCAGTGAAAAGACAATAAAAATACTCAAAATAGGCACTTAAAATAGGCATTTATTATATACTGATAGATAAAAACAGATAAGATAAAACAAAAAAACATTCGATGTGAATACTTATTCTTTATTAAACATAACTACCAATAGTTTTCTCAAATTTTCAAATTTTATACTTTGTCGTCTATCTGATAAAATATGTTTATACAACGAAAAAGATGAAAAATCCTCTGAAAAGTAAGTCACGGCGGGACCGGGAATCGAACCCGGACCTCCACTCGTTAATTAACGAGTAAGCCGACAAAAATTGAAAAATAAGTCATAGTCGGGGTAGCTTAGTGGAAGAGCAACAGCGCGTAAAGCTGGAGGTCCGGGTTCGATTCCCGGTCCCGCCGTGACTTACTTTTCAGAGGATTTTTCAAAATTACACCCTATCACCGGGTTGGTGAGAATAACACCTTTGAGATCAATTCACGATTAGCGTTGGATTACGCTGAGCCGGCGTTCAGTTAAATTGATTCTCTTGTGTGGCTTCTGCGATGAAGTCCCAAGATTATCAGAATTAACGAGTAAGCCGACAAAAATTGAAAAATAAGTCATAGTCGGGGTAGCTTAGTGGAAGAGCAACAGCGCGTAATGCTGGAGGTCCGGGTTCGATTCCCGGTCCCGCCGTGACTTACTTTTCAGAGGATTTTTCAAAATTACACCCTATCACCGGGTTGGTGAGAATAACACCTTTGAGATCAATTCACGATTAGCGTTGGATTACGCTGAGCCGGCGTTCAGTTAAATTGATTCTCTTGTGTGGCTTCTGCGATGAAGTCCCAAGATTATCAGAATTAACGAGTAAGCCGACAAAAATTGAAAAATAAGTCATAGTCGGGGTAGCTTAGTGGAAGAGCAACAGCGCGTAAAGCTGGAGGTCCGGGTTCGATTCCCGGTCCCGCCGTGACTTACTTTTCAGAGGATTTTTCAAAATTACACCCTATCACCGGGTTGGTGAGAATAACACCTTTGAGAACGAAAAAGATCTCTCCACATCAACAGATGTCAAAGGTGCTTACATAAATGAGGATATTTCGGTAGGGTTCAAGAAATTAGTGACCCCATCTCCTAATAAAATCGAATTTATTTCGCGCAGCTTGACCAAACCACTATTGTTCTGCAACACTTTTTCACATTTTTCTTTCATGAACTCTCCTTTTAATCCAGGCGCAGAATTGATTCTTCCAATTGTTTCATCCATAATGTTCAATTGCTCTTGTAATTTTAAATTCCTCTCTTCTAGTTTTTGTATTGATGTTGGAATTGAATGAAAATGTTTAAGTATGTATGCTAAATCAGACTGGATATTCTTTTTGGACAAAACATCTTTACATATTTTTATTGAAGCTGCATCATTTTCGAGGTGATCCACTATTTCTACAATTTTCTCTAAATGGGTTGCGTAATAAATGGCAGCCGATATCCATGTACCCCATCTCGTTATTGTAGGTTGAGGTGGTAATGGCAGATCTGGTGCAAGTTCTTTGAAAATTTGCACCCTCGATGGAGCTTTTAAAAAAACTTTCTTAACGTTTGATATTAACAGATCGACATCGTGAAATAAACTTCGCGCTTCTTCAGCAACTCTATGCAATGCATGAGCTATACACGTCACATGAACCATTTTTGGAAATAGAACTTGCAGAACTTTTCCAGCTGCTTTCATGTATGGAGCGGCATCAGAAACAAATAGCAACACTTTGTCATGTTTCACTCCATCTGGCCACAATAATGAGAGCGCACTGGTAAATAATTGGGCTATTGTCGAATTATTGGCTGATTCGAGTACTTCACTTGTTAATAAATACGTGTTAGAGTCCTGGTGAGTTCATTGTAGAGTTCCAATAATTACGTTGGCTACGTAGCGGCCAAGAGCATCGGTTGTTTCGTCAATGGACACCCACAAATTTTTACCTTCCGTTTCTTTTCTAATTTTGTTCATCTTTTCCTGGAACACTACATCAATATAATTTTTCCGGAGGGTGGACTCACTTGGCACGTGTTCTTTGGTGTACTTTTCAAGGAATGCTTTTAGAGAAGGATTTTCCAATTTCCAAAGAGGAATGTTCGCATCCATCAGTGCTTTACATAAATCCAAAGAGAATTGGGATTGTCGATTGGATATAACGCCGAAATTCGGAAGCAGACACGTTTTTTTACTATCGCAATTTTTCGAAGCAGCATTTTTATGTTTCACTGTTGAAAGGTGCTGGGATACAAAATACTTCTTCTCAAAATTCACATTACAGTCACATATTTTGCAAAATAACACAGAACCGTCACTACTGAAAACGTCTTTACCGAATTCAAGTATTAATTTATTCAATTTTGTTTGCTCGGATGCTCTGACTTTAGGCATATTGGCTGGCGATAAGTTGAACCGAATTATAAAATTTTAAATATTGAAAAAAACGATCAAAAACGCAACGTCATTTAAATGCGTGTAAAATCCGACAAAACACCAATGCTTTAAATTCATGAACAGATTTGAACTTTTTAAATGTTTTTCAAAATCTCATTTGAAACTAATATATTATATATATTTTTTTGCACCTCACCAAATTATAAAACTTGTTGATTTATTTCATTGTTCATATCAAATATGATAATTAAGATCTTATCAAACTTTTTCCTAGTAACTATCATGTCATAATGTAGGTACTTAGTAACTGTCACATAATATTTTTGAAATTTATCTGATCATAGCAAATGCCGAAACGCGTTATAAATAGAATTATATGATTATTTTCAACATATTTTTAAATTGACCCATACCCAGAAAATATTTTCATAGAAATATGTATATTAATAAATTCAAATGGTACTATTGTTAATGATATGAAAAAAATTCAGATAATGGCTCTTCTTGGGGAAACGTGCCCGTGATAGATACTGCATTTCGTCTCTGTATAGCTATGCTAATACGTTGAGAAAGAAAAGCGTTAGAACGCGGCTCTGAGTTTTGTTGCGTTATGAGCTTTCCAATGTTCTTGACAAATTCAATAGTGTCTTTACATCAAGGTCCTAGTATTTCCAGTGCAATAGGACGAAATATTATATTTTCGTCTAAAATATCTGCGTACTTCCTTTTTTTCGTTTTTGCTGCTTGTTTCGCTGCAAGACCTGCTTCATTCATAGCCAATTCATTGTATGATCTAGTAAGTGTGTCACTTCATGTGGCATCCCATGCTAAAACTTTTCCTTCCTGCCACGGGATGAGGGTCATTCCATCTGGTCTCTTCAAATCATTTCTTGACAGACCATATGGTTCAAATCGAGCCGGTACTTTGGCTGTGGCGAAAGCACGCAGAATAATAGTATTGATTTCCTGAGGACTGCTGTATCTTCCGAAACTCTTAGAGCAGCCATACTCATCAACTTCGTCACCACAGATACATGTGTGTGGTTTACATATTTTCAAAGACAGTCATAAACCGAGTATGATTCGAAACATAAGGTTATCTAACAATGTGCCGATTTATCGAGAAGGAATAATGGAGAGCCACGCGTTTCTTGATGTAGCTAAATATATGATGTTATCAGCCTCACTAGAGAAAGACATGGATGCCTCTATCTTTTGTATGACAATATTCTCCCAAGACTTTTGCTATTTTACATTTTCAGGTATAGTGTCGTATTCTTTTCAAATTTGCAAGGCTTCTTCCATTGCAAATAAAACTGACTTATCTGAAACAGTATTCAACATCAAATTGACAAGCTTAGCACTTGCTTGCATAGAAGAGAGGTTTGCAGGAAGGTATAAGTCCACGATTTGTCTAATTTCAATGCCACTTTTTTGTGAAGGTAGTGTTACTCTGTTATAGGCCGAATTTGGCAAACGGCAATTGGGCAAATATTCCAGGCAGGATTTGATTTGTTAATCAAAATTTTCCAAAAGGTCAAGAGGGTTCCGGAAATGGGTTGTCCTTATCAGATACTGTGTTGATGTAGATACGTTTTATAAAGAATTTTACAATGTGTGTGAATTGGTTGTTGATCACATTGCACCAAAAAAACAAGTCAAAAGACAATATAGTAGTGTTCCGTGGTTTGACAATGAGATGGGGAAAAAATGTGGTTGCAAGGATAAAGCATACAAAATATTTAAAAATTTAAGAACTGATGAAAGTTGGGAAACCTATCGAAATTTAAGAAATGAGTGTGTCACCTTGAATAGAGTTAAAAAGGAAGGGTACTATTATAGACAGATTGAAGGGAGAAAAAACAGGCCTAAAGAAATGTGGAAATCTATTAAGTCACTTATTGGTACAAAGGGTCCGGAAAATCCGTTTAGTGATGGTATTGAGTTTGATGTGGTGGGTGAAAACGGTGTAATTCTTGATGACGGTGAGTTAGGAGAGCGTTTTAATTGTCATTTCATTGAAAGCATAGATGAATTGATGGTTGACTATGTGGGTAGCGCTGATAATGTGAACATCGAATCCGAAAACGAATTTACAAAATTCAAGCAAATTGAGTTGCATGAATTGACTAAAATTGTTAATGAAATGGATAACCGTGGCGGAAATGAGGTAACCAATAATAAATTTATCAAGAATACGTATGGCACTATAGGTCATATATTGTTACATCTCATTAATGTCTCTTTAGAAAATGGCAGAATTCCGGTAGAGCTGAAAAAAAGTATTTTGACCCCTATTCCCAAAGTTCCAAAGTCAAAAAAAGTAAAGGATTTCAGGCCCATAAACACGTTACCATGTATTGAAAAAATTATTGAAAAGTGTGTCTATAATCAACTAATTGAATTCTTGAATGCTAATAATGTGATTATGTCTAATCAATCTGGTTTCAGGAAAGGTCATTCCTGTGAATCGGCATTACAACTGACCATTTCGGTTTGGTCACGTAGTATAGATAATGGGCAGTACATTGTCGTAGTATTTTTGGATCTCAAAAGAGCATTTGAGACAGTTGACCGTTAAAAATTATTGCAAAAAATTAGGAAAGTTGGGATAGGTGGCATTGTTTTGAAATGGTTTGAAGATTATTTAGATGGGAGAACACAGGTTACAAAAATTAATAATAAGTTTTCCTCGGAAAAGACAACTAAATATGGTGTTCCACAAGGAAGTATATTGGGACCTATCTTGTTCCTCCTTTATATTAATGATATAGGGCTTGATCAGCAATGTGACTTCATAAATCGGTTTGCAGATGATACTTTGCTATCAGTACATGATACAGACATAAATAGAGCTATTAATCGGATGAATGATGTTCTGAAAATTGTAGAAGAATATTTCAATTTGAATGGCCTAATTATTAATGTTAATAAAACCAAGGGAATGATCGTGTCTACTAGTTATAAACTATCAATGTTGGACGAAAGCAATTTTGAACTCAGATTGAAGGATGAGGTGATAGACTTAGTTAAAGAGTTTAAGTATTTGGGATTTATGTTAGATTCGACTTTGTCATTGGATGGCCATTTTCAATTCATTAAAAAGAAAATCTCGAAGAAATTATATTTTTTCACAAGGGTGTCTGCAAACCTGTCACGGTATGCACGAATCACGGTATTCAATTGTATAATTCAACCCCACTTTGACTATTGTGCCAGCTTGTTAAACTCCCTTGGTGCTGCTAGATTGGCAGAATTGCAGAAACTACAGAACAGAGCAATGCGTGTTATTTTGAGATGCAGCAGATATACACGAGTCTCTTTCATGCTGGACAGCTTGCAGTGGTTTGCGGTGGAAAGGAGAATAAGGATTATTACGATGCTTTTCATATTTAAGGTTTCTAAGGGTATTTTACCCTCATACTTAAGTGAATTTTTGGTGTATAGGAGTCAAGTTCATGATTATCCTACAAGGTCTTCGGATACATTTGATTTGCCTCGTTTTACATTAACTGGTACACAAAAATTTCTTTGGTACAGAGGTATAAAGGTGTACAACCAATTACCGGCAGAGATAAAAAATTGTTCATCGGTTAAACTGTTTAGGAGAAAAGTGTCAGAGTTTCTTCGGATTGAATCTGCATAAAGTCTTTAGTTCTTTTTTCTGGAAACTTAATTGTAAGTTACTATTATTTGGATTAGAGGTAGATAATAATATTTGTGTTTTATTTTTGGGTAATTATGTATTTTTTTTTGAATACTGATATTTTGCAATTGGGGAGATATCCACTTATATATTATTGATTTGTAAATATTCAATTGAGTATTGTTTATTAATTGATTTAAATTTAATTTGTTATATATATTAGGAAATCCTATTGATGAATAAATATTATATATTATTATTATACATAATTTTAGGAATGACAAAACAATTATGTAAAAGGTAATAAGAAATGTGAAAATAACGTTGGTCATAACTTCCTGTATGATGTTGAAATCGAATTCCAGGAAAAAGTTTTTGAAATTCATTTTTCCATTTATTAGAAAGATTACCGCATGAATATATATTACATTTTGAAGAGTTAATGAACAATGGAGAATGTCAGTAGGTCTGAAAAATCATTTGAAACTTTCTGACCACGTACCTAGTAGCTTCAGAAATATATCAGTTTTTGTTTCATCTGAATTGACTTTGTAGTTTTGAAGTTATGGCAATTTTAGTTTCCGCATTATTTGAATTTTTCGAGAAGCGCGCCACAGTCGTGTGACGTCAATTCACTTCATTGCGGCGAACCGCCTCATGCGCTCGTGGAGATTTGTTTCGTTGTCGAGTGTTTCGGCCGGCCGAGTGTTCCATACGTGCGACCGAATATGTATAACCTTCTTGGCAGAGGTGTTTTGGTAAATAACAGGTACAATACTGTAATATTGCATCAAATATGGATTATGGTTTTGTGAAGGGACTATCTGATAACTTGCCTTACATTGACGGGTTGATGGTCGCTAAATATTTTTCGAATAGTTCCGACTTTTTAGCCGCCGAGATGCGGGGAGTAAACATGCAAAAATAATTGCTGATCATTCATAATTTGCGGCTTGAATATCACCGTCACATCTAAATATTCTTTCCGATTATATTTGCCGCCGTCAGACGGCGCCTAGATCCCGTCTTGATGAAACATGACAACCCCGATAAGAAATGCATTAGACAATATTTAGACCTGACGCGATCCAGGTATTTTAATACATCGATAGTTGAGACGAGCGCAATGGCGGCGAACCGCTGCCAATGTGTAGTGACGTCACAACGACCGTTTTTGCTTCATCGTCGGACGCCTAATTAAAGGTCAAATATCTCGGAAACTATGAGACGCATCAAAAAATTTTTTCTACACTAACTTTTTATTTGTTATGAGGTTTAGTATAAGGTGAAAATTAAAAATTGATGATATCTCTACTCAATCCTATAGCAAGAATCAGTCAGTTTTTTGAAATCATCTAAAACCGTATCAGGCTCTCCACCAATTGTACCGTCATCTAAATAGAACATTAATAATTTCGACGCTAGGATAGAATAGGATGAACTATTTATCCGAACAGGCAAAAAAAACGAACATTAATAGATTTGGCAACCAATCCAAATGTTGTGGGAATATTTGGTCTATTCGTGTGCATTCTTCAGCACTAGGTAAGAAGATAATGTTAGAATATTAACAGCAAAAGCTGAAGATTTTGGAATCAATGTCACTAATGTCGGGGTTCGCTCCTATGATTTGGATGTGATGTTAATATTTGTGTGCCAAAAGTTAATTTGGATCAAGAACCGTCATAATATGTAGGATGTTTTATTTGGAATTGATGTCAGAAAATGTTGCCGGTATTCCAAGAAGGAATAATCAATTGAGCATCACGTATATTTTTCAAACTTTTCCAAGAAACAGAGTGATGAAAATTATTCATCATTACCAGATATGATAACTTTCTTTTCTGGTTTTGAAACCTGACTCGGAATCTTTGAAAATTTTGATATTCATACATTTTAATAACGCAATTTTAATATAACACAAATTAAACTTTGTGTTTTTTAACACAAATTTAATTGTGTAAAATTTTTTTATTCTATAATATCATATTTACAGCGCAAATACTCAGATGGACAATGATGTAACACCAGTATACTTGGCAGCTCAGGAAGGTCATTTGGACGTCTTGAAATTTCTGGTTTTGGAAGCTGGCGGTTCTCTGTACGTTCGCGCCAAGGATGGCATGGCCCCAATTCACGCGGCTAGTCAAATGGGTTGCTTAAACTGCGTCAAATGGATGGTGAGCATTCAAACATTTCTTTACAAAGCGAAAAAATTGCGTTACAATGCACTTGATATAATGTCGTATATAATCTTAATTCGCGCATTTCGTTTCAACCCAATTACCAAACGTTCCATTCAACTTTCCTTAATCGCATATAAATCTTCCTAAAAAAGTGAATCTGACGTTTCGTATTCCAGATTCAAGATCAAGGAGTCGATCCGAATCTTCGCGATGGAGATGGTGCAACCCCTTTACATTTCGCCGCATCTAGAGGACACTTGACCACCGTACGCTGGTTGTTGAAACATGGAGCCCGCCTATCACTAGATAAATTTGGAAAGAGTCCCATAAATGACGCCGCCGAGAACCAACAAGTCGAAGTATGCAAATAAAACCGCACAAAACGATGTGATATTTACACTTTTTTCTAGTGTTTGAATGTACTCGTACAACATGGCACCAGTCCGGACTATAAAGACGTAGAACGTCATAGCAGTAAGCACGGTTGCTCCTGTACCAGAAAGAACCAAGAACAAGTAAAAAGGGTGCGTTCAAAATCGAATCCGTAAAAAGATTCTCTATAACCTTTCAATTCCTATAGCTGCATCATTCAATTAACACAATGAATGGAGACTGTTCAAATTGCAAAACAAATCATCAAGTAACCACCAACGGGAGTAATCCTGTCATCAACGGTATTACAAATGGAAATGAAAACGATGCCAGTTCCAACAGCTCGAATTCCGAACCGTTTTACCTTCATCCACCTCTAGGCGCAAGACCAACCGAATCCCCGCACGCACCGCAAGACGGTCTATACGTAAATCCAATGAATGCACATCGTCACAGGTGATAAGAAAATTTTTAACCAATACATACTCAAATTATATAAATTTTCAAGTCCATCCAGTGGTTCAGAAAGCTGTACGAGCGGTGAATCCTTCTATCTCCACAACCCCCAAGAAGTTATCTATAACAGAGTCAAGGACTTGTTCCAAGAGCAGAACCAAAAACAGCCTCTCTCGGCCCTAACAGGTATTCACATAATTAATATTCGTGTACAAAAGAAAGTGGTACCAACCCGTTACAAGAACATTTCTCTAATAATCATAACGTCACGCGTTAAGAAATGGAAAGTCGATAATCGATCGCGCGTATTTTCCGTCAGTCGATCTTGATCACCTGTTGAGTGTGGTGCTCGATGACTTTATCATCATGCGTAAGAAGACGAAACCACCAAAAAATCATAACACCCGATTCGTTTTTTTCGCAGTAAAAGTCGAAGTGCACTCCAGCAGCAGCGGAGCAGGGTCAGACGGGAATTTGAGTTCGTCAGACATGTCCGAAAGGTCCGGTGACCACGATCACGATTACGAGGATATTTACTTGGTGAGGGAGGAAACCCAACGACGTGGTAGCCTTCAACAACTGAACTCGAACGGAGTGGAGAAGGTGATTTGCAATCAGAGATCGAGGTCCAGGGATAGCGGATCGCATAGCAGATCGGGATCCGCCAGTTCCTCGAATTCCGGCTGCAATGTTATCGTTAAAGTCACTCCAACGGTAACAATTTCATGTCGTCTAAGTTGGCTAGTGTAATAAAGAAACAATGTTATGTTACAGCCGGCAACTAATGGAAAAGAAAAGAAGGATGGCAGGAAGGATAGTTATAAAACGAACGAATTTTTACCGAAACCGCAAAAGTATGAAAAAACGGAAAAACTGAAGTCCAGGAAGGATTCGAACGAGAGTGGTTTGAGCTCGTCTCCGTCTGCTTTCAGCTCAGAGGAAGAGGTTTGTTTGAATCTATTGTTATTCTATCTATCTATTATAAGTCTCCTCCCAATTTATTGAATCAGTGGGGTTTTCAGGTGGAAAAATCCAAACTGGGGGTACGCCATTCGGTTCCCATTGACACGTCAAACACCAAATCTGAAATCCAAGAAAATAGGATTTTGAAACGTGTTACATCTGTGCCGGCAATTCATCCACCTCCACCCCCTCCTCCACCACCCAGCGGTGCACCAAGGCGGGAGAGGGCTATGTCAGAAATGGAGGAACCGCGAGGAGCGGAAATCGTGGAAATTGTGGAGGAACCTACGGTTAGACCGTCTGACGTCGTTAAAGGGATGGTCAGGAGCATGTCCGCGTTATGTAAGTTGAAAAGTTAATAAACGGATTGAGTTCTCTGATAACTTCAATTTTCTTCCGAAGAATGCACAGAAACTTTGATTTGAATTGTAGGTATATGTGGTTACTTACAAAAATTATTTCGTAGACGTTTTTTGAGTTGCAGAAATCTCAATAGTTACGGAAAGAGAAGAATAGCTTATGGAATTAACCTCATCGTGGGCCTATTTCCAATTTATTGAAAAAATATTTTGACAGAACATTCTAACTTTTATTGAGACTAACGACTCACTGAAGGGACAAAGGAAAATTAATTTTCTAATAAGCCACTGCTCGCCTTAAATTAAGGAAAAATGCTGTAGAGCAGTTTACATTATTCATCATTCTGCCTCAGTAACACGTAACAAGAATCGACAAATATCCGTTTCAGTTGGCTATTGAACTGAATCAATATTATTTCTGCTCGCAGTAAGCAAAATCAGAAAAATCAACAGCGGACTTTGAACTAAACACAAACAAATGTGACCAACGCCCAGAAAAAAAATATTCTCAAATCCGCCTTCTCTTAATTTTGTCTGACGGTTTTCTCAAGTTGTACATTTTGGGTAGTCTGATCTATGAGTTTTCTTCCTGTCCTCGTTGTTGTCAAAAGATCAGAAAGAAACATTTGCTAATAGTAAAACACTATGACTCACCGAAACACCACTGCTCACTGATACACTACTGTTCACTGACACATCACTGTTGACTGATACACTACTGTTCTACGAAACACTACCGTTCACTGAGTCACCGCGGTTCTTCGGGTGTGAAGGCCGTTTTTTGACTAGCATCTTCAGAGGTGTCTTCATCTGTTTTATCCAATGAAATTACGATGAAACGGCTGAAATTATTAGCAGTTGAGTTATCACTTATCGGAAAACGGTGCTTTCAGAAAGATTCAAATTTTTTTTCTTCTCAGAAACGGTTCATTTTAGACAGGAATAGTAAGCGAGGCGATTGTAGCCCCATAGCAATTGAATGGTAAAAATCTCAAGGCGTTGGTGATTTTAGAAATCCAGTTATATTAGAAAATGTTAAAAATCTTTGACATTTTCATGTTTTGAATCGGTTTTGCTCCAAAAGGGAAATTCGTGCCACCTTCATCGACAAAGACAATCATAGTGAAAGAAAATAAGAATCTTTTAGTGAAAATTCGGGAGCGTTGACTGGTGAGGGGGGCATGCTTTGCATAAAATATTCCACGAAATCGTAAATTTTTGATATTCAGAATTTTTCTGTCAAAATCCGTGGATACCCCGTTTTAGATGTTCTTACAGAAAAAATCCAATCAGGATTTTGTTTGGTGTGAAAAAGTTTCGTGTCGCTATCTGGAATATTTCTTGAATTATTCAGACTGAAAAAAATACTCATTCTATTTGAAGAATATATTTTTTGTGATATAATTAAAATAAGGTCGCAAAAAATTCCCGAAAATCTTGTAGTTTCTCGAGTATATCTAGAAAATTCATCTTTTCCTGAAATTCCATCGTTCTACGTAGCGCCGTTTAGCCTGCAGCGTGGACAGAAAATTTTACTGCACACACATAAACACACACATACACACATACCACCTCGCGTAACGACGGCAAAGTATACGGCTTTATGCCCGCTCACTTCGTGAGCTGGGCAAGCGTATACAATAACGATCTATGTAATTTGCATCTCGAATAAACTTCCTGCAGAGTTTGCGACCCATATTGATTCTTCAAAAATTTTGATAACACTCTGAAAGATAACAAAATTCAGAGAGTTTTCTCAAAGGAACATTTTTTGAAAATCCTTAGTATACATTGGCTGAAAAAAATTTGAATATCAAGACAAATTATCGTACAGTGAAGAAATTCACGAGCTGCAATTTTCTTGAATTTTTGATATTGAAAGCTCACTCAATCTCAAGAAAAAGCATTGCAAATGTAGGAAGTAGATACCTTAATAGCCAGTGCAACCTAGTTGCACTTGTTGAATGCAAATTTGCAAACGTGTATGCATCCTGTCATTCAGACAACGAATGTCGATTCAGGTTATGGAGCAATTTTGTGTTACGGATACATTCGTTTAATACCTTGATGTTCAATGCTACTTTTGGTGATGCTGAAATTATCTAACGATGTCGAAATGATTATCTAGTGATCTTGCAGGGGATGGCATCACGTCTTTACTGTGAAGAGTATATATCGTTACAGTTGCGATATGAAAACGATCGTTATCGTCTTAAAGAATGTCCCTCAAAATCTGTCCATCAATATTATCACAACAAACTGATTTACCCACTTGACGAATATATTTAGAGTAAATTTGACAGTACTGCTGTTGTTATAGAAACTTGCTCGTCAAAGCATGACTCGATTTAATTTGGACTGCAGACAATTTCATAGCAAGCTTGCGCCTTTGCTCCTCCTAACGAAGATACTAATAGTATTGGCACCAACACCGCAGCGGCCCTCGTCATGGAACAGTAAAGATCTTAACTTTGTCTTCTAATGATCTCAAATATCTCTGGCGTCGTAAACGGCAATGATTCGGAGGGAATTAAATACATACTACATGGTGTTTAGATCGGAGCTGTCTTTGAAATAAAAGATAATTAACAATTACTTGTATGATTGTGATTTCAATTTTCACACAGATTCCTACCGCAGTCGCAAATTATCTTTCCCTTTTCGTAGCTCTGTCATACGATCTCATTCAAATTCAGAGAGCTATTGAAAACGGCTTCTTCGTCAAACTTGGTAGATAAATAAAACATCAAGTTTTGAATCACGACATCTAAATCTATATCATCGTTCAAATGAATACCCAAATGGTGGTTGAATTCGAATACAAGGGAGACTTTAGAGTGAGTAACTCGCGTGACTTGTTGCTCGACATCACCAAGACCTTCGTTTGTGTCTCCAAAAGTAAAGCTGATTAATCTTGAAAAATATGCCATTGATGACCAGAGTGCTAATATATTGCAATTTTTCCTATCGAAATAAAGTTCAAGACCTGAAAATGTTAATAGGGAGATCCCACAGACGTCCATTACAGCTCACATTTCATTCATTATTTTTATTAACAATTTCCCATCTTGTATTAACAGAGAGACACCATACTGTTTGAGGATGGTACTACACTTCTTGAATAAGAAAGTGCTATACGTACTTGCGACTGGGACTAGTGGGACAATGTTTGTTTGGGTCATTGGTAATGAGCTCGTCATGAAAAGCGATGAGTCTCAGAAAATAGTTTTCTGTAGGAAGTAGTGGCGGTGGTTTCTGGGAGTGTATCTTGGCTTAACTGTGAACCTGACATCGAAAAAATGATTATCAAATTGAGTAAAAACACTTTCGCGTATGTTACGTGGCAGTTTCTAATGAGATTTTGAAGGCGGTTCGGTTTATTTCGTCCTATTGAATCTCATTTAATCTTGTCAGTTTTTAGCGGGTCGCAGCTTTCTCTTTTATGAATAGCTCAAATTTTTTAAAGCAACTTCCAAAGAGAGTCAAGAGCAATTCATGGTCTCAAATATACGTTTGAATTTTTCTCTTCAGTTCGCATAAAAATCTAGGTCAACCGACTATTTGAAAAATTTTCAGTTTTGGTGTCCGAAACTGTACAAAGGTTTGTGTCGTTTTTTAAGACCAGACCTTCAGCCGACTGTCTCAGGAGTCTTTGGCCGCCTTTCTTCTTTCTCCTATTTGATCAAAACTCTTTCCTGTGGCATCGTCAGAGTTCGTTTGAATCATTTTGAATTGGAGATATACGTTTGCAATTGAAAAGATAAAAAACAGGTATACGCTTGCAAATGGTCAATGCGACATATTAGATGCATAATGAAAGTTGCAACTATTATAAATTTCAAATATGATTCATATTGTGATTGAAAAAATTGGCAAACTGAAATGACAATAAAAATTAGGAAGTTCCATTTGTTGAAATTATGCTTCACCTCATCGGATAGGGACTGATATTCCTACCATGTGTTTATCTCAATATCAAATTGATTCGGATATGCAATAAATGTAATACGTTTGCTAATCAATTCACGACTTTCTATTGAAGTAAAAAAAGTAATTTCGTGTAAACCACTGACCTGGGTCTAGTACCAGAGTTTTCAGATGGCATAAGTACCTCTGGCATGATCTAACGACTTTGTATTTAATATACAGCCGGGACCAACGGCCTTCATGCCTTCCGAGGCATGATGACATTCCCAAATTAAGTTGGAATTTATCGGGATTCGAACCCGGTTTCTCTGGGTAGTAGATCAGTACTAGGCCTGTTGAGCTACCAATGGAATTTTATTGGAGTAAGTTCCAACAACAGTGCCTAGTTCAAAATAAAACTCAAGTAGTATATTCAATTATTCAACGTTCTTAACATCCTCTCTGCTCTTTGCCAGATTCATTAACCTAACTGTACCTTCCAGCTAACTGAAAATGCTCTTGCAGTTTAGGCTTAAAAAATTTTTGGTTTGACTGTTTATGCCTATTTTTTCAACACAATAAAATCGTTTTCTAACTACATTATAAAGGAATGTATGAGTTTCATATTTCTTAGTCCATCTGGTAAGATGGTGCTTTATTAAATGAAAAAAGGTTACTATCGCCGTCTTTAGCTCACATGCTATCTTTGACTATTGTGGCGGCTGCTGTTTTGTGGTCCTGCATGTAAAATTCGTGCATTAGACTTTAAACAAATCCCTTCTCATCGATCCTGAAATGCGAAGAAAATGATCTTAAAAACCTCTATTTTTCTTCGGTGCTAGCAGAAGCAATGAGACCGTTGTCAATGTATGAAGCTATTAATGGCTCGCGATTTCTCTTCTCTTTTGAATAGATAAGGATCGATGTCACTTCATTTGAGGGCAATTTTTAGCGTATATTTTTTATTATCGCGGAGTTGCAACAGCGAGATACCGACTTAAGAATATAAAGTTTATGTTTGATTTCATGTAAATCTCTTTTTTTTGATATTTTATAAATCGGTTGAGAAATCGAATTCAGATAGTGAAAATGTGTCTTGAACAGCACTCGTATTATATTGGTCTTTGCTAAAGGACTCAAGGTTTCATCATAATCCATTCTTCAGTAGAAACCCATATATCAAAAGACAGGCCTTGTACTTCTCAATCAAACTAATTGGTTTGTTGTTGTCTCAAAAAAACACTTGTTACAGATAGTGTTTCTTCCTTTTTGGTAAATCTACCATTACAAAGATCTGGTTCTCGTCGAGAGAATATGTTTTTGATACATAACATGCATAAATGTATATGCACACTGCTTCTAAAATAATTGGAACATTTGATGAACATTTTTAAAACTACTTCTGCAGGAAAATGCTGGCGTTCTTTGATCTTCTTAATAATTCCTCAAAATATATTTGTTTCAATTTTCTTGGAAACGTCCTGATTTTTTTTATTCGGTCAAAAAGTCACTTCTATTTTTCACATTTCTCTGCATCGATCTCATTCCTATAAGAGCTGGAGATTCTCTGCAAGATCATTATCACCTTATACATTATATTCGCAAACACCTTTTTATAACAGTTATATTTTTCTTGCCCGTCGCACAACAAGCAAGCTCTCATGAAGTAACACAAAGTCTTCATTATTCAAAGCTTTCGGTGAAGATATTCAACCACTGTTTCTTTCTTTGGTGCACTTCTAAAATATGTTTAATTAAAGAACATTTTTAAAAAAGTTTTGAGTAAGTTTACCTTTTTCGAACTGCACTTCTGATCTTCCGGTTGGAATAAACCAGCTTATGAGAACGCAGCTTATTCTCCGAAAATGTTTTAAATCTCTTTGACCCACCTAATTTTTCATCCAGAAATTAACTAAATTTCCTATCCAATTTCTGAAAGAACACACAACCACAAAGTAATTGTTTTCTAATTTGAAGCTGGGTTCATGAGTTTGCTTGAATAACAAAAAACCTATCGGTAGTATGGACGAGGCTTTTATTTTATGTTCGTTTCATGTACGTTATGCTCTCATACAGCTAACCTAAACACCATCAAGATCAAAATGAGATATTTGAAGAGATAAAATCATTCAAATAGGAGAAAATGGCTTTGCACAGTTTTATTTAACATAACATAAGAGATCTGCACTTTCATTACAGTCTTTTAAATTATGATGAATTCCACCTATCTCGAACTGAAGTACTTCCGATTGTTTTCAGCTGATCACTTGCATTTTATTGCACGAATATGCAATAATTGTTAGTTTTAAGGCTGTTTGACCAACCTGATTTTACTGATCTCCCTTTCCAAGTTTTGAAAGCAACACAACGTACGGTCAAAGAAGATCTACATACTCAACAAGAAGCGCCACACTCGGTAATTTACGTGCAAAATCGTATTAACAGAATTTTGTGACCTTGAGCGAGGGTGAACTTGCGCACCAAAAATTCGATACGAATTTTGCGTGGGAAAGACGCTTCTTGTTCAGTATGTAGATATTCCTTGATACGGTAATCTTATTTAAACGACCACAAGGCCGTTGCTTTCAAATTGATCTGAAGCTGCATTAGTTTGCCGCCAGAGTTCTGTGACTCTCTGCGACTATCAGCGGCTTTTATGGTCGAATGATATATGTTTAAAATACAGACTAGATACATATCAGAGATTTAGTTAGATCTTGTGTCTAGGTGCGACTCAGATTTCAAAAGAAAAAGGTTTGCTGAATGAAGTTATCATAGACAAATATTAGTTTTCAACCTTTCTTCATAATAGTATAGGTTGCATCTTATTTTTGTTTCTATGAACGAATTATTTTGACTACCCGTGGCTTCCCACGACGACTGTTGAATTATTTGTCTTTAGGCGCGTCCAAACCAAAAAACATCGTAACAGTAACAGTTTTAATGGCTAACTGCAACACGGGTTTTCGAAACCCAATAAAACAAGAAACGCTGCAACACGATAACATATTCATTCAAGTATAGTATAGTAGGAATTCATTGACGATCCCGATCGACCTCGCCCTTCTCTGTCAACAAATAATCAATTTTATGGTTACGAACGACCTTCGTCGAAAAAATAGTCGATCTCGTAAGTTCTCTGCCACCAGATGCTCGATTTTTGACACTTCTACGATGTTCGCTTGAGAAAGGTTCAATCTATGGGAATATTGAAAGGGAATTCCCTTTTCATTCTGACTCGCGCTATGCACCTGAGTACCTAGGTATAGAGGCAAATGACATTACAATTTATTCCAATTACAATATCAAAAAAAAAACAGATAGAATTAACGAATTATGGGATGGAATTATTGCTTTCTTTTCATAATTTAGTATTTGAAGAACAATAGAAACAGATGAAAACAATGCGAATTCATCTTTGAACAAAGGGTACATTTTCTAAATTTTTTGGATTTTCTCCTTGAATAAAGTTCCTATCCTCGAACGAATACGTTCCCAAGGGAATTTTTCAATACCTCATCATGATGCATTTGTTCATACTGATAAATATTGAAGTAATCAAACCCCAATATAAAGAAATATGTTTAGATAATTTTGCCAAAAAAACTAAATAATCGCGAAATGTGGAAAAAATGTAAATGAAATATTTGTGTTTCATTATTAGAACTTTAAAATTGTTGATAAAAGATGCTATATTGAATATTTTCAATCCATCTGATAGTCTTTTAAAATGAATCCAAGAAAACAAAAATGTTAGGATTTCTAGTGTGTAAATTATCAAAATTTTTGAGGGAAATATTTGGAGAATACGCTTCATGATACCTGTATATATAAAAGTATATATAAAAGATTTTTATTAAATTGTTTTGTTGTTATCATTTTAGATCGGCGAAACATGACATATGTTGAATAGAACCGTCTGCTGAAATGATAAAATCTCCGAACTATTTAATAATTAAAAAAGGCGTTTTGGGTGTCGTGAGTCGTCTACCTCCTCTAGGGTTCGGTTGACGATTCATTGCTTGCAACACGACCGTGTTTTCCATTCGAGATGGAAAACAGAGTAACAGGCAAAAAACGATTTATTTTGTTCACACCTCGCCCTAAAATAATCTTTGTGGATACCCCAACACACATGTTGCAGGGTTACGAGTCGAGAGCTACTCGGTGCATACACGGGATTTCTTTGATACGTTGCCGCGAAATGCTTTTCCTCTTGCCCCGATCGTTGATTTATTACGTTTCATAACAGTGTTGCTCTCGAATGTTTTTCGGTTTGGACGGGGCTTTTTGGATACTTATTTCGGAGGGAGCCTGGCCCCCTCGCCCCCCTTTATGTTCGCCACTGGAATGTATATTTGCAGCCGCTGAAAGCGCTTGTCTATTAAAGTTAATTAGTCTACGAACTAGTTATTTACTGCAAGAAACGATTGAATATATTATGTCTAATATCATGGAAAAGAAAGAGTCCCATTTTCCGTTAAATGTGTGATGCCTGTAATAAATATTTTTCCATCTCATTAAACAAAATGACGAAGGTTATTGCCTATAGAATCGTTCTACTGAGTAAAGTGCGAATATTGGAATGACATTATTTACTTTTGAAAAATAATTATCTCATATGATTCGTCAAAAAAAATCATGAAAGAACGTATACACAAACCATACAACACGTTAAATACAAATACCGAGAAAAAAGAAGAGAATTCAACATATATTCCAATCCCATACATACGAAACCTATCTGAAAAATTACGAACATTTTCAAACCTTATCCAAATTTCAAAATAGCACATAAACAGGACATTCAAATAAAACAACTTTTTACGAAATTAAAATCGGAAACACTAAAAAATGATAAATCTAACATCGTATACCAAATTTCATGTAAAGATTGTAACAGAGTTTATATTGGACAGACAAAACATAAATTGAAAGAAAGAATAAAAGGTCATAAATACTCTAAAGTACAAACAGCATTACATAAACATGAACAAACATTAAAACATACATTTGATTTTAACACAATGAAAATTCTATATTACGAAAAAAACGGAAAAGCAAGAGAATTTCTTGAAATGATTCATATGATTCATATGAAGCAATTAATGATAGAACAGATATTCGAAATTTGAATCAAATATACTCGACTTTATTCTGAACAAATAATTCATATAAAAGTCTCCATCTTTTTGTTTTTCATTTGTCAGGTTATTGTTACTACGAAAACCTATTGTAACAACACTGTCAAATATTTAATTTGTCATATCTTGAAAAAGGGTTCAACCCGAAACGTCGATCATATTTCGTTTAAATTACTGAATTTTTGCTAACCCTTTGTAATCAAATACATCAGAAGGGAATAAAAATATATACAAAAAGGGACACTCTTAAATTCCTTCATCGAAATGTCAAATATCGAAATTCGATTCGGAAAAAAATTTTCATAGGCTAATGAAAAATTTTTTATTGAAAAAGAACAGACTTGGTTTATGAAATTGGTCGAAAATATTTCATATAATATATTTGGTTCATACCTCAGACAGTCAAACACTTCAAACAACAAATATTTCATTTGGATTTAAGGGAAATCAAGATTATTTTCCAAATTCCAATTAGTTCATATGGTTCTATAGATTCAGATTCAGAAGTTGGTTGTCCTCCTTAAATGCCAATTAATTATTCAAACAACTATCACGCTTAAGTCATGAATATAAATGGAATCAATGTGGAGTTTTTTTTACATTTTTCTCTTTTTTGGATGAAAATAATCATTTAAATTATTGAAATGATAAGTAATGCAAATTAAACTGCTTTCATATCGGTCGGCATTCGCAAAAATTTTGGTAGCTCCAGCTGCACTATGAAAACGAAAATATCTCACTCCTAATGAGCTATCGATCAGAAAGAGATAAAAAGATGTAAATTGATAGCATGAATCATTCACGATCTCTTTGACCCCTTGAAGATCGCTGAATATTTTCACTGCCCATACTTATAACAGATAACCAGCGCACCGTGAACCGCTAACGGCTCTGAATTAAATAAAAGTGATTACGACCATGTCGGTTATTCGAATTGGTAAACTGGAAAAGTAAAGTGATACTCTTCGTTTTTAACGAGCTCCCCTCTTTTCGCAGCATCACGCAGATTGAATTCCTCCTGTTCCGATTTGACCATCGTTAGTTTGGGTACCGATACCGAAGAACGTTCGTCGGCGAACCTTTCCGGACCGAATCTGGTCAACAAACAACGTGTACTACCGTTCATCCCGCCGAGTTTTCCGGGAAGCTCGACAAGTTCGAACAACCTCATCAAGCCGTCGGAATATCTTCGCAGCATCAGCGGCTCCATGCGAAGCAAATCGGAGAGCGAGGAGGCGCTGTTCTCTTTGGTTGAACGGGCGCAGATGATCAGCCCTCAACCTCAACCACCGCCACCGCCACCGCCGGAACCCAAATTCGAAGAAATCGAAGAGAAAGACATGGAACAACGAAAATCACAACAACCACTGGCCGCGATTAGCATCCATGATTTGAATTCCGTACAACTGAGAAGAACCGACAAAATGATAGCGTCGAAAACATTTTCCGCACCGACCAGATCCGTCAGTTTGCAAAGTTTGCAAAGCGAGCCGTTCGCCACCGCCAAAACGGACCTAATCGCCGAACTCAAAATGTCGAAAAACATTAACGGAATCAAAAAAATGAAATTAGAAAGAGCGAAAAACGACTTTTCTAAAGAAAAAGAACTATTGACGGAAATATCGAAACAGTTCACCGCCACAAATTTCGTCGAAAAGGTGAGTTACAACGAATTTAATTAAGTTACGTCAATCAATGTCACACGATTGTTAACCGAATTAATCAGAGCTTTGCGCGTGATTTTAATTGTTCTTCATTATTCATGTAGGATCTCTTCGGAGATGTTTGGAATGTTATTAAGTACGGAGAAAGTCTGAATGGGATTTTTTGCTCTGATTAAAAAACGAAACCACGTAGTTTGTTCGGTAACTTTCCTGTCATGAATCATATTTGACAGTCGCTGTAAGGGACGGATTAATTTCAAGAATTACAAGGGTTGAAGAAACAAAATTTGTGTAATTTTACATTCCTCGTAACTGGGAATTGAAATTGTCGAATGATTTCATAAGTAACTACCGATAGTATTTCATATCACAGATAATCGATTAATATTCTTCAATCTAACAAATATAGATTTTTTCCAACTGGCGTTGTGAACCGTCCATATACTGTCAGGATTCTGCGCTGTTCATAAAAGTTCTTTATTTTATTAACAGCGCAGAATCGTGACGGTACAGAAATCCTTTACAACGCTGGTTAGAACAGACCTTATAAGTAAGTTTTTTCAGATTTTTATGAATATGTGCCTTTGATATCACGTGAACGCTTTTTTATTCGAAAGTTTGAGTTCCCAATTATAATTGAATATTATGAACTTCTCCAAAACTCGTCTTTATCCAGGATGTATTGAAAATTACATCTAATAGTTCTTAGTATGCGACCAAATTGACAACATTTGCCCCGATGGTTACGTGCTGAAATACAGAATCTCATCAACGAATGAAATCACTGTTTAAGAGGTGCTCTAATGAAATGAAAAGTGCCCAATTTTCGTTGACATCACGGTTTAGTTCTTTCACACCAACTCCACTCACAAGGGATTAGACATTATAAGCGGCTAAAGCATAATGTTGCACGAGAAATCAGTACGTAGTCTGCTGTGCACTAAAGTTGATACGTATTTTTAGTTCTGTGGTGGATACGGGACAAACTTTGTGACTACCTGAAATGAAGTATTTTTCAGTATTTTCTTGCATTGTGGCTAACAAAAAATATATCCGTGAATCCAAAAATACGAACTTCGGCTATTTTTTATTAAAATAAGAGATACTGGGCAATAACTTTAACAAGCGTTTTCTATAAAATGAATGAAAGCAACAATTCCAACAATCTCGATGAATTTCAATGTTAATCATTTGAATATTACCCAAACAAAGCTTGATAATATTTGCGGCGATTTCAAAAAATTTCAATTTGTCAACAATTTTCACTTGCCATATCAACAATAATCGACCGATTCTTGATAGCAGTAGTACAAACATTACGAATTTCTTCTTAGTATAAAATTATAAATTTCTTAATGTAAATTTTGAACAATAACAGAATAAGTTTATTCATTAATGTCTGATGGCTTATCATTCCACTGTTCAAGGAACAAAAATTGAGGCGGTTGAGTCGAGCATAACGAGAAAAATGACTTCAATTAATTGAGTCAATTTCAATATTAACCTCAAATTCAAAACTATCATTTACAAATTAGTCAAACATGACTCACACGTATTTAAAAGATGATTTTTGGACGTATGTTTCAAAGATTAGCCAGACCGAAACATGTCACCGGTCGTCACGATTTGAATGCATTTCAAAAAGACCATCATTTCGATATTAACCCAACAAAGCTATTTGGTAGCTACTACAGTTTTGAAGAATTTAAAATTTATTCATAAAAAAACTATCATTTCAAGTTTATCTGAGATAAGATGTCTCCACAAAATGAGCAAGTTTCATTACTAGCTATAAATTTCCAACTATCGTTGCAAAATTCGCCAAGCGAAACAGGGTCGATGAACTTCACCTTTAGCCATATATTTCAAATTATCGTTTCAAAACTAGTGGAGCTTGGTGAAAATTTAAATTGATTTCAATTTTATCCACAAATAGTCAACTGTCATTTGAAAGCTTGCTTCCACCTTAGTTCAAGGTATTTATTCCCAAAACTTTCGACAATGTTGCAACTCTAAAACTAGCCGAAGCAGCAGCCAATGCGATTGAAAAACAAAATAGTTTTTGCCCGAAAACCGTTTTGCCATTTGACCGCAATCAAGATATTTATTTTCAAAAACCAATAAAATAATTTCAAAACTTGCTGACAGCAGTAATATGATTTACAAAAGAAGTTCATAGTGATCGAGATCGGCAGTGGACAAGATATCTATTTTTAAAACCTTGACAATTGTCGCAATTACAAAGCTAGCCAAAAACAGTCCGATACCAGTCGTTGCGATTTACAAAAAAAAGTAGTTATTTCCGCAATAAACTGTTTTGCGGTCAAGATAATTATTTCCTCAACCTTTGGCCATTGTAACAATTTAAAAACTAAGCGAAGCTTGGCAGCAGTCGATTTGATTAACATAAAATTTGATTATTGCCATAAAAATCATGCCACCATTTCAATATACCCATTTTCAAATACATAGTCTGTTGTCTCAATTCTCATAAATATGAGGTTGAAGAGGCGAGTCAGCCATGTTGGGCCATACTCTACTATCTTAAAAGTTCTGCTGTTATCTTGTCGGCACCTGTGACTTTTCCATTTTTCAGATTCTCAAGGGCGGTTTCGATGTCTTCTACTTCTATTTCCCTGATTTAATGGAAGATCAGCCAAAGGTTCGTGTGGGACTTCCTATTTAACAGATAGCTATCATTGTTTGGGGTCTTCATCCGAGAGAAGCAGCGTATCCACAAGTTCCCTTATATATATTTTGTTATTTCGAAATATTGCAATGTTCAATATTTCCTGATCGAAAGTTATATTTTCTAATCTATGGTATTCGTCTTTTCTCGATAAAGCTCGCAAACATGCATCATTTTCTTTACAAGTTTCTTCGCATCGACCTAATCGCCGAGGTCCGACTCCTTATTTCATGTTTACCCTGTTTTGAAATTAAATTTCTTTTGTTATGAAAGTGATACCACATTTACATTTCACCAGCGAGATGGCAACATGAGCGAAGCTATACTTGTCGTATGGTCTTGGAAGCCATTCTATGTTTCATTCAACGAAGTAACCTTACAATCTCCAAAGTTGTTCCTCCTGGGTCTAAAGCACATTCTGAAATGAATTTGGGATGCGAGCACACCAATTCATGACTAGTACTACTACTGAAGACCTCTGACCGTCACTTAAGGGCGAAGCCCTGGCATGCATATCTATTTTCATTCATTGCACTCTCATAATAAGGATTAGGAGAAAAGTTTTATACTTGAGTTTCGCGGTTGGTTGTCACCTGAAACATCCTTCCGAATGATCGGGAATGCCGCTGGTGACCCTCTCAGGGTGTCCTCCGCCGCCTCCTCTCCTGCACGATTCAATCCACTCACTGCCTCTTCTCTGGGTATGTAGCAGATCCGACAAGTTGAGTTTATCAACGAAGTAAGCTCGTCAAC